>VDFB02256132.1:41238933-41595139 GCA_007258455.2 Sequoia sempervirens
GAGAGGGTGGGTAGTTGAAATAAGAGCCTTCTCAGTTAACTGTTCCACAAGAAAATACTGCTCCATGAAAGAAAAAATGGTTTGCAAAAATATTCAATGCCATTGCACAGTGCAAGTGTAATTCAAAACTCCACACATCTTTTGCATTCCTTTATGAACACTACCCTTTTCACTGGCTTACAAGTCCAAGGGCCACCCAAGCTCCAATATTTCCATGAATACTCTGAGTCTTCATTTCTCATGGCCATAGAGTCATGTATTGCTGCGGGTATCAAGGTTTTGTTTCTAGCAGTAAGATATCAAGAATTGCCTTGAAACTGTAATTCCATTTGCATTGTTATGTATATTCCATATTCTCTATAGGAAAACAAAAAGGTTTTATATCTTAATATATGAATATCAAATAACATTTGAAAAGAGATCAAGGACTATATATTCCATAGGCTTCCATGCTGGTATCTTTTCATACTTATCTATATCACATGTTTGAATGACATTTCCAAAGATGACAATACAACTGTCATATATTTTTTGCTTCAAAAAATACTATAGCTTCATGAACTTTATGATTACACATTTATCTTAACTGTCGAGCTATCATAATGCATATTGAAGAGACAAATAATACCATGTCCTTTGGCATTATGACTGTCCTTGTACTTACTAGAACTTTAATGTTCACTATCACCTCTACTAGCATGATGACTATTTCTCGCATTTAATCCATTTGATAGAACTATCCTATGAATTATTACATTATCATGACTATCAAAATGCCTCATGATTGTCTTTAGAATTTTCATCATGAATGTGCTACTATATTTTTGTCATTGTATGAAAAAATATCTCCACTATTATGCTTTGGTACTTGAGTTGTCTTTCCTCAATGATATTGTACTCTCCTAGTAGATACTACTGTGCCTTCATAGTTGCACCTTGCTCATGACTCTTAGACTGTCATAAATGCTATGTTATATAGCTGATTCCCTCTTGAAACAAGTGATCAAGCTACTTAGGTAAGATTGTCCCTTAATCATGACTGCCATATCAATTGATGTTCTCTCCTCACTGTCAAATAAGGCTTAAGCATGATTTTGATTGATGTCTTTTGTTCACTTTTCTCCATTGATAGTGGATTTTTTTCTCACTCTTCTCACAAATTATCTATCATACCTGAGAAAACTTGAATGTCCTTGCTACTATTAAGGTTCATGCTTTCTTTTAATTTTTTTCTTTATACTCACGTCCATTCTCATTTGAGGGTTCTTTATCACCAAATATGTGACTATATTCTAAAGCTTCTTTTTCATGATACTTTTCAAGCCACATTCCTTTGTCATCTTGAATTACTGAGATTTTTCTCCCTACTATGATGCTCTTTGAAAAGGATTGTTTATTTTCATGAAAAGAATCTACCCTTGGATGAAATCTTTGTCATTCTCTTTGTTTGGCTGTTGGGAATATGCTTGAAGGAACTATTTTCTTTACTGTTGTGCATGAAAACTATCAAAAACCATTCCTAACTGTGCTTACTGGAGTCATGCTAATTTAGACATGTCTCCATATACTATTCCTTGTGACTATTACTTTCATGTTGACCTCATACTGTCCTATAACTGTCATGAATGCATTTGAATTTTCTCTTATTGTGAATCTGTTGAGTGAATACTTTTCATTTATGATTGTGATGTCAACCAATTCACCACCATAGGTGATGAGAATTCACTCAAAGTTGATAATACATGATGATTTACACTCCTACCCCTTTCAATGAACAAAGGGAAACATGATGGGATTAACCCTTGTGGGAGCCCATTTTACCCCACATGATGTAATGTTTAACAAATAAAACTTGCAATGATATTCAACTTGTACCTACACAATGAGAAAACATGTTAGATAAAACAAGGCATATGATAGATGTGTTTGATAACTCTTTTTTTTTCCTAGACATCTGTGGTATGCAAGCTATTCAAATGTTTGTAAGGATAAGGATATATGTTTATGGATGTTTTCCTACGTACTGATTGGTGATATTTCATTGTTCTAACCAATTCTCTCTCACACATGTAGAAAATATTGGAGCAACAAGGGGAAAGCGACATCTAGAGGCTGGATAAGTAGGAGAGCTAAAGCTAATGCAAGGCAACTCAATCGGGATTCGTCATTCAGGCAATGACAACCCCCCCTTCTTTACATATGCATTTTTCTTCATTGTATTTGTAAATATATAGTTTTTTCCTTATTTTCATTTAGATATTTATTCCCATGACTTGTGTGGGGCATCCATACATTCATATTATCAATAAAAACTACATTCTTTGAAAATATTGTGCATTTTGTTCTATGTTATATGCATTTGTATGATGTAATTGTAGTAATGCAATATTCTGATACTTCTTTATGCACATGAATATGATATGGTAGAGTAAAATGTAAGTTATTTTCACTTGTAAAGCATAACAACTCTACCTAATTGAGCTAGTAGAAAAATTAGGTAACAATACCCTCAAGCCTATACCCTAATCCTTCACCGTTTTGTCTTTTGAGCTCAATCCTCCACTATTTTTCACTATTTCTGGGCAATTTTCCTGAGAAATCTCATAGGATAAAATAAGGTAAGTCCTCCTTGGGCATCAACCTTCATTTTTGATGCATTATCAAGCTTTTAAGCTACAGTCATGATTGCATTTTTTGATGTATTTTATTGCTCTCACTTGTTGATACTTCTTCATCACCTTTGGCTGCCATTGGAGAGCTTGGCTTGAGTTTTTTGGAAGCCATACCCATGGGATTTTGGAGCACACTTTCTAAACAACAAACTAGGTAAGTTCTTCGCCATGAGTCTTGCATTTCCCTCTTAAATATCTATGAAAAGAAGCTTGATTCGAGCTCATTTGAATGCAAAATGATGCAAATTCATGTTTCTCTTTATTTCAAATGCAAGCTTTTGTGTGTTAGGTTTATGATCCTTTCATTTATGAGGCCCCTCTTGCATTTGTGGCCACAAATCCATACTTGGTTCTCCTTATTTTTCCTATTGATTCTATGCATTTATGTACATTTCATGTGTTTTCATAAAGATGGGTTTTAAAAACCCTTGACCATGACCTTCTATTTCATGGAGAAAACAAAAACCTAGGTTCTACATTACCATAAAGCTACAGACTCATTTAGCTCGAAACCCTAGCATCATCATGGCATTTGTTTGTTTTCTTTTAATGAAGTGCATATTTGGCTTCATAATAAAATAAGAATGGTGATAATATTACTTATTTTCTGAAGAAAACAACAAAGCTTCACCTTCTTTAATGTATGCACTGTAACTCCATTTCACTTGTTCCATGGTGATTTTAATCTTGTCATTTACTACCTCCCCACTTGGCTCCTCTAAATAGTAGGAAGCTTCTCCTATATGGCTGAGTTTCATGGCCACCTTTTGCATTATGAGTTTCATATTTTCTTGGCCATTCATTGCTCTGATTTTGTAGCTCTTGAAAAGTATGACATGTAGATAGAAAATGCTACCCCTATCTTGTATTGCTTGGAAACACCATTTTTCTTTAGATATGAAAATTGATCACCCTGAAGCATATAGAGAACATGGGTATCCACATGATACAGTTATAGCTGGCCTTGGCTCCACTATCCAACAAAGCAACCTTCAAACCCTATCATCCTGGGTGTTCTCCTTTCATTATTAAAGTCCCAGTTTTTTCAGGTTTGAAGTGACTATCATGTCCCCAATTGTCACTATTGCTCCTCTATAAACAGGGAAATTTCTTCCATTTTTATGACTACACAAAAGTTAAGGGACACACTCTCAATGCTATAGACTCTTCACTACCTAGCAATGCCATATGATCTTTATGTCTATCTGGTGCAGGGGCACCTTGGCTTAACTCCTTCATGTTTAAATGCAAATTTTGGCTTGTACTGACCTTAGCCAAGTCAGGATTTTAGTTGTTTGAATTGGACCTTAGAAGTTCTTGTGTGGGTGTGGAATTAATCATTAGCTTAGATGTCATCCTAGTTAAATCATGCTTTCAAATTTTGGCTTTATTAGCTTTAGATAGCCTATGTTGTATATAGGGCAGTTATTGTGTTCTAAACACATGGTCTTTATTGAAAGATGCCAAATGGACAATTATGGAGTTGATGGTTTGGAGTAAGGAGGTTGAGGTCCTTAACTTCAGGATCATAACATGTTGATAGATTACAAAATGTTTGAAAAATTGCATGGAAAGGTTTATGGAATTGCATGCAACCAACTTGGCGTTGGGAATCCCTTGAAATCAGGGATAATGCTCAATCAACTGCCCTTGAATGATGGAGAAGACATCAAGATAGGTGTGACTCATAGTTAGGAGTAAGGAGACATTTGTAACAAAAGATTTTGGTGTGAATAGAAGACGGGTTTTTTTGAGATTTCTGTATTTTCTGTGTTTTCCTGCAAACCTCGTGTGTTTTCAAAACAGATATATATATATAATGTGTTAAATACGTTGATTTGGCATTGGTATGCATGTTCACAGTGTAGTTTAGGTATCTTTCTTTGTATAAGCAGTTTTCTATGAGTGGTGATAGTGTTTTGTATCCATAGAATAGGTTGTAAAAGTTTTTATTTCTGTTTTGATAGATTTTTGTGTTATTCTGTGGTACCCGTGAGTCTTTGGAAATAGTGACTTTAAAAGGCATTGTAAATATTGTTTTTCCACTGTATTTAGATTTATAGAATAGTTTTGAACATTTTTCACTTGGAAGTTAGGTAGCTTAGAGTAGGGTTCTTGTTTCTATTTCATAGACTAGAGTGTAGGGAATAGTGTTTTTGTTTTGAACAGTCAAATAAAAAAATGGCTCCCCTCTAAACTCTGTCCACGGGTTTTCCACGAGATTAGTAGATTATGAAAGGGGAGCCACACATTTGTATATATTTAGAAATAGGGATTTTAAAAAGATAAGCAAATATGTGTCATCTCAAACCCTAGGCGAGTTAGGAATGCATGGTTAGGTGTTTGAGAGAATAAAAGCTAAGGACTCAGACAGGGGAATAGACCAATGTACAGAATCCGTACAATTCCAAGTGGAGTAAGACAGTACCTTCATAGCTCAAAAGGATTGAGGCTTCCATCAATCCATCATAGGCAGATTTGAAGGAGGAAACAGAGAAATCCTAGAAGATAGGACAATTAGGCCTCCTCTCCAAGATCATAGGAAACCCTTGTACGGTACTGACAAAACTTGAAAACCTATGCAAGATTTAAAAGTCCCAAAAGGGTGTCAGAAAATGGTTTTTGTTTGCTAGGTTGTGTGGAGATTTTGAGCAGGAAAAGCCAAAAACGGACTGGTAAGGGCTAGTAGAAACTAGGCCTCTTCCTAGCAAGATTTGGAAATCGGGTAAAGTAAAGGTTAAAGAGCCACAAAGATGCATCCCATTGGTGTTGAAATGAATGGAAACAGAGAATTTACCTCCCCTGCAATGAGTTCAAGTCAGATGGTGAAGTTGGCATCTAGAACCTTCTAGGTGTAGTAGAAAGTTGCAAGTGCAAGAAGGTGTTGAACTACCCAGGGTAAGGCACTAGGTAAGAACTCTTTGAGAAGAGTTGGAGCAAGGTTTGGTTGACCTCCAAGCTCAAGAGGAACCCATTGGAGTGAGGTTCCAGGAAGGAGACAGAGTGGAAGGTCTTCTTGGAGTGGTGCAAGCAACCTTGGGTATTATCATACACCATATTGGTATCAGAGAAAGTTAGATTCAAGGCTTGTGATTAATGAGCCAATCCACTGAGTCAGTAGGAGAGAATACACTAGAGGAAGAAACCATGGTGACAAATGCAGAGCTAGCAAAGAAGGTAGAAGAGCAAGAGGAAGACAACCGGTTGCTCAGAGAAAGGATATCTCAGATGGAGAAACTCCTAGATGAAGTCCAAGAAACAGTAGATACTGTGAAAGACAAGATAAAGTAGAAGGAAGAGCAGGAAGCCAAGGAAAAAGAAGTAGAATTGGAGGAGGAAGCTCCAAAGCCTAATCCTATTCTTGCAGAGGAACCATTCTTGAAGGCATTGCAAGCTTTGAGTGGTAAAGCATTGGATGGTGTGCCACTTTTCAGTGGACAAATGGACCCTGATTCAGTTGTGGACTGGATTGTGAGCATTGAAAATCACTTTGAATGTGATGGAATAACAGAGGCCCAAAAGGTAAAGGTGGCCAAGTCAAGGTTGAGAGGAGCAGCTCTCACATGGTGGAAATTTGTACAATCTGAAAGAGAGAAAGAAGGCAAAGGTCCCATAGTTTCATGGAAAGGGATGGTAACCAAGATAAGGCAGACCTATCTCCCTGATGATTATGAAGTCTAGTTGCATAGGAGAAGACACAATCTGAGGCAAAAAGATATGGATGTTCAAACATATACAGAGGAATTTCAAAAATTGTGCCTTAGGTCAAAAGTGGTTGAAGATGAGAGTATCAGGTTAGCAAGGTACTTGAATGGGCTCAAGTGGTCTATCCAAGAAGATATGAGCTTGGTAAACTTCAAAACAGTACGCCAATGTTATCAAATGGCTTTGAAAATAGAAGAGAAAGGCAAAAAGAAGCAGGAACAAAACCCTAAAGGTAGAGGTAAAGGTAACGACAGCAGAGGACAAAGAGGTGGCTATGGTGGAAGAAGCTCAAAATCAAGAGCTCAAGGAGAAGCCAAATTTTCTGAACAACAAGAAGGAAGTTCTAGTAGAGGTGGTAGAGGAAGAGGTTTCAGCTCCAGAGGAAGGAGTGGTGGACAAGGTAGAGGCAGCTACTTTACCAACATGAAATGTTACCATTGCAACCAATTGGGACACCCGGCTTATAGATGTCCAGAGAAGGGTAGCACTTCTCATGGAGGAGATAAGAGGACTAATCTGATTCAAGATGAGACTACTGCAGCAAACAAACAATCTGAGGTACCTTTGAGTTCAGAGGAAGGTGAGAATCTCATGATGAGGAGGACTTTAATCAAAGAACCAGTGAAAGAAGAGCCAAGCCAAAGAAGATCCTTGTTTAGGATAAAATGCAAGATGATGGGGAAAGTGTGTAAGGTCATAATAGACTCAGGTTCAACTAACAATATTGTGTCAGAGGAGGTAGTCAGCAAACTGAAATTGACAAGGATACCTCACAAAAATCCTTACAAGGTTACATGGCTCAATAAGGGTCAGCATGTCTTGGTGAATGAAAAAGCATGGGTGGAGTTCTCAATTGGAAACTACAAAGACAAGGTATTGTGTGATGTATTACCTATGGATGCATGCCACTTGCTCCTAGGTAGACCATGGCAATTTGACCACCAAGCTGTGCATGATGGAGCAAGGAACTCCTATACCTTTAAGAAAGATAAGGTGACCTACAAAATTCAGTCTTTGCTAGAAGATACAGAGGTGCAGACAGCAGGCTCTAAGCTGCTAATGGTGAGTGAAAAAGAGTTCTTAAAAGCTTTGGAAGAAGGAGGAGTTGTCTATGCAGTAATGATAAAGCCAAGAGAGGTGAGCAAAGAGAAGGCAGCTGAAAAGCAAGAGTTACCCAACGAGATTCAAGACTTGTTGCAAACCTATGAAAGCATTGTAAGTAGTGGTCAACCAGCAACCTTACCTCCTAAAAGAGCCATAAGTCATAGGATAGACTTGATACCAGGAGCTAACCTTCCAAACAAAGCAGCCTACAAGATGACACCTCAACAAAATGAGGAAATAGCTAGGCAGATTCAAGAACTACTTGACCAAGGTCTTATTAGGAAAAGCATTAGTCCTTGTGCAATACCCACTGTCTTAGCACCTAAGAAAGGAGGAGAATGGAGGCTTTGTACTGATTCCAGGGCAATAAATAAGATAACCATCAGGTATAGGTTTCCCATCCCTAGGATTGAAGATCTCATGGATTGTCTAGGTGGAGCTAGGTACTATACCAAGATAGATTTAAAGAGTGGCTATCATCAAATCAGGATACACGAGGGTGATGAGTGGAAAATAGCCTTCAAAACCAATGAGGGTCTCTATGAGTGGCTAGTTATGCCATTTGGATTGTCTAATGCCCCCTCCACATTCATGAGACTCATGAATGAAATCCTCAAGGACTATATTGGCAAGTTTGTAGTAGTGTATCTTGATGATATACTAATCTATAGCAGAACAAGAGAAGAGCACCTCCAACATATTGAGTTGATTTTCAAGAAGCTGCAGGAGGAGAAGTTGAAGATCAATCTGGAAAAGTGTGAGTTCATCAAAATAGAGCTGGTGTACCTTGGATTTGTGCTATCACATGGCAACTTGAAGATGGACAGTAGCAAGGTAGAAGCAATCCTCAATTGGCCTACTCCAAAGACAACAATAGAGGTAAGAAGCTTCCATGGTCTTGCACAGTATTATAGAAAATTCATAAGGAAGTTTAGTGCAATTTGTGCTCCTATGTTGGATACCATTAAAGGAGGAATGAAAACTAAGTTTGTATGGAATGAGCAAGCTAACAAGATTTTTGAGTTGCTGAAGGAAAAGATAGCTACCCAACCTATTTTGGTGTTGCCAAGCTTTGAGAAGCTATTCACCATTGAATGTGATGCAAGCAATGTAGCTATTGGAGCTGTTCTCAGCCAAGAGGGCAGACCAGTGGCTTTTCATTCAGAGAAGCTAAGTGAAGCCAAGAAGAAGTATTCTTCTTATGACCTTGAGATGTATGCATTGGTCCAAGCACTAAGGAAATGGAGGCACTACTTGCTTCCCAAAGAATTCATTGTGTACTCAGACAATCAGGCACTCAGTTTTCTGAATTCACAAGAGAAGTTGAGTCACAGGCACATGAAATGGGTGGAGTACTTGCACGCTTACACCTTCAATATCAAGCACAAGAAAGGAGCTCTCAATAAAGTTGCTGATGCATTGAGCAGGAGAGTTCTCACCATTCAAGAAATTCAGTTGAAGAGCATGGGAATAGATCACTTCAAAGATCTATATGCAGATGGTGAAGACTTTGCAGAAATTTATAAGGTATGTCTTGAATATAAGAACCATTTCCATAGCAAGTATGCTGAATACACCTTGCAAAGTGACTTATTGTTTAAAGGGAATCAGCTTTGTGTTCCTAGAGGTTCTATTAGGGAGAACTTAATACAAGAAAAGCATAATGGTGCATTGAGTGGTCATTTTGGGATCACTAAAACTCAGGAACTGGTTCAAAGGTTTTATTTTTGGCCTAAGATGAATCTAGATGTCAGGAAGTATGTAGAGAGTTGTGTGGTATGTCAAAAGGCAAAAGGCACTTCTTCAAATGCAGGCCTATATCAGCCACTGCCTATCCCTTCTAGGCCATGGGAATGCTTGAGCATGGACTTTGTAGTTGGTTTACCCAAGACAAGGCAAGGTATGGATAGTGTTTATGTTGTTGTAGATAGATTCAACAAGATGGATCACTTTGTACCCTACAAAACAACCAATGATGCCAGTCAAATAGCCTCTCTTTTCTTTAAGGAGATAGTCAGGATTCATGGTTTACCAATTAGCATTGTCTCAGACAGAGATACCAAGTTTATGAGTCATTTTTGGAAGACTCTTTGGCAAAGAATGGGCACCAATCTATCCTTTGGATCTGCATACCATCCCCAAACTGATGGTCAGACCGAAGTTGTGAATAGAACACTTGGAAACCTTTTGAGATGCTTAACCAAGGAGTATGGTCAACAATGGGATCAGATTATTGGGCAGGCTGAGTATGCCTACAATGATACAGTGAATAGATCCATAGGGAAGAGTCCCTTTGAAATTTTCTATGGAATGCACCCTAGAGGTGTTTATGAGCTGAGAGAGTTGAAGAATGGAGTCAAGGGAAGTGGATATGCTGATGACTTTGCTTGTGCAATGCAAGAGATTCATGAGACAGTCAGAAAAACCTTGGCAGAGAATACCATGAAACATAAAACCAAAGTGGATGAGCATAGGAAAGAGGTTTAGTTTAATGTTGGTGACCTAGTGATGGTGCAGTTGAACAAGGCTAGATTGCAGAAAGGAGTTCCTCACAAGTTGCAAATGAAGAGGATAGGTCCCTGTCCTATCTTGGAGAAGTATGGCAACAATACAGTCAAAGTGCAATTACCAGATGACAGTGGACTGTCCCCTATTTTCAATGTTGTAGACCTTGTACATTACAAAGGACCACCACAAGATTTGGATCAGACACTCCAGGAAGTCAGTCAAGATGTAGGAGAACTCAAACTGCCCCTGTCACAATTAAACAAGCTGATCAAATCTTGGATACAAGGGTCTACAGGAAGACTAGGACCAAAGAATATAAGGAACACCTGATCAAAAGGAATGGACAACCTGATACAGATGCAATATGGATGAAGGAGGCAGAATTCAAGAAGTTTGGAATTGATCCCAACTTACTCAATCCAAGGGTGGATTGAAGTTTTCTGTTTTGGGGAGGATGGTGCAGGGGCACCTTGGCTTAACTCCATGTTTAAATGCAAATTTTGGCTTGTACTGACCTTAGCCAAGTCAGGATTTTAGTTGTTTGAATTGGACCTTAGAAGGTCTTGTGTGGGTGTGGAATTAATCATTAGCTTAGATGTCATCCTAGTTAAATCATGCTTTCAAATTTTGGCTTTATTAGCTTTAGATAGCCTATGTTGTATATAGGGCAGTTATTGTGTTCTAAACACATGGTCTTTATTGAAAGATGCCAAATGGACAGTTATGGAGTTGATGGTTCGGAGTAAGGAGGTTGAGGTCCTTAACTTCAGGATCATAACATGTTGATAGATTACAAAATGTTTGAAAAATTGCATGGAAAGGTTTATGGAATTGCATGCAACCAACTTGGCGTTGGGAATCCCTTGAAATCAAGGATAATGCTCAATCAACTGCCCTTGAATGATGGAGAAGACATCAAGATAGGTGTGACTCGTAGTTAGGAGTAAGGAGACATTTGTAACAAAAGATTTTGGTGTGAATAGAAGACGGGTTTTTTTGAGATTTCTGTATTTTCTGTATTTTCCTGAAAACCTCATGTGTTTTCAGAACAGATATATATATAATGTATTAAATGCGTTGATTTGGCATTGGTATGCGTGTTCACAGTGTAGTTTAGGTATCTTTCTTTGTATAAGTAGTTTTCTATGAGTGGTGATAGTGTTTTGTATCCATAGAATAGGTTGTAAAAGTTTTTATTTATGTTTTGACATATTTCTGTGTTATTCTGTGGTACCCGTGAGTCTTTGGAAATAGTGACTTTAAAAGGCATTCTAAATATTGTTTTTCCACTATATTTAGATTTATAGAATAGTTTTGAACATTTTTCACTTGGAAGTTAGGTAGCTTAGAGTAGGGTTCTTGTTTCTATTTCATAGACTAGAGTGTAGGGAATAGTATTTTTGTTTTGAACAATCAAATAAAAAAATGGCTCCCCTCTAAACTCTGTCCATGGGTTTTCCATGAGTTTAGTAGATTATGAAAGGGGAGCCACACATTTGTATATATTTAGAAATAGGGATTTTAAAAAGACAAGCAAATATGTGTCATCTCAAACCCTAGGTGAGCTAGGAATGCATGGTTAGGTGTTTGAGAGAATAAAACCTAAGGACTCAGGTAGGGGAATAGACCAATGTACGAAATCCGTACAGTTCCAGGTGGAGTAAGACAATACCTTCATAGCTCAAAAGGATTGAGGCTTCCATCAATCCATCATAGGCAGATTTGAAGGAGGAAACAGAGAAATCCTAGAAGATAGGACAATTAGGTCTCCTCTCCAAGATCATAGGAAACCCTTGTACGGTACTGACAGAAACTTGACAACCTATGCAAGATTTAAAAGTCCCAAAAGGGTGTCAGAAAATGGTTTTTTTTTGCTAGGTTGTGTGGAGATTTTGAGCAGGAGAAGCAAAAAACGGACTGGTAAGGGCTAGTAGAAACTAGGCCTCTTCCTAGCAAGATTTGGAAATCGGGTAAAGGTTAAAGAGCCACAAAGATGCATCCCATTGGTGTTGAAATGAATGGAAACAAAGAATTTACCTCCCCTGCAATGAGTTCAAGTCAGATGGTGAAGTTGGCATCTAGAACCTTCTAGGTGTAGTAGAAAGTTGCAAGTGCAAGAAGGTGTTGAACTACCCAGGGTAAGGCACTAGGTAAGAACTCTTTGAGAAGAGTTGGAGCAGGGTTTGGTAGACCTCCAAGCTCAAGAGGAACCCATTGGAGTCAGGTTCCAGGAAGGAGACAGAGTGGAAGGTCTTCTTGGAGTGGTGCAAGCAACCTTGGGTATTATCATACACCACTATCTTTCCTACTGCTCTAGACTGTGATTAAGTACCTGTCATTATGAATTGTATCAAGACTGTCCTCCAATTCACCTCATGCTTTGATATCTTCATTGTTAGGATGTTCACTATGTTTCCCTATCAAAATACTATTGAATGTTATATACTATGTGAACAAAAAAGGCACAATGAATACATTGTTGTGCAAGATCTTGAGGACTACATACTCTCTCATCATGTAATTTAGGACTATCACCTCTTATTGAGAGAAGCTTATAGTTTGTCATACATACGCTTGATTATTTATGAAATGGTTGTTCCACCCTTGTGACTTTGTGGTGAATGCTTGACAAGTACTCACCTCAACATTCTTGCAAATAATGCACTCTTTGTTGTACTCAATATGCAACACTATTTTTTAGGTGCCTTGATGAATATGTATATGATGAAATCTTCATGTTGGTTTGTTACAAACAATATAAACATCAACATTTTCTACTATCTTCATCATAGTGAACTGCCTTCTTTTAACTGTCATGTATGTTTCTTTAGCATTGCCATTGTGCCTCTCTATAATTGAACTTGATGCATCTATCCCAACTTTGGTTTATTGGGTTCCATGTGCCAATTCTATTGTGTATTTTCACCATTATCACATAAATCATCTATTTCTTGGGAAGATAAATTTTTTTTTCCTCCTTGAATGCTTGTTGTCCTTAAAAAATGTGAAACCCCTTCTCTTCCTTAAGTGATGGCTATCCCTTCTTTAAAATTTATGTGGACTTCACTTTAACTTAGCTCCAAAATTTGACTGTCTCATGTATATTCCTTAGCATTGTCATTATGCCTCTATCTCACCATGCATTAAAAACTACTGCCATACTTTATCAACAAAACTTGCTCATTGGAGTAATGTGTTAATTTTGAAGTCTTGCAAACCCAGGTAAAATGGGTTCATTAAGAAGATTGAAATACATATCCAGCAGAGTAAGATTTCCAAGAAGAAATGACTGCCCCTTTCATCAACATGATGGCAACCTATGGTTTAGTTCATTGTGAAAAGATGAAGAGTAATCTTTCTTGATAATTCACACAGTTTTTGTTGCATCTTTTTAGTTTGATAATGAAATTTGATCAAATGGTATGATTCCATATTGATTTAATGCATCAAGAATAGGTTTATCATCAATTTGATTAAGTTTCTCAATTTTGCTTACATTCCTACCCCTCTTAAAGCATAAGAGGGTAGTATACTAGGCTCAACCCTCGTGGGAGCCACATTTTACTCCACATATTGTGACCAAATGAAACAAAATAGTAACAAAGATTTAACCTATACCTACACAATGAGCAAACGTTGTTAGATAAAATAGATCATATGATAGATGTGTTTGATAACTATCTTGTTTTCCTAGACATCTATGGTATGCAAGACATTTTAATATTTATAAGGATCAAGCTATATGTTTATGGATGTTCTCCTATGTACTGATTGGTGATCCTTCATTGCTCTAACCAACTCTTTCTCACAAATGTAGGAAAACTAGAGCAACAGGGGGCAAGCAACAACTAGAGGCTGGATGAGTAGGAGGACTAAAGCTGATGCAAGACAACTCAATCGAGAATCATCATTCAGGCAATGATGGGTCCCCCTTCTTTACATATACATTTCCTTTTATCTGTAAATGTATAGTTTTTTCTTTATATGCATTAAAATAGTCAGTTCCTCGGCTTGTGAGGGACACTATACGCTTATGATTATCAATAAAGACTAGCTTTACAATAAATGTTGACTCTCTATTGTGTTGTATGCAATTGCACACTACAACAAATCCTTGTGATTAGCTCCGTTTTTTGCTCCATTTTTTGCTTCCACCCACTGTTTTAATGTATTTCTCCAATTTTTTGAAAAAGTCAGTGCTATTTATTGGGATGGCACTATTTTTGGCATTTATTACATCGATCAGAACAACTAGGTGCTAAATTAGTCACAAATTAGTGCTGAGTTTAGCACTGAGTTTAACATTGAGTTTAGCATTGAGTTTAGAGCCAAGTTTAGAGCCGGGTTTTGCATTGAGTTTTTCATCAGTATTAGTGCCTAATTTAATACCTAATTTAGCGCCTAATTAGAGCTTGATTTAGTGCCTAATTTAGTATCTAATTATTTTGATCTAGTAGGGATTAAGGGTTAATGGATTAGGGGTGTTAGAACAAAAAATCCTTCCCCAATATTCACTAGCCTTCAATTGCTTCCCTACATTTCACTTACATCAAAATATCCCTCAACCCTCAACCCTCAACCTTAAACCCTAAACCCTCAACCCCTATACCCTCTACGCTATACATTGGACCCTCAACCCTAATCCTTCAACCATATACCCTCAAACCTATACCCTAAATGCTCTACCCTCAACCCTCAACCCTAAACCCTAAACACTTAAACCCTAAACCCTAAACCCTAAACCCTTAAACCTTCTACTCTCTACCCTTAACCCTATACCCTCAACCCAATAACCTAAACCATCAAACCTATACAATCTTCAACCCTAATGAATTTCCTATTAGCAAGTGCATCTACCAAGATGTTAGCTTCCCTATAACAATTCATAATTTCAAAGGAAGAAAAATTATGAAGAAGAGACAATATATGTCCCAACAAATAATTCAAGTGCTAGTTTTCAGAGGCCTTCCTTGATAGGGAATTAACCACCATTGAAAAATCACCTCAATGAGGATATGAAAATTTTTATTCTTCAAATCCATTTGTGCTTCACTCTCGATTTCCCAAATCAAGGTATGAATTCCCTGCCATTTCACTGTCATGTGCAATGAAAGTTCCAATAGATTTATTTTTTGAATGGTGATTCAAGGTACGTCTTGTGTTTTGTATTGAAATTATGAATTCGAGCTTGTGTCATTTCCTTTGTGTGTGGGTTTTGAATGGTTTGTCACTTATTATTTGGTACCAAGTAGGGATTTCAACATGGTCATTATTGAACTCACTATGTATATTCAAATTGTGATATAAATTAGGGAATCACAAGTGAGTTAGGGTTTTTGTTTTGAATGATCAATTTATGTGTCCTATTGATTTTGATTAGATTTGATATAAATTAGGGCATCATTGAACTGTGTAAAACCTCATTATCAATGAATTTGATTGCCTTCACATTGATTCATAGGAAATTGTTTCATACTTGGTAGTGTGTACTTCGTTTGCCTCCATAGACTGGACAAAAATAATTTTCCCTAGGTCACCTCAAAATTTCAAGCAATAGAGGGAAGGGAGAAAAGGGAGCATACTATGGCCACAATGAGTTAATTCATTTCAATTTATAGATTTGTAAATTTTTCCATTGTTTCTTTGATTTTTAGTTTTTAGTTTTTAATTTCTAAATTTAAAAGAAGAAATTTAATATATATATATATATATATATATATAGGGACATGAGACTGACAAAGATAAATATGCATTGGCTTCCATATTGGGGGTAGAGGTAGTGAAAAAATTGGATGGTGTGGATTTGACAATGCTTTCCAGATACATAGAAAAATGATCTAGTAAAGCCCTAGGAACATTGCAACCAAATCAACCATGTCAAATGGAATTAATTGATTCCCCAACCAGTCCTGGATCGAGCAAAAGATCTAGGAGGAAATAAATAACAATAAAATCTAAGAATGTGGAATAGGGAGTAGAGACTTCCAATGTCCCAGCCACTCCTGATACATCAACTTCTTCCACCATGCCATGTTTTGCATCTTGCATTGGTAGCTATGATACCAAGATAGAATATGATGTGGTTTTAGGGAAAGTCCAAATGGAAAATGCTGGAAAAACATTTGTGAATAGGTTGAAGGAATCATGCCTTCAATGGTTCAAAGAACATCTACATTTTCCATTCTCAAAGATACCCATGCACCTACAAAAATTAGTGATCCATGACATGGAGACTGAATTTGGCATAGGTTGGTCTATAAAGAAGATAAATCTATGAATGTCTCAGAACTGCAAGATATTTTGGTTCAACCAAACAAAGAAGATAAAAAAACTCCCTCCCGAGCTAAGTCTAAAAAAAAGGCCAATTGATGTAAGTGTGGAAGTATGGAAAGAGCTTGTAAAAGCATATGAGAAGTCTGATGCACAAAGGAAGTTCGGTGAGGAGAGTATGTAGGTATTTGAATTTGATCATAAGATTATATCAAATTTCTTAAACGATTTTTAAATTTTATGTGTGCATAGTTAAATTGAATTAGTATATGTTTCAGGACAAGGCATCCAAGGCTAGGCTTGACAAACTTCGTGCCATGCATCACAGTGGCCAGAAAGGTTTACATGCCTTGATCTATACATTTGTAAATAT
This sequence comes from Sequoia sempervirens, assembly GCA_007258455.2. Classification (NCBI taxonomy): domain Eukaryota; kingdom Viridiplantae; phylum Streptophyta; class Pinopsida; order Cupressales; family Cupressaceae; genus Sequoia; species Sequoia sempervirens. The sequence goes on from VDFB02256132.1 coordinate 41,255,566, forward strand.
ATTATGTTAAATGATATTTTTTAATTTCCTAGGAAAAAGTAAATGATTGCATATTAATTAGTTTAACTAGTCCATGTGCCATGTTTTGACAGGAGGAGAAATATGGCTAATATCCAAAGCAATTTGAAAAGGAAATGTTACAAAGAAAAAAGTGGACTAATTTTGTAATCTAGATGGAGAATGAGGTATCAATAGTTGAATTTCAATAACTTAGATGGCTATTGTTGTGTTAATATGTCAATTTTCATTTCTTGTGTTGAGATATTTATTGATGCATAGAATGAGTTCTAAAGTGTTTCTCTGTTGGACCTAGATCCCACTCAATTATCCAAAAGAGCATTGGTAGATCATAAAACAATTTAAAAAGAAATGAGAAAGCCACCCTTCATGTACATGAAGACATAATAATTGTAATTCAAAATTTTATTATCTTATAGTTTCATTTAGCATCTTGAGTTCAATCAAAAGATCAACCTAGCCAACATTCAAAAATCCCCCACCCTAGTGGTTCCATTCATTCCACTATTAAAATCTATACCAATGATGTGGCTTTCTAACCTATTCTCAATTTTAAAGACAAAAAGGCACATATATAGATTTATGGACAACTCCATTAGACCTTTCTATTTGTGATGGATTGTATTGTACTTTACAAATTTCTAGCTAGTAGACACAATTCAAGCATCATTTCCATTTCAAAATTAACCATCTAAATTACCTTAACAAAAAGTGTACTAGGACCCAAGAATCTTGGGAGATCCACACCATTGAGATATGCATTAATCTCTGGCACACCAACCCTTGCTATTGTTGGGGAAATATAAGTAGTAATCAGTGCTACACATAAAGCCATTACCAAATTTGTACCTGTAAGCATTGCAAATGCAAGCAGATACCTGCACTTCAAAACATTTGCATTCCCTCGTCAAGTTATGCAATGCTGCATTAAATTTTCCAGTCCCACAACCAATCAACATGACAATTATTTTTACCATTCTATTAAGACTAATGAGACCTAAGCACTTTAGTGGAATTTTTTATATGAATTTGTTTACCTTTTTTCCAACACCAACTTAGAAGCAACAAGCATCTTGAACCTTTCAATGTTCTCTACTACTAGATTGATAAAGGCTGCAATGAACCCAATGGATAAACCAATAAAAAAGGGAAATGTCCATTTGAGGAATATGTAGTGAAATATTTCAACCTTTGTCCTTGATCTCCAGTCCTGCTTGAAAAGATAATTTTCTATCACTCTACAATCATAGTCATAATGCAAACAATAATCAAAACAAATATAAAATATGCCTTATAAATCCACATCCTGAATGGAAATGAAATAGATAAATCAATATTAGAGTAAGATTTGAAACATATTTCCTCTTAATATATCTATTAGGTACAATCATTAACCTGTACATACAAATCTTAAACCAAATGAATGAAACAGATCCTAAAGACTAAATTTTAAAACTAAACAGCCAGTCCTAAACACAATCTTTTGAACAAAAAAGCATGCTTAATGAAAACTTCAAAACAATTGGGTAAAAAGGATTTAGAAGATCATGGTATCTTAGTCCTTACTCATAATCTAAGCTCTCCAGAGGAGAAACTTGAGAGCCCACAAGAGCCATCCATGAACTAGAATTTGGAATCAATTGAGATTCTGAGACATAATTCTAGGTGTTGTATGCTTAATGCTGACTAACAAAAATAGTGATTGCTGTTATTGATTCCATAATATGTATTTGAACTGGGTATAAATCCTTGTATGTCTAAATTGATTGTGTGGTTGTGGTGGTGATGTGTGAAGTTGCTGGGATTAGCCACCCTTTATTGGGTACCTGATCCTTGATTTCTTAGGAGGCTTTTGTTCCCACCAAAGGTTAATGAGATACTATGTGGGGGAATAGTTTTTCCACTCTTTCTTTGGAATAACATTTGGATTGGTTGATATTTTGATCTTTGAGTCCTATTTTCTATGATTCTTGGACTCTATTCTTGGCTCCCATTGTTTTCTTTTCCAAAAATACATCCTCTATGAGTATGGCTCTTCCTTCCATGCCTAAATCTTCTAGGGAGGGTAGCACATGCTCTTCTTTATTCAATATATAGGGCTCATAAATTTTCAAGTATTCACAATTTACTACCAAGTGAATCTTCATGAAGGGGAGTAGATCAAGTTTGAAAGCATTTTCAGCTAGGCCTCCAAAATAGTGATAGGTCCACACCTTAGTTGCTTAATTTTCTTTTCTTGTCCCAATAGTCTTTCTTTACACAAGGAAAACCAAATGTTGTCTCTTACCTTTAGTTTCTGTACTCCTTTCTATGCTGATCATGTCATTGTCTATACAAAATTTGAGTTCTTTCCAATTATTCTTTTACCTTGAGTTGGATTTTCCTAATGCTCTAAATAAATTTTTAAAATTTAGAAATCTCCATATCTTTTTCTACTTGCTATTTTTTTCTGATCAAAAGTTACATCAAGCGGACTTGATGGCTAATAACCCAAGCATGTCTCAAAAGATGACTAATTTATGGAAGAATGAATTGCCCTGTTATAAGAGTGATAGAAGGAAATTACTCATCCCAAGTATTAGGACACTTATTGTTGTATCCTTTTATGAGTTACATCAAGGTCTTGTTGACCATGTTTGTTTGGCCATATGTTTATGGGTGAAAAGCAATATGCTTATTGAGCTTTGTATCTATTTTACTTTATAAAATAAAGTGGACCAAATTTCCAACAAACTATCTCTATTTGAAACGAAGGACCTTGAAAGCTAAAAATACACCCATACATATTAAAAGAACATTTCAACTTCTTTACCTGTAATATTCTTTTAGCAAGGGGTTGGTGTACACAATTTACGAAATCTATCAACTAGCACACGTAAACAATCATTTCCATGTTTACTCATAGGCAACCCTCCTATGAATTCCATAGAGAAAATTTCCCATGAACTTTTTGAGATTGGTAGAGGAAAATATATTCTTTCCTTTCTTGTCTTATATTCGCTAGTGCAACACAATTTGTAACTTTTAACAAACCTTGCTATTTCTTGCTACATTTTGGGCCAAAAGATAAAACACATACCTTTACAAATAAGCCACAATTTTATCAACATTATGGTGACCCAAAATTTTTGAGGTATGTGCCTCCCTCATTAGAAGAAGTGTTTGTGCCTTTGTATACATGGTTTTATTTCCTTGTAAATCAAACCCTCTTTGAGATAAAATTCTTCATCATAATTTTTTACAACTTCTTCAATTTCAAGCTCTTTGAACTTTTTCCCAAACTCTTCATCATTTACATATTCTTCAACATATGCCCTTTTTGTAAAAGGATCTATTTGTGTTGCCATAGCCATAGGTGAAATTGGTTTGGACATTCATTTTATTAATTTATTTTTTATATTTGATCATTAAATGAAATTGTTGCAAGAATCCCATCCATTTGTAGTGATTTGTTGTAATGTATTTGGTGCTTGCAAATATTGTAGAGGTTGATGATTAGTGTACAATTATTTATCATACACTAGATATCCTCTAACTACTGAAGTAAAAACCTTTGAATTGTAACAAATAGATTTTCATCTTTGAATCAAGACAACACCCATCACATATTCACTATCATCAATCTTCACCTCAAAATGCTTTTTAAAATCAAGAAGAGAAAGCACAATAGAATGACTTATTTTATACTTTAGTTTTTCAAAAGTTTCATCATGCTCTTTACCCCAATGAAAATCAATTTGTTTGATGTAATTGATGTAAATATGAGGCTATAGAAGAAACTGAAGGAACAAATTTCCTTTTGTATTATGTAGCCCTAAGAAAATTATACTTCTAGTTTCAATAACACTCTTTGGTGCAGGCCAATTCAAATTGCTTCAACTTTTGAGAGATCTTTTTTTAGTTCCCCTCCCACATGTCCTAGATAAACTAAGAATTATGCTCCAAATTTACATTTCTTCATATTACAAAGTAGTCACTTTTATTTTATTTTTTACAAAACCTAGTCTAAGTGGTTGAGGTGTTCTTTCCATGTAGCACTAAAAACTAGAATCTCACATTGATAAACAATGACACAACTATCTATGTAAGTGTCATAAAAGTAGTCAATGAATTACAAAAATTGATGATTCTTTTTTCACATTTTTTCATATTACATGGTGGTTGCTTTTTTAATTTTTGCAAGACTTGTTTTATGTGGATGAGATGTTCTTCCCATATAGAATTGGAAATTAGGATGTCATCTAGACATACAATCACACAACTATCTATGATATACCTTAGTAAATCATTCATAAGTCTCATAAAAGGAGCTGGTACATTACACAAATTAGAAGGAAGAATTGACAATTCATAAAGTCCTTGCTTAGTTTTAAATGTAGTCTTCCATGTATCTTCTTTTTCATTGCAAAAAGTGAGTGACAAAACAACTACCTAGTTTAAAATTGACCCTTCTTTAAGAAACATATGTAGCAATGAGACTTAGGATTCTTGAAAATGAGAAGCATCTTTCTCCCCATACAACCTGCTAACTAGGGTCACTATGTTTTTTATTGAACCCTTGAGGCTGATGGAAGGGTACCATTTAGTGTTCCTAGAAGTTAATTGTCTAACTTCTCATCTTGAGCCAATTTCCTTGTATGATGAACTAGATTATTGGGATGACCATCTTGAAGATATAATTGAAGACTTTTGTGCTTGTGTAGTGTTGAAAATGTACACTCCATGGGGAAAAAACTTGTAGATCTTAGTGTTAATCATGATATAGGCACAATTTTTTTAATTGTTGGTGATGTAAATGTGAGTTTTCAGCTACCACAAGTGTAATCTTAAGGATAGTCTCACTAAGGAAAGCATGGATGTAAGAGTCAAACTTGAGATACATGATCTTGAATTTCTTCTTCGTATACCTAAAGTTTCTAATCTCTTTGTTAATGAGCTAGATGTCAATTTGAACCAAGGATGTGTTTCCAAAATTTGTGATGATGTTTGCATTCATGAGGATGATAAGCTTATCCCTCAAGATTTTCTTGAGCTTGGTATGAGCATGTTGTAGTTTGAGAATGTTAGTCATTATAAGAGATCCAATTTTGATTCATGTGAGGAATTCCTTGCACTTGAGAATGTTTTCTCTAATTGAGAATTGAGTGAAGCGTTACAAGAAAGTGAGGAAGAGAAATAATTTTAGTGTTCTTATTTGTAGCATTGGTTATCACTCAATAGAGGGTAATGAAGATTGTTCAATTGAGGGGCAAGTAGAAGAACTTTGTTCTTCTTTTGATTCGCCACATGTTCTATATTATTGTGCAAATGTTTTGAACTAGTATTTGGAGTAGGGTTTTCCTTCTTTTCCATATGAGTTTTAGGCCTTTGTTTTTGGTCTCAAATCATATGGAGATGTAGGTGCTCAATATGACATTGTGGACATGAGATTAAAATATTTTTGTCTTTCTATGAGCCTTGATTTGTTTGTTGATTTAGCTAATCGATATATACATGTTTTTTCCATATGTGCTGAAGAAAAATCTAATAGTAAGGTGGAGCAGGCATATTGTTCACATTTCCCATGGTTTTATAGTTATAGTTATTCTCATGTGTTATTGTAGGATCATATGATCTACCCTATTTTATAGATACTCTTGGATCACATTACTAGTCTATTCATGTGCAATTCATTTGAAAATTTTGTCTTTGATAGAGGGAAGTTTATGGATCAATTTTCCTTGTGGTCACAAGACATAAGTTGGTATGCAAGCCTTGTATTGCATTGATTTTCTATAATGGCACAATTTATGCAGTTTCTCTTTGCTATATGTCTATGTTGCATGCAAATTTCCCTTCTTTATTTTGTCATTGTGTATCTATGTTTTATTCATGTGTATACTTTCATATGCATTTTTTTGTTTTACTGTGGTCATTCCCCACTCCTTTTATTTTTTGATCTACCACCTAGAGTTCATCGATTCTTGTAGTGTCAACAAGTGATCCTTATCCCCAAATAGAGCCTATGTTGGCACTATCTTTAGTTCTCTATCTCATGTACACTTAAATTTGTATGATGGTTTTCCACCTATCACCAAATGCAATGGAAAACCCAATCTTCTACCTATATGGCAATGTGCTTCTTATAGTGGCCTATTGACAAGTTTCATGTGGCACTTGTTTGAAGAACATGGTGGTTCCTAGGAATGTGTGGCCCAATCGATATGTGACTATTCAACATATATCCTCCAAGCATCTTGTGTATGTGTGGCTTCTTCTAAGTTGTTAATTCATAGTGCATCACTCCAACATGATCTAAACTATTGGTTCAAAACCAAACTTATATGGTTTAACTCAATGTGCCTACACAATGCATTTTCAAGTACCAATGCAAAAAAATTGGCTCTTTGTAGATGGTTTTCAAAGGTGATGGGGATTTTAATCACACAAGTGTCCACAATTGGTGGAATGACAATGACAACTTAGGGAATGTCAAGAAAAGCTATAAGCGGTAATGGTCTAATAGAGCTACCATCAAGTAGTAGAAGTTTGGATGTTTAGGCATTAAATCAACCATACTCTTCATTCACGATGATGCATCTTGATCACCTAGTAACAAAATATTCTCCTAGTGTCTTTTTGCATACTATAAGTGATATGGTACAAGATGATGTAAACTTAGTTTGTGATTCCATGATCTCCAAAACCAACCCTAGTCAATGAAAGGAAGCAACATTTCACCGAAGAGATAAGAAATTTGATGATTTAAGGTGAACAAGTCACAAATAAATGTGTTGATATAATTTGGACCTCCTCTCTTCCTAGGAACTTAGTTCTCATTGTTCACCTATGTTATGAGATTGTTGTCACATGTGCTATGTAGCATGAACCCTCAATAAGAAAAATAAGAGGAAAATGGGGGACTAATGATTTTGTCTATGATATCTACATGGAATATAAGGAAAATGCTAGGAATTTCCCTTGGAACTAGTTATGCCAATATTGGGATCAAATTAGGGACCGTGCCATATTCATGCAAAACCTAGATGTTAATAGGCCTAGTAGACAACTTGAAAAAAATCAAATGGAGTTAGCACAATTAAATAGGGAGGTTGGTATGCATATTTGTAGTATGGTAACATGGTTTCTAGGACATGATAATGACTTAATAGTATGGCTTGAACATTTGGCAGTGCTAAAAATGTTGTAGAGAATACAAAATGAAAAATCTTTGAGATTTGACTTCACCCCATTACTAGAAGAGAATATGCATTCATAATTGGCAGATTTTTTGCCAATAAAAAAATTTAGATATCGATCCCTCTTAATATATATGATTTTGCATCAATATTACCACCTGTATCTACACCTAAAACCTAAAATGTGTCACACACTAGAATTTTATGATCCAATAATTGTGTGGATTCCATACCCTCACAAGGAATCCTATTATTACATGTTCATTGAACAATTTTTGTAGCAAAAAATCACCTTGCTTACATGGGAATATCTCTTAAGACTTCTAGAGTCTCAAATACTTTTCAAGAATACTAAGAAAGGTGATTGGTTCTTTACCCAAGATAGCACAACCATTAGACTATATGGATTCATGGGAACATTATACAAGCTCCCTAAATATGTTACACCTAAAGTCCTTGCCCTTGAATATTTAAGACAACGAGACATGATTGAAATAGGGTATGAGAATGAAAGGGGGAGAGTAGCTTATTAGTCTCTTCCTCAACCATACAAGTATATAGTCTTGAAGAAAAGAAGAGATTTAGGGGTTCTTGACCAAAAACTAAAAGAATTATAGTTGAATGTTATAAGATAATAATGGTTTTGTGACCCAAATCATGCATTAAGTATAAGGTTATCAAGTTGGAGCCACTTCAATAGTAGGAAACTGCCTACACCTATCAAATTGAGGGGAATAAATAAACTTGAGTCAAGTGATTTAGTTGTACTGGAACATATTAATCATCACCAATTGTAAGAGAAGAATATTCAAATTGTATGGTTTTCCTTGACTTCAACAGTAGAAGAATAGTCTATGCAGTGTTTACCCATGTACTTAATCATCACCCTTTCCTCTTTTTCTCTGCAAACATAGACCTTTATGTGGAACCCACCTTTCGGTTCCAATCGGTAATTCTCTGTCTACCTTCCTTAATTTTCACTGCTCCTTTTGATACTCGATTAATCTTTAGAGTCTTCATATAGATCAATTCATTAAGATAAAATCACATCCCTATATTTTTATCAAACGCTTTTGTCATTCCTTGTTTCATCAAAATTATTTTAAGTTCTCAACATTAATAGGTAAACTATGTTATGAATCTTGCAGTATATTCCATATCAAGATAATCTTTGGAAGAAGTCTCTGCAGATGGGTATGAATATGGATCTAGTAAGAATTTAGTTGGTTATGTGCTTTTAGTTATGCCATTACTGTAGAGTGGAAAACTTAATTTGTAGAAATTTGTATTTGAATTTGAGATCGAGATAAATGTTTTTTCTGGTTCATATATTGAATCCTCTTTGGAGAATATGCCCTACCTTTTATATTTTAGAATAGTATGATTACTAAGCAAACTGTGGTAGATTCTCTATAATTAAATTTGTTGAGAGAATACATGTATATTTCCTATTTATTTATTAGGGGTTCCTATCAGACATGAATAAGAAGTGCTTAGTTCTTTTAAGTTTTCTTCCTTTGTTTTCAACAAAAAATTCCTAAATCCATTTACTTCCCATAGACTCTATTCCTTTTGCTTTATTAATATGAAACCTTATTTATTAACCACAAGCTTAATCCTTTATATACTAACAGTGCAGATTTAACATGTAGGCCCTATTTTTTTAATATAGCAAAGCCTTTTGATTTTAATTAAGGCAAAGCCTTAATACAATACAAGATTTTATTCTTTATTTACACACGAGAAATATTTGCTTAATGCATTAACCCATGAGCTTTTACTTTTTGTTTCACTAATCCAAAGCTTTAATCTATATCTTCACATAGAATTTTTGTTTGTTTTAATGCAAGCACATATTGCTTATTTGACCTATATGCTTGCCTTATCTTATAATGTCAAGGCTTGATGAAAACTTGAGCAGGATTTATTTCATTTACTAAGGCAAAGGATGTGATATAAAATCACAAGCTCCATTCTTTTATAAACCTTTTCTTAACACCAAACGAAGCCCCACCTTTGCTGAGTTGTTCAATGTAGCCAATCACACTATTCTCAAATCTAAAAACACTCTCAAAACCTTATAAAATTGTGGTGGTCATTTGAACTGCACAATCTATGGTTGTTGAGTGTTTAGAAAAGACCATTGGATTTATATTTTATCCATGAAAGTACCTTTGGTTGCAACTATAAACTAGAATCTCATCTTGATAAACAATGACACAACTATCTATGTAACTGTCATAAAAGTAGTCGGTGAATTACATAAATTGATGATTCTTTTTTCACACTTTTTCATGTTACATGGTGGTTGCTTTTTTATTTTTTGCAAGACTTTTTTTATGTGGATGATATGTTCTTACAATATATCATTGGAAATTAGGATGTCATCTAGACATACAATCACACAACTATCTATGATATCCCTTAGAAAATCATTCATAAGTCTCATAAAAGGAGCTGGTGCATTACAAAAATCAGAAGGAAGAACTAAAAATTCATAAATTCCTTGCTTAGTTTTAAATGTAGTCTTCCATGTATCTTATTTTTCATGTGCACCTGATGATAACTTAATTTAGGATCCAACTTAGTAGAATATTTTTCACATTAGAGTTGGTATAACAATTAGTCTATCCTTGGAAGAGAAAATCTATTTTTAATGGTGATTTTAGTTCTTGGTAATCAATACAAAGCCTTCAAGAACCGTCTTTCTTTTCTATCATCATAATAGATGAACTATAATGTGGAGTATTAGGGTATATAACCCCTTGTTCAAGCATATGCTAAAGTTTTTTTCTTGATCTCATTACTTTCTAAAAGAGATTACCAATACAATCTAATGTTTGGTAAAATAGATTCAGGTAGGGGTTGGATCTCATGCTCCACCTCTCTTCTTGGTGGAAACCCTTTTGGCTCATAGAAGACTTTTTGAAAAGATGAAAAAACCTCATATTATCCTTTCAATTAATGTTAGTGATGGTAGAAATTCCCAATCTATCATCCTTATTATATTTCAACAAAAGTAAAAAAAAAATGCTTTGTTTCTTAAATTAATTTGATTGCTTGACTAGAGCCTCAAATATTCTTTTTTCTTTCTATTTCTTAATATCACTGTGATCTTAGGATGTAATATTCTTTTTTTGTTCATTCTCTAAATGTATTTGTATAAATGGTACTATGGAGATGGTTGAAGCACAACTCTATTTTATATTTATGGTTTAGTTTTCTGTTTGTAAGCAAGCTATGACATGATGCAACAATACTTGAGCATACAAAGAATAGTTGACAATACTTGAGAATACAGAGAATAGTTCTTCAGGATATTTTGTATTTTGATTATACTATTTTTAAGCGACCTTTGCAAAACAATCCTTGTACCCTAATTATTATTGATTTTGCTAAGTTAAATAATCAAGATAAGAAGTTTCTGGGTGGCTTTATAGTTTATTGGTAGTTTTCTATCTTTAAACTCATATTGAAGCATACAGAGAATAATTCTTCAAGATATTTTGTACTTTGATTATACTATTTTTTAAGTGACCTTTGCAAAACAGTCCTTCTACCTTGACTATTATTGATTTTGTTGAGTTAAATAATAAAAAAAAGAAGTTTCTAGGTGGATTTATAGTTTATTAGTAGTTTTTTCTCTTTAAACTCATATTGAAGCATGTAGACTTTGTTCTGAGCCAATTTAAGTCTAAAATTGAATGACTCTAATTTGGATTTGATGTGGTTGAAAAATACTTGGTAGCCACAACTATAGGGGAGATACATTGACACAATTGAACCTTGCTCTGAAACACCACACTTCTCGATGGAATTGTTATAGGAATTCTATTCTTATGAAGAATTTTCCACTATCATGTACAACTAAATTTGGTGTCCCCACCACTTCATAGGATGCATTTTTGTGCCAAAGTAGTGTGTTCCTAGAAACAACATCATCAATGGTTTAACCTCAAAATCCTTCACACATAGTAGGATGTAACCAAGATGTAATCAGGACACTTTACTACCATGACGATTGTGCATTCCTTGCAAATGAGATAGCACGTGCTTTTGTCCCATTCTTAGCTTATCTAGAGTTTTTAATTCAATGGTAACTGCATATATATAGTTTTCATTTGGGATTTTATTGTAACTTCTAATTGATTGCCATTACTCAATATAGTCAATAATTATATTGTGTACCATTTTGTAGGATACAAATTTTCTTGGTTGTCTTTTCAGTTGCTTTGTTTTATATTTTGTTCCTGGAATTGCTTTTGATTTGCTCTCACAATAATATAGACACATTTTTTTAAATAATGGTAGTGATGGTTTATTACAACCAACCATTGCAATTAATGTTACATTTTGCATAGTAGCCTATATTATATGATAGATGTGTCATTCATGAATGCTTATAGCCATAGGATCTAGCAAACATATTATAGTCTACATTTCTGTATTGTATCTTTATCATATTGATATTAGTAGGAAGTATTTAGCACTTTCAATTTACATATGTCTGTTAGTATAAGTTTGTCTCCAAATTGACTAACGTAGGTTTCATTGGTGTTTCATATTTAGTTCACAAATATAAATATAATATGTGCAGAACCAACTCTAAAGTCAATCATTTTGTATCTTCATTTTGCTTGTTTGACAAACTCCTCTTTTCTATAGTTTATGTTAAGTATTAATTAAGGTTATGATAGAAGTATCAAATTCCTCTCAATTACCAATTGGAAATAGAAACCAAGAATGGTTAGACTCAAAAATATAACATTTTCATTTCCATCCTTTATCTTATCTAGGTAAGATCAAAGCTAATAACCTATCCTCAATCAATTTGGGTGTTGCCATTGGCAACCCAACTCAATTCAACCATTTACCACTAGAGTATGCATGAAAAATTCATTGCAAAATAGATTAGAGTGTAATTCAGGGTTTGTGACAATCCTAGTACCAATTCATGCAATACTACATCATCCCCTCTCTATGATAGTCGCTAATGAGCTCAAACCAACATATCCCTTCAGGATAACTGTAGTCATAGTGACTTGATGAGTAACTCTTGATCCTGATGACTATCCATTTACTGCCCTTAAGCAAGTTTATGGATTTCATAATGTGACATCCTTTATTTTTGATGTATGTGATGACAAAAAAATTGTGTTGTTGCTGATAGTTCTATGAGTTTAAATATCAAGATCTAGGTGTGATGATTGTCCTTTTGTATAGTTATGTCAAATCATGTGGATTTTATGTCTCAATAACCTTATGACAATCCTTTTTGGGTCTATGACTATCCTTAGGTAAGATAACAATTCCTTGTTTGCTTGACTATAATTAATCTATCATGTAATTATTCTTTCTTGGTATATATGGAAATTTTCTATGATAGGTTATTGAACCTTTTGTTGTTGATAAATGATTGAGATAAAATTTTTAACATTCTTAAAATTGAATTACTTTGAAGAACCTATCAAATTGCAGTATCATCCAAATATATGTTATTCTTTGTCTTTAACTTGAGGTCACAATCCATCATTCGAGTTGTATTTATTAGCATGGTCTTCCTAGCTTTGATCACTAGCTTCCATATTCAAAAATTCCCAACCACCATCTTCAATAAATTTATCTGGATCATTAGTAATAGTCTTCAAAATTGGCCGCCAGCTTAGGTTCTTTTTACTTTCATAATACTTTATATCCATGGAATTCAACCATTCCTTGATTCCATCAAGTGAAGATTGAGGAATGATGTCAATGCGGAGTACATCTCTCTTGAAGTCTTTCAAAACAATAGCTATATCAAATGCCTTTTTCCCAAGTCCTATTCTCTCAAGGTTAACAATCTCAATCTCACTAATAGTGATTACTAAGAAAGGTAATTCCACCAACTCTAAAAAATAGTTTAATGTAGGAACAATAAAAGCAAATGCTTTGTAAGGAACTCCATGAAAACCAAGCTCTCTAAATGGTATATCAAATTCTAGTTCAAAATATTTTAGATGAGGCTGCTCCCATAGCTCTATTACTCGCTTGACAAATCCTTGAAACTCTACATTGATTTTATTTTTCCTATCTCTCTTTTGCTATTCTTCCTCAATTTCATCAGGATCATACATTAGCCTTCTTGCCCCTCCTAAATTTTGGACCACATCTATTACCTCCACAAAAAACTGGAAATCCTTGGTCTTCTTGGTTCACACCATGATATGGATATGCAAATGAAAATGAAGCAAAGTAATCATCTCCTTCTTCGCTAGTTGGAAGAATACATGCTTAATGTTTTGATACATGATATCAACTCTCTCTTTTTCTCTCATGGTTGAATACCGAAATCCATTATGGCGGGCCTCCATAGTTCCATTCATCTTTCTTCCTCTTCCACCAAATGTTGGCATATTTTACTAGCGTTTATTAGAATTGTTGAATGCTTAACATCATTTAAATGACATACTAGATATAACTATTTTGAAATTTTATTATGGTATGTGCACTTTGATATGATGTAAAATGATTATGGTTTTGTTTCATATGTTGTAATATTTTAAATGTTTTTTTTTTGTAGAACATGGGTCTTCTAGAAGATCAAGATGATTCTCATGATATAGATCCAAAATATGTTGGTTTTGGTATATATCACATGGCAAAGGATGATGATGATGCAGATACAGAAGACACTGAGGCTGATGATGATGATGATGATGATGATGATGCTGATGATTATGATGATGATGGTGGTGGTGATGATGAGGCAGTTGTTGGTAGTAGCCAATGACATTCATGATCATATAGACTGCATCATGGATCATTGCTGATTTATCGTTATGTTGCCTCTTTTCATGGTTACTATCATATGTATCATTTTCATGGCCTGCAGTACCATATTATTGAGTTGTATCATTTTGACATGTATCATTTTGACTTATATCATTTGGACATGTATCATCTTGACTTGTATCATTTTGAGTTACATAATTTATCATTTTTACTTATATAATTTGTACATGTATCATTTTGACATGCTATTGATCTACTGGTATATTTGAATTTCACTTGTTTTAGTTATATATGATGATGATATTATTAGTATTGACTTGTCAATTTATATAGATTGAAAGTGGTGGATGATTTTTGGATGGATATTTAGTACGTATGATGATTTTAATTTACTACTCAGGATGTATGTTGTCAAATTCAATTAAATTATAGATATTTGACTCACTTTTTTTAATTATAGATGATGATCATTTTATAATAATTATCTTGTTATTTAATCATATGAGTTATTTAAGAGGCATGGTATATTTAACTAATTAAATTGAAATAAAACATATTAAATTAATAAATGGATGCAATAAAGGAAGCATTTTTAGAATAAAAAAGGGAAGCAACAATGGAAGCCAAACTAGAAGCAAACTAGAAACAATATTGGAAGCAAAACTTGGCATTATCTAGGAAGCAAAAACATATTAGAAGCAACAAAATATGCAAAAATGGAAGCAAAGCTAGATGCAACAAGTGACGTTATTTCAAAAGAAAAATTGGAAGCAAAACCATAAGCAAAATCAGAAGCAAAACTAGAAACAAAAATGGAAGAAAAAATGGAAGCAAAATTGGAAGCAAAAATGGAAGCAAAACTAGAATCAAAACTAGAAGCAAAACTGTAAGAAAAAATGGAAGCAAAATTGGAAGCCAAACTGGAAGAAAACTTGGAAGCAAAACTAAAAGCAAAACTAGAAGCAAAACTAGAAGCAAACCTGGAAGCAACACTAGAAGCAAACCTGGAAGCAACACTGGAAGCAAAACTGGAACAAAAATTGGAAGCAACACAAGAAGCAAAACTGGAAGCAAACCTGGAAGCAAACCTGGTGTAGACATGTAAAATGTACTGATTAGCATTACACACTTGATCCCGGTTAACTAACACCATTTCATCTTGAATCACCTTCTCATATTATCATCACTCTTCATCACTTAATTAAATACATACTAATTTATCTGATTAAGTCATTCTCTCTCGTTAATTAAATTAATCAATTTGGTTTAATTAACCCTAGTTCTTTATTTAATTAAATAAATCAATTTTATTTAATTAATCTCTAGAGTCTATCTATTAAATTAAATAAATTAAACCTTGTTTAATTTAATCTAACCAACCATCCCCTTTAGTTAAATAAATCAAAATATTTATTTAACTAGGTCTAAACCATTCTACTCTCAAATTGATTTATTTAAACCCTAAAATCTAAGTCAAAATTTTCACATCATCTAATCCCTCATTAAATTAATTAACCCTTGATTAATTTAATCCTAATCCATGTCCCATCCTCTAGCTTTTGCCACTTGCACATGAAAATAGATTTAATTCATTTATTAAATCCCTATTTTCTCTCAACATGGCATAATAGGGGAATATTCTTCAAAATTTGAAATCCTTCCAAGTGGACTTTGTCCTTCCAACAAGACATTTATTCCATCTTTTGCATTGAGACAAGTGGCATTTAAGACATTCCTTTTCCCTATTACATGTCATTTCACTATTTTCAATTTCCACCTAATTGCATTTATGGGCACATTCATCAAAATGTGCACATCCTTTGCCCATTTACATCTTGACAAGTGGCATTTGGCCATTGGTTAAAAGTTAGTTCCACATTTCTTCATTTTGGGAATTTCTCCATCTTGTCTTTCTATAAATAAGAGGTTTCTTTCCTCATTTGATCATCCACAATTTGAGCAAACTTACTATACTCAATTTCATCTTCAAGCATTAGCATTTTCATCAATTTCATCAAGCCATAGCTAGGTTATTGCAGGTTTTCTCCATGGAGTTCATTTGAAGCAATCACGAAGTGGATCAATCATCACCAAATCATCAAAAGCTTGCACAGGAGTTGGGAAAGGGCCAATTTACACATCAAATTGGCACCAACTCCCCCATAAGATCAAGAGTCTGCATGTTTTTAATAGGATTTGATATATCTCCTTGCTTTTTCATTGTGTTCTTGTTTTTATTCCTGTTTTGAGCATTGCTAATGGATTTTATGGGGAACTTTTATCTTGGCTTGCATTTGAATCTTCTAATGTGTTTGTTTGTTGTGTTTTGTAGATGCTAGGATCTTGGTTCTACATTTTGGCACTAGGAGGGAAAATCTCACATTTAAATCACATTTTTAACAAAATTTTGTGCTTTTTCTCTATTTTTTGTGTCTACAGGGAAGTGGACTACTAGCAGACCAGAGTCACTATACAGATTCGCTACAACACCAGCGTCGCCATATAGCACCGCTTCAAACTTCAAACAATGATGCTTTGTCTTTCCCACCCAAGATTCAAATTTCTAAACTCCACCACTGGTTCAAATTCTCACATGCTGGAATTTTCAAATTCCAAATTGCACCGCTAGTCAAAAGTCTGATGCCATCACCCTCTCTATTTTTTTGCAGAGTGATGCATGCAGAATTAGCAATGCCATATAACACTGTTGGGTTCTTCAAACTGCACCGCTTGTGCAGGTTCCACCGCTGGAGCGAAGGAAAAAGTGAAATCTTAGTTTTTATGACATGTGCTTTTTTTAATGTTGATCATAGGGGTTCTTAATTGCCCTCCTGACTTTTTTTTTGTAGTTCTAACTAGTTTCTTGGTAGGTTGGCTTATTTAAGGTGAAGAAAGGAAATCTAGTGGAGGCCTCATAATGATGTTATTATCTCATGATACCAAGTGTTTTTGAACACTTTAGTGTTTGTTTAACACTCTTAGAGAATTCACAATTTCTCTTAAAAATTTGTTATCTTTCATGAGCTTAGGACCTACTAAATTTCTTTTGGGCTCTAAAATGAATATTTTAATTTTTGCTACAAAGGGGTTTAAAAATAACTTTAGGAAAAACTCACTAGATTTGGTTGAGGATTAACAATTGAACAAAAAAATTTCTATTTTTCATTTTGGTGCACTAAAAAGAATCTAATCATTGCTTTGAGGACTTAAAATGAACAAGTGCTTTATTTTGTAATTATTTACTCAAAGTATTATCATTAAAAGGATGTATGCACTTTTCTCGTACCTCATGACGATCTTGAGAATCAAAAGGCCTTTTGGTGATATTGAGTTGCGTAAATAATTTCCCACACACTTCAATTTGGACTTTAAAATTTGAACAAATCCTACGAGTGTGAGTGGATCATATTGCGTACATTCTCTCTCTTTGGTTCACAAAAAATATTGATCAAGGTATAAATATGTTTGCTTTCTTTTTTTTTATCTTAGAGGGCTTGCCTTGTGGGAAAAAGTACTCACCCAAGGGAACGACCCAACTGGGAACACGCTAAAGCCAAGCGACTTCCACTCAGGATATAAGTGTGGATATTGGAACAAAGGCCAATATCACGAGGATTATTCCAATGAGAAGGAGAACAATGGTCTCTCACTGCATGGATGGTCCCCCATGAATGGAATGCCCACATTAAAACCCTTATGTAGAAAGGCCAAAATCCCTATCTATTTGTTGGTGCAAGAACGGTCATTCTGAAGCTGCCCCACACTTTTACGGCTTTTAGTAGAAATGGAAAGTATGCCATGGGAGATTCATGGGTACTAATGCTTGGCTGATCTAAGAAGCAAGTGCACTATAAGGGGGAGCGTGTGTGGTCAAGCATATAACCATTCACTGAAAGTAAGCATAGCTAGACTTATCCAAGTGGGGACTCAACAAATACTATCTCAAATATCCATAGGGTTGTGATTTTTCTTAAAATCAAAACACTTTGCTTATTCATAAACATTGGGAAAAACAAACATTCAACATTTATCATCAAATTTCAAGCCCTTTGGGAAGCAAATACCATTGACAAAATTCAAGTGTTATTGCTTGCCCTAGGCATTCTATCCTTAGAGGTTTCTAAACATTTGGATTTACATCTTGATGTTCTTACTAAAGTCAATAATAGGTAACTTTTTCCTTGATTTCATTGAAGTTCCATATGATATACTTTGTGGAATGATAAGAAGTTAAGACATTAGACATCTAGTTCAAAACCTAATCAAGAATGGTTTGTGGTAAAAAATAACTCACTAAGCAAAGCTAAGAACAATTGAACCCCACACATGTGTCTCAAATGATTTCATGCAATATCAAAATCTGAAAACCAAAGTTAAAAGCTCTTAATCCAAAAGATCATCAAAAGCGTCAATCAACGCTATATGAATTCAGACGAAGACTACTTTTTAACTTTTACAGAAGAACTTCAAGAAACAATCCTAATTTGTATGAGTTCTTTTATCAACAAAATCCAAATCTTTTTTGGGAATTTGAACACCTTGTCTAGAGTAAAGCATGTTCTTCAAAACTGAGGTCTTGTAAGCAAGTGTCTTTTTAGGTATACATAGGATCAAAATCAAACCTTCATCCATATTTCAAACATCAAACCATAATCATCTCACCATCAACTCTTGAAAATATTGGAAAAAATCCTCCATGTTAAACTTTGGAAAAATCATTTGAAACAAATACAAATAATCTTTTTTGATTAGATGTGTGTAGATACATCCTTCTCCACATATTTAATCAAATTATCAAACCTTGTGGACAAGTCTATCCCTTGATAACATCTAACATCTTTGGGTTTAGGAGTTCATTATCCAAAATCAAAATCCAGTAAAAAATCATCTTGTTTGGTTAGGTGTGTTTATATGAATCCTTCTTCTCACATTTAGTCAAATTAGCATCTTGAGGAAAAATTTACTCTAGGACAACATCTAACCTCTTAGAGTTTATGAGTTCACTATCCAAATCCAAATCAAATCAAATCTAATCCCAAATGAAAATCAAACATCAAATCCAAGTCCTAAAGTTTAACATCTCCTTCAAAATGTCTCAAGAGTTCTAATCATCCATATCATCCAAATTTCACGCATTTCACCATCATACTTTGATCCTTAAATCATCCTAAATTTTCTCTTTTGTATATAAAGTTAGATCAATCCAAAGAATTAGAAATCCATCTCCCACATTCTTGAAAATTGATCCCATTTTATGGTGAAAACTAGATCTCAACACAAGAGAAACATGGAAGCCAACAAAGAAACATCCACTTCAAGCAACGTAAGCCAAAAAAATTCTGAGATGAATCCTGTTGGATCAAGGAATCCTCTAACTTTCCTTCATCATCACAAAATCCTCAAGAGGAAAGTCAAATAGAGGACATCACTAATAATTCCTTCTGAATGACTCAAGATGAGATCACCGAGATGGTCCAAAATCTAGAGAATCATAGAATCATCAACATCATGATGAGACTCAATCCCTCCCTATACATGCTTGAATTAACAAAACAAGGGGCTAAACTTCCTTCCAATTTCAATGTGTGTACCATTGTGGAACCAACTTTTTGGGGTCATGCCTCTAATTTCATCCATGCTCCCAATCTCATCTACACCTCCATTCCAAAGCATCACTCAATCCATCCCCCAAACTACATCATCCATTGCTCCAACTCAACCCATTGTTAACAAAGGGAGTGCATTTCTTAATGCATTACAAAGACACCCCCTTGTGAATAATCAAGATTTGGATGCAAACACCATCTTGGGGCAATCCATCTCACAAAATCTATCACATCCATATGTCCCCCTCACCTTCCACGATCCTAATGACCCATCATCATCATTTCGTGCAACACCTTAAACTTCTCTCCCCATAACCTCACAAGTAGAGACTTATTTGGACCAGGGGACATCTTTAACACTACATCTTCATCATTCCCCCAAGGGAGTATGCCACTCAATTTTCCACCACTCCCCCCTTTCCATCAATATCCACATCACCTCTTGGTTTAGGGTTTCCCCCTTTACCAAATGGAAATCAAAAAAATCAAATCAACCCTCTGATCATTAATCAAAATATCATACAAAATCCTTCCATCTTGTCATTAACATCACAACAATAGATGGAAACCATCCCGATAATGCAAGCCACCACCATCACATCATCAACCATCCCCCAAGTATCTCAAAACATGGTCTCTCAAGGATCAAGCGTATCAATCACACCATCCACCACCCAAATCCCAATCATCAATACGACGATACCTCTCACCACAACAACAAACACTATTCCAAATCCAACACCACCACCACCACCACCACCTCCACCACCAAACACAAATGTATCAAGCCAATATAGCATTGCATTACAAGCCACTCACAAAGCTTCCTATCAAAAGGCACTTCAACAAATCCAAAAATGACAAGTTGCACAACTAGCTGCTCAACAAGCACAAACACAATTTGTTGCACAACAAGCCACTCAAGCAGCACAGGAAACACAAGCAGTGCAAGCCGCTCAAGCCATTCAATGAGCACAACAAGAATAGAAAGTTGCTCAAGCCTAAGCACTATTACAACAACAAGCTACCCTACAAGAACAAGCCCAAGCATAGACACAAGTGCAAGCTCGAGCCCAGTACCAAGCTCAATAGGCACAAGCAGAAGCAGAAGCACAAGTGCAAGCACAGTACCTCACACAACAACAAGCAACTCAAAAACAAGCATACCAACAAGCACTGAAACAATACCAAGAGTAGCAAGAAGCAACCCAAATAGCATCACAACAACAACCATTGTTGCTGTAACAACATCAACAAGCTCAACAATAGGCACTATTAGTGTAACAACAATAGGATCAACAACAAGTACAAGCATACTTGGCGCAACAAAATGTGCAATCACCATCCACCAACACACCAATCAATCCACCCATCCCTCCAACAAGTGAACCACCATAGAACATCTTCATCCCACCCCCTAATCCGGAAAATGATGTCGCAACACAAATTAAGTTACTCTCACAACAAGTACTTGATCTTCAATTAGGGAGAACCATAAAGACACCCAACAACTTGTGTCCCTATCCATTTGACATGATATTTGTAATGAAACCATTCCTAAAGGGATTTGAGATCCCCAAATTTGATAAATACCGTGGGATGGGAAACCCTGAAGATCACATTAGGGAATTCCAAGTTCATTGCATGGAAGTCACATATGATGATACCTATCTGATGTGGCTATTTCCTAGAAGTTTGGCTAGCCATGCCATGGAGTGGTTCTCTCACCTTCCTCCTGAGATCAAGAAGTTCCAATAGATAGTGGAAGCATTCATAAAAAAATATGCATTTAATATCGGTATGGATGTCAGTCTCGAGGAACTATCAACTCTTAAACAAGGAAAGAATGAATCATTTGCTTCCTTATTACAATGATGGCAATCCAAGGCCAATAGAAGTAAATGGGTCATGCCAGAAGAACAAAAAGTTTGTACCATCATCTCCAATATTGATGGAGCCTTGGCATTCCATCTAAAGGTGCAAGGGATCACCACATATGATCAATTGATCCCTAAGGCACTTAACATTGAGCAAACCCTTATTTCATAAGGAGGGACACCCACATATCTAGAACAACAAAAGAATCGCCCATCCAACAACTATAACGAGAAACCTCGCACATGGGAAGGAACAAAAATGTCACAAATGATGGTGTGGTCAATGCTAAGGTCATGATTAGTGTTCCGAGGAAAACAACCAAACCTACCAACAACCACAAAACAATGATTGGAACAACACCCAAACCAACACAATATCACAACACCAACCAACCAACAATCAGGTTAGTAACCTAAATAATCAAGGGGGACCACCCTCGTGAAACAAAAATCCCACCAAGTGGAAGTACACTACCCATGGGGAACCACTCGAGGTCATCATGAAGAAATTGATAAACGAAAAACCTCATCAAGGCTCCCACCTATGAGAATTACTATGAACCAAAAGTGAAACCATCCTGGTACAATGAAAACCAACTCTGTGACTTTCAAAAAATCAAAGGGCACACACTAATAGTTGTATGAGGTTAAAAAACCTAATCTAGGACCTCATTGATCAAAAAATCATAAATGTGGAGCAACCAACGAGAAACTGGAACCTAAAAATCTACATGAATTCGATGCCCAATAATAACAATAAAGGGAACAATAACAAAGATAAGGGGAAGGGAACATTTAAAAGTGTCAATCATGTATATGACCATGTTGTCACATCCCTGGTTGAATATTGCTTTGTTATTACCATCAAAGGAGCCCACGCTGATTGTGGAGTCACCACAAGAGGCGAGAAAATCACCATTGCAGGGTCATCTTAGCCTCCTAGAGCACCCACTTCCAAGCCATGATCCATTCCCAATGGTTATAGTGTCCTTGACCAATTGAAAATAACCCCAACTCAGATCTCCATCATGGAGTTACTGAAGATATCATCAGCCCATAAAAAATCCTTGAAGAAGCATTAGCCTCATCCACCATCTCTACGGATCTTGATACCGAACAATTCCAAGCTATGGTCAGAAATATCATTACCCCAAACCTTCTTACATTCTCTAATCAAGACTTCCTACCCAACCATCCCACAATCATGCACTCCATCTTGAGGTCCTAATATATAAGAAAAAAGTCAAGAGGGTCTTAGTGGATGGAGGTGTAGGTTTAAAAATTTATTCCCTCAAGCTAATAAAGAATCTGGGAATCTCAGAGGATTCCATTGAAAAAGGTGAAGGGATCACAATCAGGGCATATGATGATCAAGAGAGATTGTCTTGGGGCACTATCCAACTCCCTGTTCAAGTAGGGCTAGTGATTATGGAAACTACCTGTCAGGTCCTTGACCTTGATTTTCCTTACAATATTCTCTTGGGGCATTCGTGGATCCATGGGATGCAAGTAGTGGCATCAACCTTCCACTAGTGTGTTAAATTCACATACCAAGGCCAGGAGGTCACTATACATGGGGATCCTGAACCATTTTCTTACTGCAAGAGCCTAGAAGCCAAATATTACAAAATCCCCAAAGTGCCAAAGAATGATGAAGGCCCATTGACCCCATACATTGACCCAATTACTCTCGCCTCCACTTCTGCGATAGAGACACCCACCATCCCCGCCATCTTCGACATCAAGGTTATTATCCAAGATAATGGGTGTGGACACTATACAATCCCAAAGAATTCCTTCGTGGTAGGAGAGCTACCACAATATCCTAGGTCACAAGGAAAACCACAATCAAAGGATGCTTCATCATCCCAAACATTCATAATAGGCTCTTCCAACTTGCAAAGTTTGGGAGATATAGGCCGAGAGATAATAGAAGAGTACCCATCCCATCTCCTATACCAAGATAATAGACCTACAGCCGATCTACCTATGGATGACAGTAGTAAGGGTTTACAAATGATACTCGCCATGGGCTATGACATAAACAAAAAGCTTGGCCAAAATGACAATGGGCTTCTAATACCTATTATTCCCAAGATGCAAGTAAAAAATATTGGCCTTAGATGTACCCATCTGAGTATAACCATACATGGCTGAGATCCCCTAGTTAAGAAGGTTAAAACTGCTCAACAAACGACAACTGCCCTTCAATTGCCCGTATCCACTAGTCCACCCTTAGATAATTTCACATTCAACAGAACCGATTTCTGTAGTAGTAGTGATGAGGAAGATGCCATAGTTGATTTACCTAGGCTCTTCAAAAATTCCTCTATCCTTATGCTTAGTACTATGTCATTTGAGTCAACCATTCAAAACCATGAAATCCGCCTAGTCTACCAACAACTCATCAATTATGACCAATGAGGATTGCCAATTCTAGACACATTAAAAAATGATGAGGTGCTCTCAGAATTCATGGGACTATGGGATAATATTCCATGTCGGGATCATAAAGCAGGATTCATCATTGAGCTAGACACACATGCATACTATGGGGAAACAATTGAATCCCTCAGTCACAAAAGTGAAAAACTGAGAATAATCTCTAGGTCCTTAAGTGAAAACTACACTGTAGCACTCTCCAACCCAAAAATAGTAAAAATAAAGGACACAACTAGCGGTGAAAACCTCTTTGAGGCACCCGAGGATGGGGGATTCACTCTTCCTCTTAGAGCTCTCCATTAGGAAAAATCAACGGTCTTAGCCAAAAAATGCAACCTAGTCAATTTGGGAACAAAAGAAACCCCACACACTACATTCTATGCTGAGTCATTACTATCATAGGAACAATAGCTCCTAGCAGCCTTCTTAAGAGAGAGACATGTTAATTTTTCATGGAGCTATGCCAACATGCTTGGGCTTGATCCAGAGATTGTGGTCCATCACCTAGCAGTCTACCCTGAAGCAAAACCTGTAAGACAAAAATTAAGAAAAATGCATCCTTAGATCGCCCTGCTAGTCAAGATGGAATTGAAGAAGCTACTTGATGTAGGATTTATACAATCAATCAACTATTTCGAGTGGGTATCAAATTTGGTTCCTATTTTAAAACCTAATGGGGGCATCTGAATCTACACAGATTTCATAGACCTAAACAAAGAATGTTTGAAAGATGATTTCTCATTGCCTAACATTGACATGATAGTGGACATGACAGTAGGGCATGAAATGATTTATGTGATGGACGGTTTCTCTGGGTACAACCAAATAATTATTTCCAAAGAAGACCAACACAAAACCACCTTCACTTGTCCATGGGGGATCTACCCGTGGAAAATGATGCCATTCGGCCTAAAGAATGCTGGGGCCACCTACCAAAGAGCCATGACATTAATATTTCATGACATGATCCACAAAACTATCAAAGATTACATTGATGACATACTAGCAAAATATAGAAAGAGGAGAGATCACATAGCAACCTTGAGTGCTATTTTCGATAGGCTGGAGGAATACAAGGTCCGTTTAAATCCAAAGAAGTGTGTCTTTGGCGTATAGTCAGGAAAGCTGCTGGGATACATAGTGTTAATGAGGGGTATTGAAATATATCCCACCAAGGTAAAGGAAATCCTTGAGATGGAGGCACCCAAAACATTTAAATAGTTGAGAGGCCTCCAAGGAAGGCTTCAGTCCATCCATAGATTCATAGCACAACTAGCAGACAAGCAAAACCCATATTCTCACCTACTCCATAAGGGAGTAGCGTACAAATGGGATGAAAATTGTGAGGAAGCCTTCAACAAAATCAAAGAATATCTGCTCAGACCTTCGGTCCTCATGCCACTAAACCCAAGAAAGCCACTAATCCTCTATGTGTCAGCAACAACAATAGCTCTCGATGCTCTTCTAGCTCAACATGATGAAAATGGGACAGAGAGGTCCATCTATTACATCAGCTGCACAATGGTTGGGCATGAGAGTTAAACTAATCATTCATTGAAAAATCCTATCTAGCAATAGTGTTTGCTTCACAGAAATTCAGACACTACATGTTGGCACACAAAATCAAACTCATAGCCAAGATCGATCCCCTAAAGTACCTACTATCAAACACAATTCTCAAAGGAAGGATGGCCAAGTGGGCCATGATTCTATTTGAATATGACATCAAGTACGTGGAAAAAAAAGGCAATCAAAGGCCAAGTAATCACAGATCGGCTTGCAGAAGCACCCATGTATTCAGAGAATCAACTCATATTAGAGTTTCTGGATGAATCCATCTTTAGTCTCTGCATAGAAAACCATTGGAAACTCTACTTTGATGGTTCCTACACACAACATGGATCGGGAGCTAGTGTCTTCTTCATCACCCCACAAGGGGACTATATACCTAGATCCTACAAATTGGCATTCCCTTGCACTAATAACATTGCAAAATATGAGGTTTTAACCATAGGTCTCAAAATAGTAGTGTAGTGGCACATCATGGCCCTCAAAGTATATGGAGACTCACAACTGATAATAAATCAAGTGAATGACGAGTACCAAACAAAGGATGATAAACTAACTCCATACAAAAAGTTGGTAGAGTGACTCAAAGAACCATTCAATGATATTACATTTGAGTAGATTCCCAGAGAAAACAACAAAGTAGTAGATGCCATGGCAATGATTAGATCCCTACTGGACATCGCTCGCAGCATCTCGAGACATGAATTCTTGGTAGAGCAGCTTCTCATACCTTCATTTGAGGTACCAGAGTTAGAATTTGTGTGTGAAATCGTTGGTTCTGGTGATCCCTGGTACCATGACATTTATAACTACTTGCACATAGGGGTCCTACCTGCTGACTTATCCTCAAGCCTAAAAAGAACTTTTGTCAAGAAAGCATCCCATTTCATCATCTTAGGAAATACCCTTTACCGTAGGAGCATAGAAGGAACGCTACTACATTGTTTAAACACCGAGGAGACATCGACCACCTTAACTGAGGTGCATAATGGTATTTGTGGTTCACACTCAAGTGGAATGACCTTGGCCAAGAAATTGTTGAGGATGGGATATTATTGGTCTACAATGGAAAGAGAAGCACATAACTGTCAAAAGGTTCCTACAATGTCAGCAGCATGGGGACCTCATCCATGTCGCAGCTTAATAACTTCATCCCATCATCACACCATGGCCCTTTTCATAGTGGGGACTCAATCTCATTGGAAAGATAACCCCCACCTCATCGAGTGGCCACAAGTTCATCATAACCGCTACTAAGTACCTTACCAAGTGGGTGGAAGCCATCCCCATGACATACATCACTAGAAAGCAGATATCAAAGTTCATCCTAAACTACTTAATATGCTGATATGGTGTTCCACAAGCTATTATCTCAGATAATGGGACACCTTTCAAGAATCAAGATGTTCATGATCTATGTGAAAAATTAAAAATCCAACATCACTTTTCCACTCCGTATTATCCCCAAGGCAATGGCCAAGCAGAAGCCACCAATAAAAACATTCTGAAAATCTTCAAAAATACCATCAATGATGTAGGTCGTGACTGACATCTACAGCTAAATCCCACCCTCTGGGCCTATCAAACCAGCATCCACACACCAACAGGTGCCACCCCCTTCTCCTTGGTCTATGGATCAAAGGCCGTATTACCCATTAAGATCGAGCTCCTGTCACTGAGAATATCATTGCAAAACCTCATCACGGATGAAGAATACCAAGTATCAAAACTGAATGAGCTGGATCTGCTAGATGAGTGACATATAGAAGCATTGAACCATTTGCAGGTCTATCAGAATCGACTCAAGAGAAGCTATAACAAGAAGATCAAAAGCAACACCTTTCAAGTAGGAGAACTTGTGCTAAAGGTGAACCAGAAGAACGTCCCAAACCCAAACGACAAACGAAAATTTGAACCTAATTGGTTGGGACCATTCATCATCATAGTGAGATATAAGTCAGGGGCATATCAATTATCAACACCTGAAGGAAAACCTCTGTAGTATCCCATCAACAGTTCCTATCTTAAAAAGTTTTATGCCTAAATCTTTCAAGGTATAGAACCAAAAAATCAAAAAATGTCCTAAAAAAATGGTCACCTTAATGAAAACTTGGAAAACAGGCATTTTGGTGACAAAAAAATAAAATAGAAAAGCAAAAAATGATCCAAAACAGTAAAGAGAAAAACTGTCCTCTGGTGAAAACCACTTCGGTGGCACTTTGGGAAAGTACCTTGGTGAAAACCTGGAAAACAAGCACCTTGTGTAAATAAGCACTATCCATCCACTAGGATCTTTGCGACTCGTTCATAATCCATCCATATCTTTCTTAATCATCCATCGCATTCCATATCACATCCGCATCATAGCTTGGCCTTGTGTTCATGTCATGATCCCTCCTGGTACTACTCGACCCATTTTCAAGGTGAGTTTGTCTTTCCTGCATCGGGGTAGTCTATTGCATCACATTGGGGGCATGTTCTCATCAAATCAGATTTGTGTATATTCTTGAGGTTCATAAAATAAAAAAACCCAAAAACATCAGAAAATCACAAAAATCCCAACAAAACATATCAAAATCCCAAAATAGGTCAAAAAGTCAGTCAAAAAGTCAAAAAAAGAGTCATCTTCTCAAACTACAGGTCTCTGAGCCTTGAACGTAGGCAAGGTTGATCTTTGATCATCTCTCGAGACACTTAGGTCAGTCCTTTAGAAGTTTGTCATAATAAACTAGAAAATCCATTTGTTCATATCTCATCAATAATCGAGTCTGTGTCAGTCAAACTACGTGGTCTCTACGTATATAATGTAGGCAAGGCTAATCTGTTGATGAGCCCACAAGGCCCCTAGGATAGGTCTTTAGGTTAGTCTCTTGGTCAAAATCTCAGAAAACCCCAAATCATTTGAAAATTCAAAAAATCAAAACATTTGTAAAGTATTGAAAATACCAAAAAATAGCCTCAAAACAATTCAGAAAACTCCAAAAAATCCAAATATTTGAAAAAATCCATCCATCTCATTTTGCTTTCACCCACAATAAACATCACTCATAATAATCAATCATCATCCTCAACCTTTGGTGAAATAGTCAGAAACAAATCTAGCAGTTCAAAAGTGAAAACTCAAACATCAAAGTCTCAATGTCTAAGTCAGTAAGTAAACAAATTGGTCAACTCTTTGTGTCAATAGCTTATCATCTAGTTATTCTGATATCAAATCATCTGATATCCTCATGTCCTAGGATGCATCCTTCCTGTGATGGACATCAATATTAGGCATCACTGTAGTTTAGTCTTGGCTAGCGGTTTTGAAGAACATCAACTTGTTTGTTTACTTTGAATTTTTCTTTGGATTTATCTTATTGCGCTCATTCCAAGGACCTCTCGATGATGTCCAAATGATAGATTTAGAGAGATAGGAATGGGGCAATAATCATTATCTTTTGTTTGTGGAGCTTGTTGGATATTTTTGTAATATAACCTTGGTCATGCGTACTTTGTTTGAATGTAGGGAGGATGTTTTAGATATCTTATTGACCACATAGGAAGGCTTGCTTTTCTATGTTTTGGTTTGAGATGTCTGGAATACCTAAACTGCATTTTGAATAAGGTTCTGTATGCCAGGTGTGAACAAGAATACTCCTATTTGATTGTCAATTCAAAGTCTATCACACTAGGTACAACACCATCCTAGTTCTTTATACCTTGATGCATCATACTTACATGTGTAATCAAATATAAAGTAATTGGCCCTTTGAAAATCCCAACTCCTCAGCAAGTAATTATCATCATTATCATCATTTCATGTCTTGTTGGAATATCTTGCTTTTCAAACTAACATGGTACCATGATATTTATTCACAAAATCATGATCACCATTGCATTCATCATGCATTCACAAACTATCAACATATTGCATATTGCATATCATATCATATAGGAAACATTAAATCATATCATAACAATGCATTTCCATCATTGCATAATATAGATTGGTTATTATAAGCATATGATATGCATCATTTACATAATCATCCCATAGCATTATCATCATATACCATAATAGTAGCATCATCATAAACATCATTTGCATTTATCATATTATACCATCATCATAATATCCATAGAACATATATAAACACCATTCATTTGCATAAGATCATCACATATCATTTTCATCACACAACATCATAAACACACATCATACATGCATTATTAACATAAATCATCATTATCATTTCATACATTCATCATTTCGTACATCATTTCATCATCATAACATCATAAATACATATCATTCATCATTGCATAATATAGATCTATTAGTCTAAGCATTTGCATACCATAACATTTTGCATACATCATAAATAGTACATCAGAAAAGATATTGAAAAAGAAAACATCTCATCACATTGCATAGCATATAGAAAGTAAAGGCATCCATAATGCATAAAATTAAAATAGAACACATCATATAGCCATCATCTCATGTATCATCAGAATAATACACTATCATGGTACAAAAAATTGGATCAATGTACATGTGTATGTCAATGAGTACAATGGCTCATGGGGCTATCAAAAATGAGCCCATGGGGTGTAAAAAGAATCCTATCTCGATCAAAAATAGGCCTAACCCTATTGGCTGCTACCCTCGCCACCTGCTCTCTCTCTGTGATCCTATGTAGGTCTGTGACCTGTCCTCTGTGAGAATTTTGGGACTTGGGTTGCTTGCGACACAACCTAGTAATAATACAACCTGTAATAGTTAGCCTCCTGGATGGCCTCCCTGTATCCTCAAAGTGATACTGTGCTTTGGGAGGAAGATGTGGCCATGATCTCTAACTGTTGTTGTTAGCCCATCTCAACCACTGCCTATAACTCTGTGACCTGTCTCTGCTAGACCGCCTGGTCCCACTCTGCCCATAACTGATCTCTCTCAGCTATCAATGCCTATACTTGAGCCTACAGCTATAAAATTTGGCCATCTCTAGGGTCTAGCTGGGGGGTGGCTAGTCCTGATCCTTGTCTCTAGGTGGTGTCAGGATCTTATCTTGTCATCCTAGATCCTGCTCTTGCCAAGGGACATCCTATCTTTTCTCTCCCACCTATGGGTCTCGGTGTGGCTGATCCTGGAGTCCCTGATCCTGAACCTGATGAACCAGTGGTGGCCCACCACCTCCCTGATCTTGATCTTTGTCCCCCCAGCTCCATCCTTCTCCCCTGCCTCTGGCTCTCCGTCGAGTAGATGGTATCCCTGGAACTGTAAGTCTTAGCAGCAGTGAAACCAATCTCTATAGGCCTATGTGGTCCCTACATCTACTTGACCCTGGTCATATGGCCATGACCTAGCCACCAACTATCTAAAAGAATCAACCACCTCATGGGTTGGTATATAGTGGCCCCAGGAGCTCTAGCTTGTAGTCCTCACAAAAATAGCCATGTACTGATCATTAGGCCTATCTTATGGCTCTTTGAACTGCCTCAGTAC
Source organism: Sequoia sempervirens (assembly GCA_007258455.2). Taxonomy (NCBI): domain Eukaryota; kingdom Viridiplantae; phylum Streptophyta; class Pinopsida; order Cupressales; family Cupressaceae; genus Sequoia; species Sequoia sempervirens. The sequence continues at coordinate 41,286,515 of VDFB02256132.1, forward strand.
CTTGCCCTATAGGTATCTCTCAATCATCGTGTGCTCTTGCCCCTGCATCAACTTGTTCTGTCAGGTGAAGAAGAGATGTTGAACATCATCGAACCATGCAGGCCATCCAAGATATGGCTGCCATGTGAACAATCGTATGTCATCCAAGACTCTCCGCTAGTGGGGAATCCTATGCTATCTTGTGTGGGTGAAAGAGACACCCCCTTGGTACCGCTAGACAACTAGATCATCTGGATCCAAGGGAACTAGAACGACTCGAGGATGAAGCACAATGATGTGTTCCCAAGCCCAGATGTGCAAAAGTGTAACCCCCGCCCCAAGAGCTTGACCATCTAGGTAGGAAAACTCATGTTAGTATCTATACAATGAGGCTAGAAGAACTACCCCCCCATGCAAACAAAGTCCATTACCAAATCATTTTCTCCCAGGTGAGCCCCCATCCAGGATTGAAATAACAGCCCTGCTGATCTGGTGTGATGAGACATAAAATAATAGCTACAATAACTAATAAGAAACCTGACACAGTAGGCCTATGGCACTCTAGCTTGATCTAACCCTCAAAAAATACATAGCATGCCTCCCTCCTGAAATACATATCATAGATCACACACTCGCCATGAATGGGAAGTTTGTGGATCTGCCACATGTCCTCGAGTGTAACTGTAGCCTCACCTGTTGGGAGGTGAAAGGAGGAAGTCTTGCTATGCCATCTCTTAGTGAATGCTGTCAGCATCCCCAAGTGTGTCCAAATGGATGGTGCATAAACAATTTACCAGAGATTGATGCGCCCTAGGTGCTCCTATTGTCACTCAGTCAACTCATCCAAAATCCCAAAAAGCTCTCAGGGCCTGTGCTCGTGTGAGTAGATCTCTCTTGCCTCCTCCTGCATCAGGAAAAGCCATCGTGTTAAAATTCATCAAAAAAATATTGATCCTAGTTTGTATCGGCATCCCAAACCAACCTTAGTGTCATTTCCTCTGAAGGTAGTGCAATTTGCAAACTCCAAATTGCGCTGCTAGAAGCTTCAAACTCCCAAACTGCGTCGCGACGTTGCAGTTTGCAAAGATGATTCAGTTTAAGAGGAAACCCTAATTTTAAAGAGCATCGCGGTGGTGCACTTTGCAAAGGCACCTTAGTTTGGAATTTGAACCCAAACTCTAAACTGCACCATGACATCACTACTTGCGACAGTGGCACAATTTGATGCCAAGCAGTGCCATTTAAAATTTGTAGCAGTGCGATATAGAACCCCTCCTAAGGACCTAGTTTCCTAGGGAATTTAATGCGCACGAAAAATGAAAAGCAAGCATGGGTCAAGTTGACTCACCAGTGGTCCAGTGGCAAGAAGCCTCTGATGTGTCTGTACCCTGTGAGAAATGTGCATGGGAAGCTATTGTCACGCTATCTCTCCAGAGGGTCAGAGCTCAAAGTTGCAAAATAAAAAAAGGCTGAATGTGAAAATGAATTGGAAGTGTCCCCTCAAGGCCTATTTATGCTTAAAATTTAGGGTTTCTTGACCCTATTTAGCTGTCCAGCAAGGGTCTAGGTCCCCCGATCCCGTTTTTGCCCAACCGAGAACCGTTTTGCACCGTTTTTTGTGTTTTATCTCATTTTTTGACCTCTTGGAGCCTTTCTAGACCTGTTGGACACCGTGTCCTATTTTTTTTGCAAGATCACCCAAAAATTAAAATTTCTGTCTGATCTCTCGAGAGGGCAGTGTATTGGCATATTTTCTCTCATTGGGGTAGCAGTGGGGAAAATTTTAAAATAATTTTTTTTTGGATTTTGATCGAGATAGTTTATTCTTTGAACCAATGTAATGAGTGCATTGCTTCAAAGAGGCAAAAAATGTAGACACATAAAATGTACTGATTAGCATTACACACTTGATCCCGATTAAATAACACCATTTTGTCTTGAATCACCTTCTCAGCTTATCATCACTCTTTGTCCCTTAATTAAATAAAAAATCATTTATCTGATTAAGTCATTTTCTCTCGTTAATGAAATTAATCAACTTGGTGTAATTAACCCTAGTTCTTTATTTAATTAAATAAATCAATTTTATTTAATTAATCTCTAGAGTCTATCTATTAAATTAAATGAATTAAATATTATTTAATTTAATCTATCCAACCATCCCCTTTAGTTAAATAAATCAAAATATTTATTTAACTAGGTCTAAACCATTCTCTTCTCAAATTTTATTTATTTAAACCCTAAAATCTAAGTCAAATTTGTCACATCATCTAATCCCTCATTAAATTAATTAACCCTTGATTAATTTAATCCTAATCCATGTCCCATCCTCTAGCTTTTGCCACTTACACATGAAAATATATTTAATTCATTTATTAAATCCCTATTTTCTCTCAGCATGGCCTAATAGGGGAATATTCTTCCAAATTTGAAATCCTTCCAAGTGGACTTTGTCCTTCCAACAAGACATTTATTCCATCTTTTGCATTGAGCCAAGTGGAATTTAAGACATTCCTTTTCTCTCCTACATGTCATTTCACTATTTTCAAATTCCACCTAATTGCATTTATGGGCACATTCATCAAAATGTGCACATCCTTTGCCTATTTACCTCTTAACAAGTGGCATTTTCCCATTTGTTGAAAATTAGTTCCACATTGCTTCAGTTTGGGCATTTCTCCATCGTGTCTTTGTATAAATAAGAGGTTTCTTTCCTCATTTGATCATCCACAATTTGAGCAAATTTACTATACTCAATTTCATCTTCAAGCATTAGCATTTTCATCAATTTCATCAAGGCATAGCTAGGTTATTGCAGGTTTTCTCCATGGAGTTCATTTGAGGCAATCACCAAGTGGATCAATCATCACCAAATCATCAAAAGCTTGCATAGGAGTTGGTAAAGGGAAAATTTCCACATCAAATTGGCACCAACTACCCCATAAGATCAAGATTCTGCATGTTTTTAATAGGATTTGATATCTCTCCTTTCTTTTTCATTGTGTTCTTGTTTTTATTCCTATTTTGAGCACTGCTAATAAATTTTATGAGGAACTTTTATCTTGGCTTGCATTTGAATCTTCTAATGTGTTTGTTTGTTGTGTTTTGTAGATGCTAGGATCTTGGTTCTACACCTGGAAGCAACACAAGAAGCAAAACCAAAAGCAAAATTGGAATCCAAACTGGAAGCTTCAAAATTTGGTGCTAAATCTGACACTAAATCTAGCACCAAAGTGAAATGCAGTTTTGTGCCGAGTTTTTTGCCGACAGAAGTGTCCAATTCATGAACTCAAAATGCACTAAATTCTAGTGTTATTTTAGGTGCTAATTGCCTATTTTGTTGTAGTGGCATAATCAAATAATGTAGTCTTTTGATAATTTCTTTTATGCATATGAATGAAACTTAGCAGAAAAGAATGTACCATTTTTTTTCACTCTATAAAAATATAACAGTCCTACCTAATTTAGTTGGAAGCAAAATTAGGTAACAATTCAATTTGAATCCATATAAAGATATTTATATAGAATTTTTACTAATAGATTTGTACAAAAGGGATGCCACCTTGTAGATAATGTCTGGGCTTTGGTTGATTTGGGTTATTTGGTGGCCTTATTTTTGCATTATTCATTCCATCACAGGGTTTGAACTCTCAGGAAACATCTCATAGGAATTTAAATCTAGAAAGAGAGTCATTCATTGTAAATCATGCTCATTAATCTACCATTTCTTTTAAATTGCCTGTTTCTTTTAATTTCTTTGATTGGTGGCTTGCTTTCATACCACAAAACAAAACTTTCATACCACAAATTGGATGAAAAATTTCATACCTTACAATGTGTACTTCGTTTTCCTCCACAGAATGGATGGAAATAATTTTCCCTAGGTCACCTCAAAATTCCAAGCAATAGAGGGAAGGGAACAAAGGGAGCAGACTCTGGCCACAATGAGGTAATTGATTGTCAATTTATATATTTGTAAATGTTTCCATTGTTTCTTTGATTTTTTGTTTTTAGTTTTTAATTTCTAAATTTAAAAGAAGAAATTTATTTATATATATATAGGGACATGAGATTGACAAAGATAAAGAGGCATTGTTTTCCATATTGGGGGTAGAGGTAGTGAACAAATTGGATGGTGTGGACTTGAAAATGCTTGCCAGATACATAGAAAAATTATCTAGTAAAGCCCCTTAAACATTATAACCAAATCAACCATGTCAAAGGGAATCAATTGATTCCCCAACTAGTCCTAGATCAAGCAAAAGATCTAGGAGGAAATAAATAACAATAAAATCTAAGAATGTGGAACAAGGAGCAGAGACTTCCAATGTCCCAGCCACTCCCGGGACACAAACTTCTTCCACCATGCCATGTTTTGCGTCTTGCATTAGTAGCTATGATACCAAGATAGAATATGATGTGGTTTTAGGGGAAGTCCAAATGACAGATACTAGAAAAAAATTTGTGAATAGGTTGAAGGAATCATGCCTTCAATGATTCAAAGACCATCTACATTTTCCATTCTCAAAGATACCCATGCACCTACAAAAATCAGTTATCCATAACATGGAAATTGAATTTGGCACAAGTTGGTCTGTAAAGAAGATAAAGCTACAAATGTATCCAAATTGCAAGAGATTTCAGTGCAACCAAACAAAGAAGATAAAAAAATTCCCTCCTGAGCTAAGGCTCAAAAAAAGAAAAATTGATGTAATTGTGAAAGTATGGAAAGAGCTTGTAAAAGCATATGAGAAGTCTGATGCACAGAGGAAGTCTGGTGAGGAGAGTACATAGGTATTTGAATTTTCTCATAAGTGATAGGGTAGGGTTGGATGAGACACTCACTGTCCCATGCTTTGGGTCCTTGTTCTCAAGAACTCCTAGGTGACTCTCCCACCTTAACCTTTAGGTCCTATTTTAGGTATAGGTACCCCTATTCCTATTGCCAACCCTACTATCAACCTTCTTTCAATCCACCAATCCAATCTTGATGCCTTGCCACTATCTCACCCTTGACCCTTATTCTTTCCTAAAGTCCAATTACCCTCAACATTCAATTAGGCTTTTGCAGGGGTGTAAAGATGAAGTATAAGTCTCATAATAGCCTATTAGGGTTCTTGTTCAACTCCAAAACTCCAATTCTCCATCGCTGCCACCAAACCCTCTCCTAGGGTTAGAAAAGGCTACAAACTTAGAGCCCCAATTAGGCCTCTTAACCCGAGAAAAATGCAATTTAATACAAAACCCTCCAAATGACCTAGGTTCTTTGCTTGGGGTTTGTGTTTCCCATGTCCATACCTTGAAGATTTTTAGGGTTTTGAATATGTACTACCCGCACACTGCCCTTACACAAAAATGTCCAAAACCTAGGGTTTACTAGCCTTCTCCAGGCTGATTTCAAACTGTCAGAGTCTTCTCACACCAAATGGGTTGATGGAGCCTCCTCCTAACCACCAGGCCTTACCAAGACCCTCAACTAAATTCTCCAAAAGGAATTTTCCCAAAATCTTAGCACCCTTGCAAATTTTGTGCCTTTCACTCCTTGTCTTCCCTAGCCGGACTCTGCCTGGCTTGCCTAGGGAAAGACATTGCTAGCAACTCCTGCACACACACAAAGCCTACAACCTAACATATGTACAAACATGGATTCTAGGCACTGTTCCCAAAAGGCCGTACAATTTGTACGGTGGGAAAGTGGTCTAGCACTCCATTTGCTCAAACTGCCTGGTTTAGGGCAGAAAATGGAAAAAATCAAACTATATACAAACAAATGATGAAAATGAATCACAAAGGCAATTAGATGGCACAAAAAACTAGTATTATATCCACACTACACTCTACCTACAAAATAATAATCATTTCAAACCATTTAAAGCTCTTTTACGCAGAAAAAATCAGAAATATCCTTCAAGAACACTATTTTTTATTCAACTCTCACAATGTTTCCTTAATACCAAACCCTCTAACCTTGTTTACAGGTCGAGGCTCACCTTAAATAAGGCTCCTCAATTAGTTATCTACTTTGGTTGGCCTTCTTCATGACCTAATAGCCAACAATACCAAAATCTACTGTGTTTTCTAACTTTTAAAAAGGTTAGTAACTAAAACAAAAATGAGCTTCAAAACTGATTCATCTCTTCACCACTTCTTTCCTAGAGATCAAAAACACCTCTAAGATAACAACACAATGGTCAACATGACCTTTATGAAAACAAATCAAAATTACCCTTCTAGATTTCCTATTTACCTAAATGAAACTGCCTGTTGTTCCTTAGGTGCTCCTACACCATTCTCCCCTCTCAGCCCAAACACTAAGGATTGGAAGGAGAGATCAATGATAGGTCTATACCAAACTTCTTGAATTGATCTTCTTGTACCCATGTGGCATCTGATTCATGCTTGTTCTTCCACTTGATAAGGTGCTCCATGTACACCTTGTTCCTTGTAGACTTTTGTACTCTTGACTCCAAGATATTCTCTACCTGAGGCTTATCTTGATTAGGTAAGGGTACATTGCTGATGTCCTTGAAGATCTCCTGACTGTTTTGATCCACATCATGGACTATCCCCTTATACTTGATCAAATCAGCTATGTTGAAAACTGGTGAGATTCCTTGATCGGTAGGTAATTCCACCTTGTATGCATTCTTGCCATACTTGGCCAATATCTTGCAGGGTCCTACTCTTTTCATTTACAACTTGGTTGAAATTCCCTTCTGCAACCTTGACTTGTTAAGGTGGACCATGACATAATCCCCTACTGCAAATTGCACATCTTTCCTTGACATATCTGCCTTCTCCTTCAACTTTTGTGTAGCCTCAGTGATTGTCTTCTTCACCTACTCCTGAATCTCCTTCATGGTCTGACTGAAGTCTTCTGCATGTCCACTTCTATGTTCCATAGCTCCAAGATCTCTGAGCTCACATATGCCTCTTGGGTGCATACCATACACAATCTCAAAAGGACTCTTCCATGTGGTTCAGTTCGCACTGTCATTGTAAGCATACTCAGCTTGTGAGATAACCATATCCCATGTCTATCCATACTCCTTAGTTAGGAACCTTAGAAGGTTACCTAGCACCCTGTTAACCACCTCTATTTGATCATCAGTTTGAGGATGGTAAGCTGATCCAAAAGATAGGTTGATACCTAATCTTCTCCATAGAGTCTTCCAAAAGTGACTCATGAACTTCACATCTCTATTTGAAACAATGCTCAAAGGAAACCCATGGATCCTTACAACTTCCTTGAAGAAAAGATGAGCTATGTAGCTAGCATCATGAGTAGTTTTGCAAGGGACAAAATGACTCATTTTGCTAAATCTATCCACTACTACATAGACACTGTCAAAACCAGTCTTGGTCTTAGGAAGGCCTACCACAAAATCCATGCTCACACACTCCCATGGTTTGTTAGGAATGGGTAGGGGTTGATATAAACTAGCATTACTAGCTCCTCCTTTAGCTTTCATACACACAACACATTGTTCCACATACTTCCTAACATCTCTTGCCAACTTAGGCCAGTAATAAAATCTTTGCACTAGTTCTAAAGTCTTGTTGATGCCAAAATGTCCACTAAGACCGCCATTATGCTTTTCTTGAATCAAAATTTCCCTCATTAACCCTCTTGGAACACATAACTGATTTCCCTTAAACAATAACCCACTTTGCAATGTATACTCTGAGTATTGGCTATGGAAATGATTCTCAAAGTTAGAACATACCTTGTAGACCTCTGAAAAGTCTTCATCTTCCCCATAGAGATCCTTGAAACTCTCTATGCCAATGCTCTTGATCTGTATCTCTTGCACTCTCAACAATCCCCTGCTTAGTGCATCTGCTACTTTGTTTAGCTGTCCCTTCTTGTGCTTGATGGTGAAGGTAAAATCTTGGATGTATTCCATCCATTTCAAATGCCTATTACTCAGCTTCTCTTGAGTGTTGATAAAGCTAAGTGCCTGATTGTCAATAAAAACTACAAATTCCTTGGGTAGAAGGTAATGCCTCCATTTCCTAAATGACTAAACCAAAGCATAAAGTTACAAGTCATAGGTTGAATACTTCTTCTTTGCTTCATTGAGATTCTCACTAAAGAAGGCTATAGGCCTGCCCTCTTGACTTAACACTCCTCCTACTGCCACTCCACTTGCATCACATTCAACAGTGAACAATTTATCAAAACTAGGTAATAAGAGAATAGGTTGAGTTTCCACCTCTTGTTTCAGTTTCTCAAACCCTTTCTTAGCTTCTTGAGTCCACACAAACTTAGTTTTCAAACCACCCTTGATTGTTTCTAGGACTGGTGCACATATACCACTAAAGTTTCTTATAAATTTTCTATAGAATTGAGCCAATCCATGAGAACTTCTTACCTCTGTTCCTGTGGTTGGTGTAGGCCAGTTTAGGATGGCTTCCACCTTGCTTGGATCCATCTTCAATGATCCTTTGGACACTCCAAAACCAAAATAGACAAGCTCTTGCTTAAATAACTCACACTTCTCCAGATTGATTGCCAACTTCTCCTCTTGCAACCTTCTAAGAACCAACTCCACATGTTTCAAATGCTCTTTTGTTGTCTTGTTGTATATGAGGATGTCATCAAGGTATACCACCACAAATATCCCTGTAAAATCCTTGAGCACTTCATTCATGAGCCTCATGAATGTGCTAGGGGCATTAGAGAGGCCAAATGGCATAACTCTCCACTCATAGAACCCATCATTTGTCTTAAACGCTGTCTTCCACTCATCTCCATCCTTGATTCTGATCTGATGGTATCCACTCTTGAGATCCAACTTGGTGAAGTACTGGGCTCCTCCAAGACAATCCATCAAGTCTTCAATCCTAGGGATAGGGAATCTATATCTGATTGTGATTCTATTTATTTCTCTAGAATCAATGCATAGCCTCCACTTGCCTCCTTTCTTTGTTGCTAAGACCACTGGTACTGCACATGGGTTGATGCTCTTTTAAATCAATCCTTGATCCAACAACTCTTGTACCTGTCTAGGTACCTCTAGATTCTGATCTGGGGTAAGTTTGTATTTTTCTTTGTTAGGCAATGAGGCTCCAGGTATGAAGTCAATTTGATGACTAATGGCTCTCTTTGGAGGTAGAGTTGTAGGTGCACCATCACTAACTATGCTCTTGTACTTCTCAAGTAACTTTTGGACTACTTCCGGTAAGACTGTCTTTTCAGCCTTGTCTTCTTCTTTAGGTTGTAACATAACCACATATCCTTCACTCCTTTCCACTACTCAACATGATGTTTGGTGTCTTTGACTGTCCCTCTTCTTCTTCTGATAGTGATTGCAACTTGAAAGTCTTCCCATCCTTCTTGAATGAGATGGTGTTCTCTTTCCCATCATATATGACACCTCTGTCATATTGCCAAGGTCTGCCCAATAGTAGATGGCATGCATCCATGGGTAAAACATCACAAACCAACTTGTCTTTATATCCTCCAATGGAAAACTCCACCATTACTTGCTCATTTACTAAAACATTTTCCCTTTGTTTAGCCATGTGACCTTGTAGGGGTCAGTGTGGGGTACCTTCTCCAATTTCAGTTTCATTACTGCCTCCTCTGAGATTATATTGTCTGTTGAACCTGAATCTACTATGACCTTGCATACTTTACCAAGTATCTTGCATCTTATTCTAAATAGGGCTCTCCTTTGTTTTGGTTCTTCCTTGACTGGTTGTCTGATCAAAACTCTATTGAACATCAGATTCTCTCCTACCTCAGATTCAATATGACTGATCTCAGATGACTTAGGACTCATGGTGTCCTCTTGTGCATAAGCCACTCTCTTCTCATTGCTTGATGAAGATGCTTTCTTCGAGCACCTATAAGTTGGATGTCCAACTTGACCACAATGGTAGCACTTCATGTTTGCAAAGTATGAATTGCTCCTGCCTTCTCCTCTTCCTCTGTTTGAACCTCCTTGAGGTCCTCTACCCCTGTTGTATCCTCCTCTAGAAGATGTTTCACCTCCATGCTCTATTAATTTAGACTCTCCTTGGTTTATTTGGTCATTGCCTCTACCTTGGTAGCCACCTCGCTGTCCTCTTTGATCTCTTTGATCTCTGCCTTTGCCTCTACCTTTAGAAGCCTAGTCTTGCTTCCTCTTGCTTCTTTCCTCAATCTTTATGGCCAATTGATAGCATTGGTGTACTATCTTGGGACTTAGAAGAGTCATCTCCTCTTGAATGTTCCACTTCAAACCATTAAGGTATCTAGCCACCTTGAGACTCTCATCCTCTGTCACATTAGACCTCATGCAAAGTTTTTGAAACTCCTCAGTGTAAGTGTTTACATCTTGGTCTCTTTGCCTCAAGCTCTGTCTTTTCTTGTGTAATTGAATCTCATAGTCATCTGGCATGTATGCTTCTTTTACTTTGGCAACCATTCCCTTCCAAGTAGTTATAGGCTGCTTGCCTTCCTTTTCCCTCTCCGTTTGAATGAACTTCCACCATGTCAAGGTAGAACCTCTTAGTCTTGACTTGGCCACCTTTACCTTCTGTGCCTCAGTCACTCCATCACATTCAAAATGGTTTTCCATTCCCTCTATCCAATCAACAACTAAATCAGCTTCCATTTTTCCACTAAATAGTGGTATGCCTTCAATGCCTTCAAGAAAGGCTCTTCTTTCATAACAGGGTCAGGTTCAGGGGTCTTGTCTTCCTCTGCAACCTCTTCTTCCTTTGGTATCCTTCCTTCAAATTGTGCACTCCTCACTGCTTGCTCAAGTTGGGCTATTCTTTCCCTTAATTGTTTATTGTCTTCCTCCTACTCTTCAACCATCTTGGCCAGCTCTGCATTTGTCACCATGATGGAAGAATCACTAGAATCAACCTCAAACATACAAGATTCTTCCCAAATCTTTAACTTGCTCTGATACCAATCTGATAGGGTAGGGTTGGATGAGACACTCACTGTCCCATGCTTTGGGTCCTTGTTCTCAAGAACTCCTAGGTGACTCTCCCACCTTAACCTTTAGGTCCTATTTCAGGTATAGGTACCCCTGGTCCTACTTCCAACCCTACTATCAACCTTCTTTCAATCCACCAATCCAATCTTGATGCCTTGCCACTATCTCACCCTTGACCCTTATTCTTTCCTAAAGTCCAATTACCCTCAACATTCAATTAGGCTTTTGCAGGGGTGTAAAGATGAGGTATAAGTCTCATAACAACCTATTAGGGTTCTTGTTAAACTCCAAAACTCCAATTCTCCATCGCTGCCACCAAACCCTCTCCTAGGGTTAGAAAAGGCTACAAACCTAGAGCCCCAATTAGGCCTCTTAACTCGAGAAAAATGCAATTTACTCCAAAACCATCCAAATGACCTAGGTTCTTTGCTTGGGGTTTGTATTTCCCATGTCCATACCTTGAAGATTTTCAGGGTTTTGAATCTGTACTACCCGTACACTGCCCTTACACAAAAATGGCCAAAACCTAGGGTTTACTAGCCTTCTCCAGGCTGATTTCAAACTGTCAGAGTCTTCTCACACCAAATGGGTTGATGGAGCCTCCCCTTGACCACCAAGCCTTACCAAGACCCTCAACTAAATTCTCCAAAAGGAATTTTTCCAAAATCTTAGCACCCCTACAAATTTTGTGCCTTTCACTCCTTGTCTTCCCTAGCTAGACTCTGCCTGGCTTTCCTAGGGCAAGACATTGCTAGCAACTCCTACACACACAAAAATCCTACAACCTAACATATGTAAAAACATGGAGTCGAGGAACTATTCCCAAAAGGCCATACAATTTGTACGGTGGGAAAGTGGTCTAGCACTCCATTTGCTCAAACTACCTGGTTTAGGGCAGAAAATGGAAGAAATCAAACTATATACAGACAAATGATGAAAATGAATCACAAAGGAAATTAGATGGCACACAAAATTGGAATTCTATCCACACTACACTCTACCTATAGAATAATAATCATTTCAAACCATTTAAAGCTCTGTTACGCAGCAAAAATCAGAAATATCCTTCAAGAACAATGTTTTTTATTCAACTCTCACAATGTTTCCTTAATACATAACCCTCTAACCTTGTTTATACATCGAGGCTCACCTTAAATAAGGCTCCTCAATTAGTTATCTACTTTGGTCGGCCTTCTTCATGACCTAATAGCCAACAATACCAAAATCTACTATATTTTCTAACTTTTGACAAGGTTAGTAACTAAAACAAAAATGAGCTTCAAAATTGATTCATCTCTTCACCTCTTCTTTCCTAGAGATTAAAAACACCTCTAAGATAACAAAACAATGGTCAACATGAACTTTATGAAAATAAATCAAAATTACCCTTCTAGATTTCCTATTTACGTAAATGAAACTGCCTATTGTTCCTTAGGTGCTCCTGCACCAATAAGATTATATCAAATTTATTAAACGATTTTTAAATTTTATTTGTGCATAGTTAAATTGAATTAGTATATGTTTTAGGACAAGGCCTCCAAGGCTAGGCTTGAAAAACTTCGTGCCACTCATCATAGTGGCCAGAAAGGTTTACATGCCTTGATCTTTACATTTTTAAGTATATTTAATATTAATGCTATGAGATTTCCACAATCTATCATGTTGAAGATTTTGTGATTTCTGGATTTTTGATTGTGTTTAAGTTTTTTTTTTTTTTTTTCCATCAACGTTTTGGATCACACTCAGTGATCCATCATCAGTGTGATAAAGAGCTAAGGAGATGAGAAAAGGTAAGATGCAGACCTAATTTGCTTAAAAGGAATAGAGGTGAGAAGTTGAGGAGAGAGAAGGGTACAAAGACCGAGACAAGAGAGATAAGGTAAGAACATGAATTGAAAGAATTAAAAATAAAAAATAATAAGAGAAAAATATATATAAGAATGAAAATTTTTTATTAAAAAAAATGAAACATGAAAGAAATAAAAGACACAGAACTAATGAAAGAGGACTACAACAAAAAGAAAATTCAATTTTAGAAATGAGAGCCAAAATTAATAAGAGAAAAAAACACCAGGATATGAATTTAATATGTTACATGATATTTTATATTTAATATGTTACATGATATTTTTTTTATTTCCTAGGAAAAAGTAAATGATTGCATATTAATTAGTTTAACTTGTCCATGTGCCATGTTTTGATAGGAGGAGAAATATGGCTGACATCCAAAGCAATTTGAAAAGGAAATGTTAGAAAGCAAAAAGTGGTCTGATTTTGTAATTTGGATGGAGAACAAGGTATCAATAGTTGACTTTCAATAACTTAGTTGGATATTGTTGTGTTAATATGTCAATTTTCATTTCTTGTGTTGAGTTATTTATTAATGTGTAGGATGAGTTCTAAAGTTATTTTCTGTTGGCCCTAGATCCCACTCAATTGTCCCATTATTTCATGTTGAGGAATAAAATATTGTTTTCCTTAAAGGGAAATGGGTGACATCCATGCCTTATTTTCATCACATCTTTTAATTAATGACCATGGTCTTTTAATATCTCTTAAGTGTTCTCATTTAAGTTATGAGTTGTATCATTTGAGTAACTTAGTCCCATGTTGATTTTATTTATCTTATTTTCTATCAAACATGGTATCTCAAGGAGTGCTTCCTTGAATTCATGTTGCCATTCTACTAAGTGATCCACATGCATATTTTCCATCCTTCCTCATGATGCTGCCATTATTTTAACATGTAAGAATGTTTTGATGCATCTTGGTAGGTATCCTATAGATCTAACACATCCTTGTAGAACTCCTTTTGCACTATGGTCAGGTCATCATGGATTTCTAATGCATATTCCATGAAATCACCTATGTCATACCTTGCAACCTTGTAGTATTCCACTTGATGTTTCAAGTGCTCAATTTCCTTCTTATGCCCTTCCATTTCTCATGTAATTTTAAGGATGTTTGATTCATTTGCTTGTGTTGTGGTGACCCTAGTCATAGCCTTAGCCAATAGATTCATATCATCTACATCCATTACCATTACCTCCATGGCTTCATTAAATCTCAAGAGTATAGTATGACATGCAAATTCTTGATCAACATGTTAGGTACATGCTTGGGAAAAGTATGGGGTGCCTTTGTAGTGTCATTGATCTTCCTATATGTTAACAACTCATATAGGGATTAATATTTTAGGTTCTCCAAGATTTTGATCATGTCTTCAAACAACCTAGGGAACCTTTTCTCAAATAATAGCTCATGCAAGGGAGCAAAGAATTAGTCATAGATGTGCTCATATTTGGATGAATATTTGTATTCCTATTGGTCCTAGAAATAAACATGGACAAAAATACATGGGATGCTCAATGTCCAATTCATCCCCAAAGAATTTATTAGCTTCAAAAATAATATAACACTATTAAGAGGTTGTATAGAATTTTGGCTTTGTGCCCACTAGAGGAGACTCGACTCTCATTATTTCATTACACAAAGTGAGTGGCGAAACAACTACCTAGTTTAAAATTAGCCCTTCTTTAAGCAACATATGTAGCAATGAGACTTAGGATTCTTGAAAATGAGAAGCATCCTTCTCCCCATACAACCTGCTAACTAGGGCCACTATGTTTTTTACTGAACCCTTGAGGCTGATGGAAGGGTACCATTTAGTGTTCCTAGAAGTTAATTGTCTAACTCATCTTGAGGTTTAGGCTATGTTTCAGGCTTGAAAATTAGGCACTTTTATTGTGACATACACTTCTAAGACCCATGGGTGATGTGGCATAGGGTCTTGAACCACCACATAGGTCTTATAGAGAGAGTGTTTGGTGTAAGATCCAAACCTAAGTCCTATAGAGAGAGGGGGTGGCGCTAGAATCCAAGCACCAAAAACCATAAAATAGTTAACAAGATGTATATTTAGCATTGTTTAAATCCAATCTAGTCATGTATGATATTTATTAAAGTTACCATGGCATGAGAAATTTGTGCTCTCCTTTTTTCTTTCCATTTCTTAATATCACTTTGATCTTAGGATATAATATTCTTTTTCCTTCATTCTCTGAATGTATTTGTATAAATGGTACTATGGGGATGGTTGAAGCATAGTTCTATTTTACATTTGTTTAGTTTTATGTTTGTAAGCAAGTTATGACATGCAACAATACTTGAGCATACAGAGAATAGTTCTTTAGGACATTTTGTACTTTGACTATACTATTTTTAAGTGACCTTTGCAAAATAGTCCTTGTACCCTAATTATTATTGATTTTGCTGAGTTAAATAATCAAGATAAGAAGTTTTTGGGTTGATTTATAGTTTATTGGTAGTTTTCTCTCTTTAAACTCATATTGAATCATATAGAGAATAGTTCTTTAGGACACTTTGTACTTTGATTATACTATTTTTAAGGGACCTTTGCAAAAAATTCCGTGTACCTTGACTATTATTGATTTTGCTGAGTTAAATAATCAAGAAAAGAAGTTTTTGGGTGGATTTATAGTTTATTAGTAGTTTTCTCTCTTTAAACTCATATTGAAGCATGCAGAATTTTTTCTGAGCCAATTTAAGTCTGAAATTGAATGACTCTGATTTGGATTTGATGTGGTTGAACAGTACTCGGTAACCACAACTATAGGGGAGATACATTGGCACAATGGAACCCTGCTCTGAAACACCACACTTCTCGATGGAATTGTTATAGGACTTCTATTCTTATGTAGAATTTTCCACCATCATGTACAACTAAATTTGGTTTCCCCACCACTTCATAGGATGCATTTCTGTGGAAAAGTAGTGTGTTCCTAGAAACAATGTCATCAATGGTTTAACCTCAAAATACTTCACACAAAGCAAGATGTAACAAAGGAATTTCTTCTTATTGAATAGAAATATTGACTAAACCATATTCATTAAGTATAAGGTTATCAAGTTATCTTAACCTTACACTTAACCTAGGAAAAATGCCCTAAACCTAGCTTGAAATACAAGCTATTACTTTGTGCATTTTATTCCTAGTTCCCATAATGTCTCTGATGTCTTTGGTTTTAGACTTGGGATGATTCAATTTATTAACTATGGAAGTTCATCTTTAAGTACCTTGAACTCACTCGCCAAAATGGTATTGTAATGACCCGTTAATTTTTCTTCTCTTATAGAATATAAACCATGATTCTCTTTCTCAATTAAATACAAATAGATGTGGACATGTAAGTACATTTTTGTGCAGGAACAAAATGTTTGTTTATTTTTTCTTCACCTTTTGTGGATAAGCACTGGAACAACACTAAGAACCAATATGATTGGAGAGGAGTTTTACCTCGAGAACACTATCTTAAGAAGCAACTGGAGGTATGACTGAGTTCTGGCCAGTTATTGATCCCATAAGCCATGATTTTGTTCTTTCAATCAAGGGAAAAGTTTTTATTTATTGTCCTTATGAATTTTCCTTTGAACTCTTACAAAAGGAGCTAAACAATGTATTGTCCTTCTAGTTTCACAAGCAACTTGGAAAGTAGACCTATATGATATTGGCACCACTTCAATAGTAGGACAATGCCTACACCTATCAAATGGAGGGGAATAAATAAACCTGAGTCAAGTGATTCAGTTGTACTAAAACAAGTTTAAATATGGAAAGAAGGTTTGCACATTGGAATGTAGAAAAGGTGAAAGATATAAAATCCATTTCCTTTTACATAATTAAACAATGATATCTACATTCCTATTTGAAAATAAAATTTATCCAAAAATCCTACAA
Organism: Sequoia sempervirens; assembly: GCA_007258455.2. Taxonomy (NCBI): domain Eukaryota; kingdom Viridiplantae; phylum Streptophyta; class Pinopsida; order Cupressales; family Cupressaceae; genus Sequoia; species Sequoia sempervirens. Next base: position 41,303,189 of record VDFB02256132.1, read on the forward strand.
CATAAATAAAAGTAGAATGCCAACTTGTCAAGTAGTCTACATAATAATAAACACTCATAAATGAAATTCCTAGAGCACAACCAACTACTAATGAAAAATGATCATATATATTAAGGAAGGAATACACTAGAAGTTAGGGAAAACCGTACAATTTGAATATTCTTCTTTTACAATGTTGAAAATGCAGGCAGTAATGTACACACCTTTTCCCCAATGCTTAAGAGGTGAATGATATTTTTGAACTATCTGTAAAGAAGAAAATACACTCCTAATTATATCATTAATTTTTTCATGAAACTCAGGTAAAAATCCAAGTGGTTGCTTTGATAGAATTAGCTGACCTTATAGAACATTCACATTATTTAATTATTATAAATAACCAAAAGATGAATTGATATAGAAGCCCTTACTATTGCACACTAACTCATCACTTGGCGTAGCTAACTAGCCACTCAATTTTTCCATCTAATTTAAATAAGGGTAGTAAATTCTTGTCTTCTAAGTTAAAAAACTCCATAAATAAAGAAATCAATAGTAAAAGACCTACACCCTGATCTAATCAACATAGAGAAGCATGTAATACTAGACTTCTTAACATTCAAAAGATAAATGGAATGTCCTCAACACCCAGTAGAGCTATCCAAAAAAGCTAACTAAAAAAATAAACGTACTCCCACACACAATGGCCTAATTAATGGTTGTCATAGAAGTCAAACTACCGAAGTAATTGTGAATAAATATTCATCGAGCTCCCTATGGGCTTTATTTTGTTGAAGTATTGGCCCGCACATTTCCTTAAAAATTCATTCGACCATTTTTGATAAATGTCAATGCCCTTGCAATGTGTTCACTCTGTGCTCCCCAAAGGATCTCTTCCCTTCGCATTTCAGAACGACCCTACTGCACTGCCACATGTCCACTCTATGCACAATTGAAAGCCACTTCCCTTCGCTTTTGAGTCGAGCTCCATCTGCACGCCACGTGGCTTCATCTTTACATATTTTAGTAGGCCCCATAGTTGGTACAAAGGATGAGGTAGGTTACACGTGTCTCCTTGGCACAAGCTTTCAACAACAAAGGAAAAAGATGAACATGGGCTGCATGATGTCGCCACGTGTCTATTCAGCGGGCATTTCAATTAAATGATGGATGGAGTGAGCCAAGGATTGCGACATCCTGCTGTGTGTCACAACTACTTTAGCAGGGTCATGACACTTGTCTATGCGATCTTGTTGAGACCACTACCATGATTTGCAGAGGACACACCTGAACTTGGAGCGACCAGATGCTTTGGCTGGAATCTTTTCTGTTGCAACAATTGTGAGGAATCTTTGATTTTTCATCATTGCCAAGGATTCTCAAATATTTTCTGTTACTACTCGCAAAGGTGGTGGGATCATTTTGACTATATATACTCCTCTTTGTTTCGGAGGAGGGGTTCTAGGATTTTGCAGAAAGAACATAGATAAAAAAAAGACACCAGGCCTTTGTTATTGTTGTCTAATTATTACAAAAAGACTCGCAAACTATACCAATCATTTGAACTTTATGCTCTTCTTATGATATTTGATTAGCTTTAGACTATGCTGCTATTGTTTGGATTATTCATTTGTAGAACTTCTATAAATTGAATGCAAGTTTTCTATCTTAGATCATGTCATGTGACTCTTCTTGTTAGTAAATATGTGTGCAAAGTTATTTATGTCAATGAATGAATTGTTTATACTTTAATCTTTAGTTTTTCCTATTTTGGGACATCATAAATTGCTGACCAGGCCCTTAGATCTATGATTTATCGTGCCAATTATCTACATCTTGGCGCATCGCCTTAGGTTAGACTTTTATTTTTATATCTGTTTCCTTTTCCCTTTCCAAACCCCAATTACAGAAGAAGCTAGCTTCTTTAAAATTTGGAGGTCATTCAGTTTAGTGAAATAGGTCCCCCATAAACTAAGTTTCCCACAAAAGGGCTATTACCTTGCCAACTTTTGGCATCAACAATTTTTTCTCTTTCTGGAATGCCCAGTGGGACCACACTTAAATGATTCAAATTTTTAGAAGGGTGTATGAGCCATCGTCCTGTTACTAGATCTCAAACAATAAATAATCCTAGTTTGTTAGTACCACCATTAGGGACAGTACAACCCGCAACCCAATTAGCAAATGTTTCGCTTCCTCCTCCCTTTCTGCTAGCCATGTTGCCTGCCACAAACAAAAATTATGTGGCATGGATGCCATAAGCCTTCTTGTTGCACTAGTAGCACTTGGCATTTGGGCCCCTATTCTGGTTTCTACCCTAAAGGCTATACCTAAATTCACTAGAGATGGCTTAAGAACACCGTCCGAACATTTGCAAGATGTTGTAGATGTTTATCTAGTACATGGGGTTACAACCCAAAATGTGGCATTAAGGTTGTTTGCTACCTCGTTCAGGGGTAAGGCACTAGATTGGTATCGTAAATTGCAAGCAAATACTATCAAAACCTAGGATGAGATCAGTGAGCCTTTCTATCAGATATTTTTGAATGAAGGAGACCTATCATCGCTTTATTACTAGCTCTCAGTCATAAAGTTGGCCCCACACGAAGCCATGGATGACTTCAATGCTTGGTTCCATATGAGCTGACAAAGGATTCAAGTTGATATCAACCCGTCACCAGATCTAGCATTCATTTTCACCTAAAGGCCATCAATCCCGACATCTCAATGATGATCCAGTCTTTAGGCAAAACCACAGTATTGGGCGCATATAGCATCACTGTTAAGGTAGAGGATAATTTGATAGATGCTAGAATGTTGCTGCCTCAGCCCATCATGCCGATATTTCCTAAAATATTGATGCCCACCCAGGAAGTCACATTGACTAGTGCACCTACACCTCCTTAGTCAATGTACATGTATGTGACAGTTCCACAAAGTGTTGCCTCTACATCCAACTCTTCTAAGGATGAAATGAGTGATCTCAAGGAATTGTTGTGGACTATGAAAAATGACATAACTACCCTCAAGAACAACTAGGCCACACCTCTGAAGCCTTCCTACCAAAATTATCAAGGTGCAAGTTCCCCTTACCAACAAAACTAGTTCCAAGGAGGTGCTCAGAAAATTCCACAAGCACAAACAATGAATCAAATGGTATCGGTACCCACTCCGCTACAAAACGCTAACTTAGGCTCAAGTAGAGAGTTGACTTCAGGTCAAAATAATTTAGTGGATGACACCAACCCCTGGTGCTTTCCTTGTGGTGATTCACATATGCCCTAAAATTTCCCATGCAACAACATACAACAAAAGGTGGTAGAGCAACACATCCAAGCTACAATGTTAGCCCCCGAAAGTTGTGTATACCTGTTCACAAATGGACAATGTGGTGCTCACCACACAAATGCAAGGGATTTCACTAGAACAAGAAGTGGACATTGCTCCCGACCACATAGTCTTTTCATGGATGGAAGAAGAAGAAATGGTGTTTGCCAATGATAAATCCACATCTAAAATTCTGCAAGTACAATTCTTCTACAACACTTGCTCAAAAAGGAGATTTATAGGAAAAACAGTTGTTCCACAACTAGCCAGTCCAAAACCTAAAAGTGCTTCTAACCAGATACCTAGTACCTCAACAGTAATGCCACAATATCAGCCACAAAAAGAAATTATTATAATAAGAGCAAAGGAGCAAAAACCTCTGAACCCGACACCATTCAATGTGGTGGAAAAATTAAATAAATCCTCCACTAATGTATCTCTGTGGGATATTCTAGCTATCATGGAGTAGAAAACATAGCTATAGAAGGCTCTCCAGGAAGAGGTCAACACAACGCTGATGGAGCAGTTTCCCAAAGTAAAGGCTATTGATCAGCCTTCTTCCACCAAGGTTCTTACAAATAACATAGTGAAAGCTCCTGATGAAGCAAGAGATAAGCCAAAGCCTCAACCCTTCTTCTTAACTCTTATTATAGGGGAGAAATTATTACATAATTCCATGATTGATTCTGATGCTAGCACCATAGTTATGCCTAAAAAATAACTGAATCTTTAGGGATCAGTTATGAACCCTTAAAAAGGGGAGTGATGCAGCTTGATGGGAACAAAGTCAAAATCATAGGTGTTATTAAAGCACTCCCTTTAACTCTATTCACTTGCCCTAGTATCATTGTGCTGCAAGACACTATGATCATATATGTTCCCCCCATGTTTGGCCTCTATTTATCCAAATAATTTACTTCAAAAGTGGGTGGATACCTATCTCTAGATTGGTCGCATTTGATCCTTAGAACCAAGCATGGTGCAAAGATGAAGATAAAATCTAAATCTTTACACTCAGAACATGTAGCCAACGAGGCCATGCTAAATTTTGAAGCTGCGCATACCTCCATCACCAAGCAAGAAATGTATTGCGACGAGTTACTAGAAGATGAAAAGGTGACCAGAGACTAGAATGATCAAGAAGATGCTCTCTTGAGAAAACATATGGACAATGAACCTTTTGGAAACTACCATGCTTTCAGGCTGGGAACCTATGTCATCTATAATGAAGATCAAGTGCCTCCAAAGGTTGCCAAAGGATCTGAAGGAGGTCAAGCCTCTTAACTATGGATGTTGTACTTTGACGGAGCAAGATGAAAGAATGGAATAGGAGTTGTGATATGTTTCATATCTCCACAGAATGAAAAGAAACTGAGGTCTTTTTGCTTCTAGTTTGCTTGCTCGAACAATCAAGCTGAATACGAAGGACTAGTACACGGTTTAAGCCTTGTGGAGTGGATGGGCATCAAGCAACTAATGGTGTTTGGAGATTCTGAACTGGTGGTTAACCAAGTTTGGGGAATTTCCATGGCAAAAAATGTCCACATGAGATCCTATCAGCACCGAGTTTGGGACCTAGTTGAAGGTTTTGAAGCCTTCAACATCTAGACCGTTCCCCGAGAAAAAAATAGCAACACAGATCGCATGGAAGTAGTAAGATCCCAGTTTGATCCTGCCTCCAACCTCATTCACAACAAACACTTTGTACAAGTGATAGTTTGATAGGCGATTCCTGATAATGATCAAAGCTAGCAAGTGTTTGAAAGTGATGAGCACATTGCCTCATTCATCCAACAGTCGGGAGAATTCATCGGTCAGCTCCAACCAAAGGTTGTTGAGACCTATGAGGAAAAAATCATTCAACCCAAATCTAACAAGCTTCCAAAAGGATTGGTCACTCTTGAAAACCTTTTCAATTGTGATGATGCAAGAAATGACAAGAAGAAGTTTGTGGTAGACAAAATTGACTACACAGATCTTCAGGTCACAAATGGGAGAAAGCTTTGGGTTGGGAAAGATGTCCCACACTATGATAAAGAAAGGCTTATCAATTTATGTGAGAAGTACAAAGGAGTAGTGGCCTGGTCCTATGATGATCTAAAGGGATATGATCCCGACATCATCCAGCATACAATTGAGTTGGAGAAAGGTGTAAAACTAGTCTAACAAAAGTAGAGGCTGGTGAACCCAAAGATTGAAGCACTAATGGTGCAGGAGCTAACAAAGCTAATCCAGTCATGGATTGTATTTTCAATTAAGCATAGCATGTGGGTATCAAACCTGGTCCTAGTCTGAAAGAAGAATGGAGATATTTGCTTGTGTGTAGACTTCTGAGACCTAAACAGAGCATCCCTGAAGGATCATTATTCACTACCTTCTATGGAGTCAATCCAACAAATGGTGGCAGGATCAGAAATGTTTTCTCTACTCGATGGCTTCTTAGGTTATAATCAGATCTAGGTTAAAGAGGAGGATCAACAACAAACTACGTTCACTACAAAGTGGGGGACATTCACATATGCTAAAATGACTTTTGGCCTATCGCTTTCAATAAATTAATCAATGGATATCACTTTTAGCGAATTAATCAATAAGATTATCCTAATCTATTTGGATGATCTTATTGTGTTCTCTAAATCTAAGGATGATTATTTTGATCACTTAGAAATAGTTTTTCAAAAATGCTAGGAGTTTAGGGTTTCCCTGAATCCAAAAAAAGTGTATTCGGAGTGCCACAAGGAAAGCTATTGGGACACATGGTGTCCAAAGAAGGAGCTTCAATTGATCCTGAGTGGCTGAAAGCAATCAAGGATCTTCCCTTTCTGGTTAACAAGAAAGGCATCCAGTCTTTCCTAGGGAAGGTAAATTTTGTTAGCAAATTTATTTTTGACTTCGGAAGAATAATCAGACCAATCACCCTGATGTTAAAAAAGGATCAAGCATTTAAGTGGACAAAGGAAGCCAAAGAAGCCTTTGAGAAAGTTAAGGATGCTATTTCCTCAGCTCTTGTGCCGATTAATCCAAACTTATCTAAGGACTTCATAATGTATGTATTCAGTAGCAGGTTAAGTATAGCTACTGTCTTAACTCAAAAAGACAATGAAGGAAAGGGAGAACATCCAGTGGCATTCTACTCTTGGACCCTGAAGGAATATGAGATGAATTATAATTTCATCGAAAGGCAAGCATTTGCAATAGTAAAGGGATTTAAGACGTTCCACCATCTAATCTCCTACAATAAGGTGATAGTTTATGTTGTACATTCCAGTGTGCATGAATACATCATGGAGGGAGAAATCATAGAAAAAAGAGCTAATTGGATCACCAAGATCGTCAAATATGACATTGAAGTCAAACCCACCAAAACCGTCTAAGGAAGAGGATTGTACAAATACCTGGCGCATGCCAAAGAAGTGGATGCTGAAGAAGAGCAACCAAAACTTGTTCTGACGAATGAGTTAGAGTTTGGAGGCTACTAGCTAATGGATAGAGTGAGATTTATGCAAACAGGGAAGTACCTGCTAGGTCTTTCCACCCAAAAGAGGAGATACTATTGACTATAGAATTGTGGATATGCCCTAGTTGAAGGGGTCCTTTTCAAAAGGAACTTCAACAGTATCCTCTTGCAATGTGTTACCATAGGGAAAGCAAAGAGAATCCTCGACACTTTCCATAGTAGCACTGCGGGTGGACACTTCTCCATTAAGACCACTTCCCTCAAGATCATGTGCGCGGGTTACTTTTGGCTGACACTTTTCAACGACTCACACTCCTTGGTGAAAGTTTGCAAGGAATGCCAATTTTTTATAGGGAGAAGAAAGAATTCCGTGATGCCTCTCAAACCTATAGTGGTGGATGAGCCATTCACACAATGGGGCCTGGACTTCATTGGAATGATCATTCCCACTTCCAATGCTGGAAACAGGTGGATCCTAATGGCTACAGATTACTTCACAAGGTGGATGGAAGCTGCACTGCTTAAAAATGCAACAAAGGCGAAGATAGTGGATTTCCTTGAAGGATTGGTGACAAGTTTTAGCCCTCTGAAAACTATCATTTCCGACAATTCCAAAGATTTTCTAGGTGCAAAGGTATGTCACTTTGCACTAACAAATGGCATATTCCTTAAGACATTGTTGAATTATTACCCATAGGGGAATGGCCTAACCGAGTTGACAAATAAGAACCTAGTCTGACTCCTCAAAAGGATTGGTTTGGAACACTGAAGGAATGGCATAAAATCCTCCGAGCAGTGCTCTGGGTAGACTGCATAACTCCTAAGCAAGTCCTTAAGACTTCACCTTATGAGCTGGTGTACAGAAAAGAGGCACTGTTGCCTATATCCATGGAGATTCTAGTGCTCCAATTGCTGAAATCCCTCGAGATAGAGAAAAATGGTGCCATGGAGGTTCGACTAGCCGAATTATTGGAAGTACAAGAAAAAAGGGAGAAGTCCCTAATAGCCATGACTAATAGCTAGTAGGTGGTTAAGAGATGGTTTGACAAAAGGGTGTCCAACCAAGGTCTAAAGTGTGGAGACTTAGTGCTGGAATTCAATGAAAGGGTTGTGAAGGTAGATCATCATGAGAAATTTGATAGCCTTTGGGAAGGCCCCTTTAAAATAATTAAGTGCAAAGAGCATAATGCCTTTGAATTGGAAAATATGAAACATGAGGCACTGAGAATTCAAGTCATCGAGATTCATCTTAAATTGTTCCATTAAGTTGTATGCTTTTACTGGTGTAAATATGTTAATAGTGTTTTTTATTTTTCTTTCCTTTTTGTTCTACTGGCTGGTCTTGTAAAATTAATTCATAGCAAGGTGAACAGAGAAAATAATACTCACATGCAAGGAGAAATCAAATACATATGCTGAAAATAACAAAAACTCATATTGTAGAATACCAAGAGTAAAAGGTGCCAAGGATTTTATAAAACTATATTTCATTATATATATGCTTCTATATTTACATGGAAAAATGGCCTAAGGGCCATAATTCAAAAGTATATAACTATATGTTGCTTCCTTTTTGTATATGCTATACGTAGGCCTTTTTCAGGCATATATACAAAAAATAGGAGATGGGTATTATATCCTTAAGAGAAAAAAAGGAGATATTTTCAACCAACAACATGTGCAACAAAAAATAGAAACATCAATTATGACATCCACTGTGTCTTCATCAGTAGGTGTACCACCAACAATAGCAGAGATATCAACAGGAACAATAGCTAATGGCAGAGGGAACACCAGGTTCTTGAAGTTTGTATACCACTCAGTGTCATAAAACACCACCACATTATAGATGCAAATGAGGAAATGGCATGCATGGGTGACCCTTTGATGTTGTTCATTTTGTGACTGAAGGAAAAATACGCTTAAGAATGGCAGCCGCAGGATGACCACTTCTTCTTCAATGTAGCACCTAAGGTTGCTTGCCATGGGTAAACCTACCCCATATGTAGCATTAGCGAAAACCTCGCCAAGACCATTCAAATACTTCTTGGGGAATTTTTTTTTAACTAGTTTCAACACCAATGGCTTGGGGATGCTAATATCCAGCATGGATGCAACAAAGTGTGAGCAGATGTCGGTATTAACCCGATACTTATCCTCATACTCCAGACAGTCTTGTCCCAAAACCCACTTCATAGCTATTAGAGCCAAGGAGTGTTTGTTCTTTGTCATTCTTTTCAGATGTCTGGTGGAAATCTCACCAAGAAAGGCTGTTTATGACTTGTGTGACACTAGCCTAATGGGGGTGTTCATGGTAATGACACACTGCAACTATCTACTAACTACTCCTGAAAGCTACCTAAAGCCTAGCCTATGAAGATACTTTTCCAATTACCAAAGCCAAATGCTAAGTCAATAACCTATTACTAAAGCTTGCTTAAATGCTAATTATGATTTTGTTACCACTTATATGCCTATTTATAGAAAAAGTGAGGAAAGGCGTGGTAATGGGCTTTCCAAAAATATGATGATAATCAAGTGCTAATTTGAGAACTGTGCCTAAGCTTGCTCAAATTTCCTGACCAGTTGTGCTTGCTAAGTACGATTCAATGCATGCAAAGTTAATGAGAGCTAATTAATTAGCTTAAGATAGTGGCATTCATCGGTAGTGAGCTGAATGGTCTAGATGCCGTTGTGTCACTTCTTAGGCGTTTCCCAAAACCCAAGGCAAGATTCATATATTTTCAAGTGCTGATCATTTGCCTTGGATTAATCATTCCATTCAAGATATTAATTGCCAATGCATACAAATGCTAAGCTAAGAGAAAATCGCCGACCCAATTTCCAGGGAAATCATGATGTATCACATGATTGCCAAATGCAATTATGAATTCTTGTCACTTCAAAATGACAAGTAATTCATTTTTTCACGAGCCAAAGGGTGGGCGGTACATGCTGAATTAAATGAAAAAAAACACTTTCATCTACCACCTTGAGAAAAAATAGCTAAGTATCACATGCAAAATTTTAAATTCCTAAGATTCTTTTCAAATATGCTAAACCAAGTGAGTGAAGGTTTTTAGCATATCCAGAGCCAAAGAAAAAGTTGCAGAGAATTCAGGCCTAGCAAAAGCTTTCATCAAAGGAGACAATGGTAGAGAGTTCACATCAAGAGATACAAGGGGAGGCAACACAATCTTTGCTTGGGGCCATATGGGCATCACATGTTGTTAACGTCTTTGAAAACATTTCATATGCTACACCTAGTATACCAAACAATCCAAAATGGATGAACATGCTAGAACTAGAGAAGCCCAAAAATTACAGAAACCAAGTTCAAGTCCAGGAGGATTGGGACAATATTCATGACCCACACCTTGCAAAAAACCCCAAGTATTTGAGAGAAGGGGCCTATGAAAGGATGAAGGCATCCAATAGATAGATATTAACAAAAAAAAGATATTGTTTAGCAGGCTCCCACAGTACATGGTCCCATTAGTGCACATTGCCCAGAGTTGGTTGATGTGGCCATTCAATGTTACAACCCGAGCACCCACAACATTGAAGGCCAAACTTTAATGATTAATATCAGCTTGCAGGCTATCTGGCATATGCTATGTATCCTCGATCCGACCACCAGAAGTGAGAAAATTGAGGTGTTCACTCCTGAGAAAGGAGAAAACACATGGAGAGAAATGAGGAAGGGTCCTCAATTTTTAATTAAGGAAATCGACGAGTAGGGAGTGACGAGCCAAAACCCGCGAAGTATCCCGGTGCCACACGGTTCATTTGAGAATGACTTAAAGGAGTCCTTTTCAATGCTAGCATTTGTTTGTGGCCTGGAAATAGACCTAGAGGTGCACGCTTTTCAATTAGGTCCGGGTTTCCAATTTTTCAAGTAGCATAATTTCTTTTGGTATGATTTCAAAAACTTTCTCATAGAAGAAATGATAGGGAAAATAGAGAATTACCCAGAGGAATGAAAGTTCAAGTTCCTCTCTTTTCTTGCCCATATGTTTTTGCATCAAAACCCTGATTTCTTCAGTAAGTATGTGGGTTTGTCTATTTTTAATTAAAAGGGCAGAAGAAAGTCGGTATCTACATGGACACGTCTCTTCTCCACAACATTTGACTACTATGCAATTTTTGTATTTCTTTCTAACTTTGATTTTGCAAGATTTGCAAGGAGAAGATGGCATGGTCAAACTCAATATGGATCAAATAGGATATATGCAAGTCTTTACTCCTACATGTGACTGGTTCTTTGACACATATTTCACAATCATTCGGATGTGGGGTTTAACTGACCAACCATTCCAACTCCCAACCTACATCACAAATAGAGTGCTGGCTCTTTGAAATGTATCGACATGCATGCATTATCAATTACAACTTTTGCGAAGGGCATCCCAAGAAGAAGGGATGCTTCTAGTTACCCATAAGTTTCAAAATGGTGACTGTGGCAAAGAGGCAGGCACACTCACTATTGCAAGATAAGTTGGCTTAGTTAGGGTTGGTTTTGATATGTGATAAATGGTAGTATAATCCTTTCAATGATCTGCCACATGCACACATGAGGGTTACTCACACTCCTCAACCCTATTGGGAAAAGAGGCACAACTCGTGGGAGGATAAAGATGAATATTTGGTTGAGTTGGTGCATATTCCCAAAGAGGATCATAGGGAACCATGACATAAGTTCTAGTTTGTTGTGGTGGAGGCTAATGAGAATGTCAAGATGGGGAGCACCATGTACAACAAGTTACAACATATGGAGGAATGGACTCTAGAAAAAATGAGAGCCTTTTGGGTATATTGCCAGGAAACAAAAATACTTGAAGCCCCTTATGGAAGCTTGAAAGTTGATGAAGAGTTTGAAAAATGGTGGGATGATGGACATGTAGCCTCTAACTCGAGCGTTGGATGGAGTGACAACTCGAGAGATGAATCCGAACAACAAGGAGAAGAAGAAGCGGGGATCCCAATGTCTTCTACTTAGCAAGAGAAGAGCTCCATGGGGCGGCCCTCCTATGCAACTTCAAATGTGAAATTCAATGTTTTGAGGGCCTTGAAGTCACTCACTTGGGCCGCTAAATTAACAAGAGTGTTACAACATCAGCCTGTAGAGACTGCTAATGTTGGAGAAACCCCACCCGCAAAGCGACAACACATAGAAAATATTGTTGGAGAAGGTTCACAAGAACCCATTGCAAGCCAAGTGCTCGTAACCAGCCAAGAGCCTAAAAAAGATATGGAACCAACAATGAGCTAGGAGCCCCCATCGACCAGTCAATATGTAACATTCACTCCTTCTTTTCTTGCCTCTCAGTCTTTGGTATCTACCACTATCTCTGCAGTACCCCCCACCATGAGTGTTGGCCCTTCTTTTCCCACCTTTGATACAATGATTGTAGGAGGTTTCTCCCAGTCTGCATAGGTGAATCCATTTTCCTTTACTCTTCCATAAACCCTTACATCGGCCATTGCCACTCAGTCCTTTTTTGCCTCAATTTTCAAAGGCTTACCCACTGTTGGTGCCCCTATTGCTACTATCGCCTTAGAACCTCCCTTTTTATCACAACAAGTAGACTCTACAATGACTACTCCCTCCACTGCAACCCATGAGTCCTCCTGCTAGTTCACCAGTGGAACCTTAGCAAATGATAAGCCCTTTTTCTAGTTCCCAAACCAAGCTTTGGCATGTGCCTCATTTCTCCCCATAGACCATCACTCTCTAGAAGAAGAAACTGCCTGTACCTATTAAACTTACCTATCCATATGCCCTACCTCCCGGTGTTCCTTTTGTAGGTGGGCGAGTCTCATCACCAACACATTTTATTACAAAAAATGATTCTACAAAGGAGGCATGTGCTATTAGAATTCAAAAGCGAAAAGCCAAGGATGATAGTAAGCTGGTAGAACCAAAGATGCACACTGTCTATGATGAGACTCAACAAATGCTAAAATTTACAACCACGTACCTGACCGTGGCAAAGCAATAAGGGGAGATGCATCCAAAATATTACGATATGTATGCCATAGGGCTTGACATGAAGGCAACTCATTCGCAGGATAAAGTTGAGCTCATGGAGGAAACACAATGAGTGGTCACCTCCAATTTCATTAAAATTGGCAGCCAGTTGAGAAAAATTGATGAGCAACTAAATTTTTTGAAGGAAAGAGCTAGTTTCTTGGAAAAAAGGGATAAATCCCTAGGAGAAGATGTTGCACATGTGACAGAGAGAGAATTGGTAGCAGAGGTGGAAAGGAATAGACTTTAGGAGGAACTTGCAAAGGTTCAATCCATCGACCCTGCTGTAATTAATGAGCTATGTGCTAAGAACCAGGAATACCAGAGCCAATTGACTCTAGTAGGGAAAAATCTACAACTGAGGAATGAGGAGCTTGAATGGTGGCATGTTGAATATGAGCAAGGGGTGGTTCAAAAAGATGAGGTGCTTGATCAACAACGAGCTTAGTATGAGAAAAAGCTACAGGAGAAGAATGCCAAATTTGAGGGTCGTAAGGCCCAAATAGAAGAGGAGCTTCGGGAGGAAAAGTATTCCCTTGACACAGAACTAGAAAACCATTGTTAGGTGAAGGAGAGTTGGTCTAAAGAGTTAACTCATGTTTAGGGACAATTGGCATCCACCAACAAGAGGATCACAGAGCTAATGCAGGACATTAGCACAAGGGATGCAGAGATCACCCTTTTAGAGAATGCTCCCTAGGCTCCTGTTGCCCAGCCAAATCTCATCCCAATAGCACATTAGTTGTACGCTTCATACTAGGGGAAGGTCAAGTATTATTTCTTGACGTTACAACCAATACTTTGGTACATGTCTTAGGTGACAAGTTTGAGCTAGGAGGTTCATAGAACTATGGGGGATTTTCAACGGTTCATCATGGAAAAGGTCCCTGAGGCCCAGAGACTACTAACCAAATTGTACTTAGTCTCTGATGAAGACCTAGATGGAGCAAGAATCAATGATCAAAAGGCTGCTGCCAAGATGGTGAACAAGTTCCTCCATTTCCACTCAACCATAAAATGAGCCAAGGCATGTGTGACCACTTTGGGCGTGACTCTAGATAATGTGTGAGAAAGTTTCTCCAAGCTGACTACAATGGGCCTGCCTTCCCCATTTCTTGAGGATGGATCCATGACCACTGTTGAGTAGCTTGAAACAAAAATCAAAGAAAAGAAGAAGCACACAACTACCTTACAAAACTTTAGCCAACCTCTAATAGTAGCAGATATCAAAGGGATTATCGATCCCATTGCGCGGCTACTCTTCCTATGCAAGTCTAGGGCTGGTCTACTGGTGGAGTGACCTTATAAAGACATACTTGATCTTAGCAGAGCACAAGAGAATCTGCACAACATATTGAGGCCATCCGAGGCTAACTAGATACCATTGCAAGATGTTGTCTCTAAGCTCTGAAGTCGTCACCTAATGGGTAAGACTTTAGTCTACAGCTAGAGAAATTTTGGGTTCTCCATTCCTCAAGTGAAACACCCCTAATATTCACCAAAAGTTGTGAATAAATATTCATTGAGCTGCCTGCGGGCTTTATTTTGTTGAAGTATTGGCCCACACATTGCCTTAAAAATTCATTCAACCCTTTTTGATAAACACCACTGCCCCTGCCACGTGTCTACTCTACACTCCCTGAAGAATCTCTTCCCTTTGCATTTCAAAACTGCCCCACTGTGCTACCACATGTCCGCTCTACACACAATTGAAAGCCACTTCCCTTTTCTTTTGAGTCGCGCTCCGTCTGCATGCCACATGGCTTCATCTTCACATATTTTAGCAGGCCCAATAGTCGGTAGAAATTATGAGGCAGGTTACACATGTCTCCTTGGCACAAGCTTTCAACAACAAATGAAAAAAATGAGCATAGGCCGAGTGATGTTGCCACGTGTCTATTCAATGAGTGTTTCTTTTAAATAATGGATGGAGTAAGCCAAGGACTGCGACATCCTACCACATGTCATAACTGCTTTAGTAGGGTAATGACACTTGTCTACGTGATCTTGTTGGGACCACTACCATCATTTACAGAGGATACACCTGAACTTGGAGCGACCAGATGCTTTGGCTAGAATATTTTCTGTTGGAATGGCTGGGAGGAATCTTTTATTTTGCATCATTGCCAAGGATTCTCAAATATTTTCTATTACTGCTCACCAAGGCAGTGGGAGAATTTTGGCTATATATACTCCTCTTTGTTTTGGAGGAGGGGTTCCAGGATTTTTCAGAAAGAACATAGATAAAAAAAAAGACACCAGACCTTTGTTATTTTTGTTTAATTATTGCAAAAAGACTCGTAGACTGTGCCAATCATTCAAACTTTCTGCTCTTCTTATGATATTTGATTAACTTTAGACTATGCTGCTATTGTTTGGATGATTCATTTGGAGAACTTTTATAAATTGAATGCAAGTTTGCTGTCAAAGATCATGTCATGTGACTCTTCTTGTCAGTAAATATGTTTCAAAGTTATTTTATGTTAATGAATGAATTGTTTATACTTTAATCTTTAGTTTTTTCCTTTTTGGGACATTGTAAATTACTGAATGGGCCCCTAGATCTATGATTTATCATTCCCATTATCTACGTCTTGGCGCATCACCTTAGGTTAGAATTTTATTTTTATATCTATTTCTTTTTCCCTTTCCAAACCCCAATTATAGAAGAAGCTGACTTCTTTAAAATTTGGAGGTCATTCAGTTTAGTGCAATAAGTCCCCCATAAACTGAGTTTTACACAAAAGGGCTATTACCTTGCCAACTTTTGGCATCAATAGTAACAACACTGATCAAGTTAACATATATGCATCATTTGCATAAATAGATGAACCATTTATGTGCATGAATAAATAGTAGAAGGATATAGATGAAATCAATTCATCTAACTTTATGCCTCTTGGAAGGAATTCCTCTTGAATCTCTAATATCAGGTGCCCCAGACTTTCTTGTAGCTTTTACCTTTCATCGCTGCCTTTCCTCTTCACTTTCAAGCTCATCTCCTTTTTGCTTATTTGCATTTTTGGATTGGATTATAATTCATCCCATGTTTTACCTTCCTCCTCTTAAGAATATTCTCCTTCTTCTTCGTCCTCATTTGACTCCACAAGAGATTCATCTTCTCTTCCTCATCTGATTTTGATTCCTCTTCTACATTAGAGGGTTCAGATCCTTGATTTGACTCTTCTAAATTATTAGAATCAGAATCACTAGCTTCCATATTCAAAAATTCCCAACCACCATCTTCAATAAATTTATCTGGATCATCAGTAATAGTCTTCAAAATTGGTCATCAATTCAAGTTCATTCCGCTTTCATAATACTTTATATCCATGGAGTTCAACATTCCTTGATGCCATCAAGAAAAGATTGAGGAATGGAATCAATGTGGAGTACATCCCACTTGAAGTGTTTGAAAACAATTGCCAGATCAAATTCCTTTTTCCCAAGTACTACTCTCTCAAGGTTAACAATCTCAATCTCACTAATAGTGATTACTAAGAAATGTAATTCCACCAACTCTACCAAACAACTTACCATAGAAACAATAAAAGTAGATGCTTTGAAAGGAACTCCATGAAAACCAAGCTCTCTAAATGGTATATCAAACTCTAATTCAAAATATTTTAGATGACGTTGCTCCCATAACTTTGTTACTCGCTTGACAAATCCTTGAAACTTTGCATTGATTTTATTTTTCCTGTCCCTCTCTTATTGTTGTTCCTCAATTTCATCAAGATCATACATTGACCTTCTTTCCCCTCCTAAATTTTGGACCACATCCATTATCTCCACATAAAATTGGACATCCTTGGTCTTCTTGTTTCACACCATAATATGGTTATGCAAATGAAAATGAAGCAAATTAATCATCTCCTCCACTGGTTGGAAGAATGCATGCTTAATTTTTTAATACATGAGATATCAACTCTCTCTTCTGCTCTCATGGTTAAATATCGAAATCCATTATGGTGGGCCTCTAGAGTTCCAATCATCTTTCTTCCTCTTCCACCAAATACTGGCATATTTTACTAACATTTATTAGAATTCTTGCATGTTTTACATAATTAGAATGACATATTAGCTGCAACTTTTTTGAAATTTTATTATGGTATGTGCACTTTGATATGATGTAATATGATTATGGTTTTGTTTCATATGTTGTAATATTAAATATATAAAAAATAAATAAATTATTGCATGAAATAAATAATAAATTTTTATTTTAATTTTTTTTGCAGAACATGGGTCTTCCAGAAGATCAAGATGATCCTCATGATATAGATCCAGAATATGTTGGTTATGGTACATGTCACATGGTAGAGGATGATGATGACATAGATACAAAAGACACCGAGGCCGATGATGATGATGATCACGATGATGATGATGATCACGATGGTGATGATGATGAGGCAGTTACTGGTAATAGCCAATGACATTCATGATCATATAGATTGCATCATGGATAATTGCTGATATATCATTATGATGCCTCTTTTCATGGTTACTATAATATGTATTATTTTCATAGCCTGCAGTACCATATTATTGAGTTGTATCATTTTGAAATGTATCATTTTGACTTATATCATTTGGACATGTATCATCTTGACTTGTATCATTTTGAGTCACATAATTTATCATTTTTACTTATATCATTTGTACATATATCATTTTGAGTTACATAATTTATCATTTTTACTTATATCATTTGTACATGTATCATTTTGACTTATGTCGACTGTTGGACATGTATCATTTTGACATGTTATTGATCTATAGGCATATTTGACTTTCACTTGTTTTAGTTATATATGATGTTGATCTTATTAGTATTGACTTGTCAATTTATATATATTGAAAGTGGTTGATGATTTTTGAATGGATATTTATTATGTATGATGATTTTAATTTACTACTTGGGATGGATGTTGTCAAATTCAATTAAATTATAGATATTTGAATCACTTGTTTTAATTATAGATGATGATCATGTTATAATAATTATCTTGTTATTTAATCATATGAGTTAAATAATTAAATTTTTTACTCTATAATCATATGAGTTAAATAATTAAATTACTTACTCTATAATCATATGAGTTAAATAATTAAATTACTTACTCTATAATCATATGAGTTATTTAAGAGGCATGATATATTTAACTAATTAAATTGAAATAAAACATATTAAATTAATAAATGGAAGCAAAACAAGAAGCATTTTTAGAAGCAAAAATAGAAGCCAAACTAGAAGCAAACTAGAAGCAATCTTTGAAGAAAAACTTGGCGTTATCTAGGAAGCAAAAACAAAAGCAATTCAGGTAGCAAACAAAGAAGTAATAATGGAAGCAATTTTAGAAGAAAAAAAAGATGCAATAATAGAAGCCATATTAGATGCAACAAAAGACACAAAAATGGAAGCAAAGCTAGATGCAACAAGCAACATTATATTGGAAGCAAAATTGGAAGCAAAACTGGAAACAAAATTGGAAGAAAAACTAGAAGCAAATCTAGAAGCAAAAATGGAAGGAAAATTGGAAGCAAAATTGGAAGCAAACCTGGAAGCAAAACTAGAAGAAAAACTAGAAGCAAACCTAGAAGCAACACAAGAAGCAAAACCAAAAACAAAATTGGAAGCCAAACTAGATGCAACAAAATCCAACACAAAATCTGGCGCAAAATCTGATGCAAAAAATGACATTGAAGTGAAATGCAGCTTGGCACTGAGTTTTGTGCCAATAGAAATGTCCAATTCATGAACTCAAATGCACTAAATTTTGGCACTATTTTAGGTGCTAATTGTCGGTTTTGTTGTAGTGGCAATTTTCATCTTAAAACAAAAAATTATATGCAACATGCACATAAAACACACTTGGTGAAAACATTCATATTTATAACATCAATATCAGTTGATTTCACTATGATTTAAACATAAAAAACTATTTTCAAATAGAGAGAACAACTCTTAGTGCATAAGTGTGTGGGCATTCTTAGTTTTTTGATGACCAAGGCCTTTCTCCTAGATCGACCACCCTCTCTCCAATGATACTCTCCCTCTCATCCTTGGAGGGGAAAACATGTTTCCTGCATCCATCTTATGAATTTGAAAAATGTAGTTAGTTCAATATCACAATAAATGTAAACATATTAACATAATTTACTTAAGATATAAAACACAAAATCATATTTTCATTTCCACATGATTTTTAAAACATATTTTTGTCATTTCACATAACACATCTTTTTGATAGTAAAGATAACCAATTATACTTGATTTGATCATTATTCAAGTTTTTAAAATAAAAATTAAAAATCATATTAAAATAACATAGTATAAAGAGTGGTGTAACATGATCAAACCCCTAATTTTATATTTAGCTCAACAAGAAATCAAGATAGATCTTGATACACTTAAAATTGTGACTATGATTAGAAAATAAATAATGTGTGAACTAGTGAATAATCAAGCTAAGAGATTTGTGCATTAAGATATATACATATACATATATATATATATATATATATATATATATATATATATATATATATATATATATATAGATATAGATATATGGAAGGAAATAGAAAATCCAATTAAATGTTAAATCTAAAGAAAATGAAGATATATTAAATACATTTATGTGTTTATTGAATAGATTTTTATGCTATGTCTAAAGGAGTAAGATTAAATAACAAAAGTAAGAAGATTGCCTTGAGTTGGACTTTAAATGAAATATTTTTTTAATATTTTATTATCTTTAAAGAGAAAAATAAGTCACCACAAGAGAGAACCTCCTCAAATTATAGTTTTGACTCGAAAGGAGAAAAAAATTGGGAGGAAGATGAAAGAAAAGGGGTAAATGGAGGAGCTCAAGGAAGGAGCTTCAACAATATTTACCTTTTTATGAAATGAATTGCATAAAAATAAATGAAACCAATTTTTAAGAGAGTCATAGTTATTGAAAATTAAAAAATATTGAAGATAAATATTTCTTCAAGAAACTTCAAAAAGAAACTCGCAAATCGTTAAATTAAAATAATGAAATTTCAACATTCCACAATGATAGTTAGCCAATATTTTTCTAGATTTTATTGTGTATATTTTTATTACCAACGTTTTATATCAAACCCGATGATCCATAATCAGGGTACGAAAGAAAGAGACAAGAAATTAGAGGATGTTAGCAAATTAGGATGACTAAATAGATGGAGGGAATTATGACACAAGAAAAATTGACACAATAACCTAGAAACTATAAGGGATGGATGAGAAAAGATATACCTCGGGTGAGAGGTGAGACACAAAGAAGGGTAAGGCTATTGTCAAACATATTTACCTCCTTCTTATGCCCTTCTCATTTGCTTGAAAATATCCTTACCCTTCTTCTTGTCTCTCCTTTCACCCAAGGTTTATCCTTTCTCATCCATCCCTTCTAGCTTCTAGGTTCTCGTGCCACAGTTCTATCCATCTATTTGGTTATCTTGGTCTACTAACATCCTATCATTTCTCTTCACTTGTTTTCATATCTTGATGATGGATCATTTATTTTTATCCAAAACATTGGTAGTAAAATATACATGGTCGAATCCAAAAAAATATTGGATAATTATTAACTCTTCAATAATACCAAAGAAATCCAAAAAGAAATCCAAAATAGGTTCTCATAGTAAAGAGAATCCTTGCAAAAATGAAGAACTTAAATGATATTGTATCACCATTGAAAAATTTGTAACACATGGAAATTGCTGAATTGTTTCAAAGCAAAAAATAATTCAACAATATTCTTTATGGATTGTAGAAATTTGTTATCTTTAACACATGGAAATATTCAAGCCCTCGTCGAATAGATTTCCAAGATATAGAACTCTAGATTCTTGAGAGAAAATGGTGAGAAAAACTTAGTAGCAAGTTGAGAGCATGAGAATGTTAAAAAATTGTATGAGAAATCTTAAAAGTGTAGAAAAAAATTAAAGAGAGATTAAAAAAATTAGCATTCTATTGGTGCTTTTTTTTGTGCCTCATTTCCAAAATTTTGGAGGAGAAAGTCCTTTTCAAGCCCCAAGATGACAAGTTGATTGCAATCTTCATGTATTAAATACTCAATTATGAGTATGGTTTTCAAATCTTGGCATTACAAAAAGTTTTGGTAATTTCAAATGATCCTCTTCCATTTTCAATTTAAGCCCCAAGATGGTAGGTTGATTGCAATCTTCATGCATTAAGTATTCAACTATGAGTAAAATTTCCAAATTTTGATATTACAATTTTTTTTGTTAATTTGAAACGACCCTCTTCTATTTTCAAGTTGATTGGACAAGTTTTGAGCCCCAAAATCAACACTTCAACATCTATGGACATGTCCAAAGAGCATAATAAAAATGGAAAAATCTCTCAATTTTTGAAAAAGAAAGGGTGTTGATAATTCAAGATGAGCCTCCATATCCAACTTCATGACCACTAGGTGAGTTTTGTGATTGTGGAAAAATATTTTAATCACTCGTTAACTCCTTTCCATTACAAAGAACCCCTTGAAAATTGTTTGGATGTTCAAATTCTATGATAGAACAATGATCTCCAAAAATTCTAAACATGTCTCATAAAGTTTCATGCCTTTTAGATGTTAGAGCTTGTGGCACATTTTCTATCATTTTGACTATAAGGGATTTTAATTTCCAAACTCATTGTTTTGTAAAAAGTATTGTTTTAATTAGATTATGGAGTTATTAATTGGATTATTATTTAAGAAAAAAATCCATGGACATTAAAGACCAATGCACTTTAAAAGATAAAATTTGAAGTTAAGACAATTAAAAATTAATATTTTAAATGGGTAAAAAGGGTGATTTCCTTCATCAAACCATTACATTCATAACAAATATTCCAAGTCTTTTGTTACATGATGCTCTTTAGTGTAATGGTAGCAAAGGGGCAGTATTAATAACATTTAACCCAAAGATAGGGGGAATCCAACTTCAATGCTATTGCTTCTTCCACATGAAGAGTAAGTTTAGAAGCATTTTAGTACCGGTTCATAGCTTTAGATCAAAAGTGTTGGAGTAAATAAGTCATTATTTAATAATTAATTAATCATCAATTAATTATTAGAGGATTCTTTACTTTAGTTCACTTAAGCTAAGCTTAGGAGTTGATGTTTAATATTTAATTTGATTCTTATTATTAGATTGGACTAAATTTAGGAAAAGTTGTTTCATTGCATGAGATTTGTACACTTGTCACTATCTTGTTAATATACATGTAGGATTTGCTTGTGCAATGCCTTTATAAAGCATGCACACTCATTTGTAATATTTATCTAGGTTATTGAACACAATCTTGCTTGTTGATCTTCTCTATTGTGATAGGTAATTTATTGTAGGTGTTTCATGGAAGCTATAGGTTGAATCAGTCAATTCTAACATGGTATCAGGGCCTAGATCTACAGCTCCAGTGTAGGGGCACCATGTTGGTTCAATTTTGCAAGTTTGGTCAATCAAGGTCTTAAGTTGGTTTTTAGGAGTTTGAGTCTCTTAATCATTAAATAAGGTCATAATAGAACATGTGTGATGTAACAGGAGTCACTTAAGTCTTTTGGGTCAGTTTGGGGTTCATTTTTGTAAATGTTGAAATCTTGCAAATTGTTGTCATGCAAAAATTGAAAAATACAAGTTTGAGAAAGACCAACGGTCATGCAACTAAAAAGTTAGTTTTGTTGATTGTAATAGTTGGTTTCATGAGGGAAAAAGTTTAAATATGATTGAAAACTCGAAGTAAAGGTTGTTGATGTGATTTTGGATGTTTGATACAATAAAGAATATTGATTTCCATGTGTTTTCATAAGAAATCTGCTGCAACAGTCATTAGAACGGACTTGTATAGCCTGTGATTGCTTAGTTTTGTAATTGGAATAGATGGATTGGTGAATCCTTGATCATTTACAATTAGTTTCATTTGTTTCCATTGAGATTTGTGTGAATTATAAGCATATTTCTGAAATTTGCTAGAAAACCTTGTTGTAAGGGTTTGAGAGTAAACAAAATGTAAAAATCACCCATTCCATCATTGGATTTTCTTGTAAATTTGTGGATTGGGTGCTTTAGGATATTATTATATGTTGATGGTGGTTTTAAGAGCAAGGAAGGTGTTTAGGTGAAGTTTGATTGCTGCCCTAGTTACAATTTTATGAATTTTGACTTGAATTAGATGGCTACAAGTTGAAATTTGCATAAAATGCATGGTTAAAGGTTGAGCAATGGTTTATGGAGCATGTGCAGACCTATTGTAAAGGGTATGAGGCATTGTTAAGGTGAAAATAGTTTGGGAGTGTGGATTTTCAATAAACCCTCTTACAAATGGCTTAAAATGAGGGTTTTATGGTTTATTGTCTTGGAGGGAACTTATCTTAATAAAAGTTGTGGCTTTTAGGTGTTTGCAACCTGGTTGAGGATTATCCATGGATTTTTTGGGTAGGAAGAGAGTTAAAGTTGGCGTTGATTTGGAAAATAGGGCTAATTGGGGCTTTGTTCAATGTACCAGTTACTTTTTGGAGATGTTGTTCCAAAACAAAGATATATAACTTTGAGATATGTTGAAGAAAACCTTAATGGGTATTTGAAATGCGTAACCTATTATGGGTTTGAGGAGTTTTCTAAGAGATATGAACAAATTTATCTATTTGGATGGTTACAAGGAGAATTAGATGAAATTGTGAAAAGTTGATAAGATAGGGTTGTAAGGGCAGAAAGTTTGTTTGAGTTTGATCAATTGTGTTTGTTGGAAGGCTTTCCTCCCTACTCTACATCAAGTGGTATTAGAGCATAGGTATTAGATCATTTGAAGGTGGAAAGTTGCAGTTTGAAGTGTGAAAAGTGGGAAGTTGAAAAGACAAAATGCCTCCTAAGCGTAGTGTAGTACTTGCAAGAGGGATTAAGATGTTGAAAGAGTCACAAGAAGAAATATTAGCCAAATTTTCAGCAATGGAAACAAAGAAAAGAAGAGGAAATGCCATTGATGAGGAAAGTGACCGAGAGGAAGAGGAAGAGGGTGAGCAAGAAAACCCTCCAAGTGGAAGAACCCAAGATGCTGATTGGGATACTGATGAGAGAAGGATGATAAAGATGCTCAAGTTTTTGAAGGGAGATGCTTTTGATGTGAAAGTGGATGTGCCAATGCATAATGGAAAATTGGATGCTAAAGAGGTATTAGACTGGATAGATTCACTTGATAATTTCTTCGAATTTAAGGAGGTTGTTGATGATCAGAAAGTGAAGTTTGCTAAGACTAAGTTGAAAGGACCTGATCTTACATGGTGGAATTACATTCAAGAGGAAAGAGTGAAGAAAGGGAAAACAAAGATTAGTTCATGAGATAGGATGGTGTCAAAGGTGAAAGCACAATTTTTGCCAAGTGACCATGCAATTTAGACATTCAAGAGGTTGCAAAGTTTTAAAAAAAATGACAAGGATGTTATGACATATACTGAGGAGTTTCACAAACTAAGTATAAGGTCTAGTCATATTGAGGATGAAAATGAAAATATTGCAAGGTATATGTGTGGATTAAGGTTTCAAATTCAAGATGAGTTGAGTTTGGCACACCTAGATCAGTTGAGAAATGTTTCCAATTGGCTACTAGGGTAGGAGAAACTAAAAAGAAGACAAGAAAGTCAAGGAAGAGGCAAAGACACCACCAATAGAGGAAGAGGTACAAGGAAGTCCTTTGAAGAACAAGAAGATACAAGAAAAAACAAGGACCAGGTTGATGAAAGAGGTGGATTCAAAGGTTTTAGAGGTAGGTTTGGTGGTGGTAGAAGTTCAAGTTCATTTTCAAGTAGATGTTATCATTGCAATCAGTTTGGTCATCTAGCATTTAAGTTTCCTGAGAAGAAAGGCTCTAATTCAAGTGGTGGTGACAAGAGAGTCCAATTGGTGCAAGAGGATGACTATGAAAGCATTCATTCTCCTAATCAGCTTGCTTCTCTAGAAGTGGAAGAGTCATTGATGGTGAGAAGGAAACTCCTGAAGGCATCCAAGGAGAAGGAGATAACTCAAAGTAGAACATTGTTCAAGACCACATGCAAATGCAAAGGTAAGGTATGCAAAGTTGTAGTAGATTCGGGGAGTACTAATAACATGGTATCTGTGAACCTAGATCCTATACCTGTAAGAACACAACAAATAAACACATTAATAAGGTCAAATGCAAGTTAGAATAGAGATTCCTCAAGAAATCCATTTGAATGTAAGAGAAAAGGAATGAAATGAAGAACATAACAAACTTAAAACAAAGATATCAAATCCTATTTGAAAACAAAGCAAACTCTTAATCTCTTGAGGGATTTGGTGCCAATTTGATGTGAAAATTGGCCCTTTCCCAACTCCAATAATGTGATGAAGATGATCTGATGAAGATTGTGATCCACTTTGTTGAAGATTGATGAATGTTCTAGGATAAAATCTGCATAACTTAGCTATAAAACTCAATAAGATGGATGGAGATTGCTATGAATTTGAGTATAGTAAATTTACTCAAGTTGTGGATGATAGAAATGAAAGATAAGCCTCTTATTTATAGAATTTATAGTTGAAGAGATTTCCAAAATGGAGCAATGTGGGACTAACAATCAACCAATGGCATTGTGCTACTTGTCAACATGTGAATGGATGGAGAATGTGCAAGTTTTGAAGAATGTGTCAATAAATGCATATATTTGAAATTTGAAATTGTTGAAATGACATGTAAGAGGGAAAGAAGGTGCATTGAATGCCACTTGGCTCAAGGAAAAAGGACTTTTAGGTAGAGTAAATGCCTTGTTGGAATGACAAAGTCCACTTGGATTTTTGAATTCAAATTTGAGGAATATTCCTTTATTATGCCTTTTGAGAGAAAATATAGATTTAATAAATGAATTAAATCTATTTTCATGTGCAAGTTGCAAAAGCTAGAGGGTGGGATATGAGAAGAGATTAAATTAATCAAGGTTAATTAACTTAATGAGAGATCAAAATGATGTGACATATTGATTTAGATTTATGGATTGATTTAAATCAAACATGAGAAGAATATGGTTTCAAGATTAATTAAATAAAGATTTTTGTTTTATTTAACCAAGGAGATGAAGTTAGATTAAACTAAATAAGGATTTAATTTATTTAATTTAATGGATGGACTTTAAAGATTTAATCAAATAAAATTGATTATTTAATTAAATAGGGATAATTAGATCAGACTGATTGATTAATTAAAAAGAAAAGATGACTTAATTAGATAAATGATTTATTTAATTAAGAGAAAAATATTGATGAATTTAATCAAATGAAGGTATTCGATTAAATGGTTAGACCAAGGGATGATCTAGGATGAAACGGTGTTAGTGGTCAGGATCAAATGTGCAATGTCCATCAGTATATTTTACGTGTCTACATTTTGCCCCGCTTTGAAGTAGTGCACTCGTTGCATTGGTTCAAAGAATAAACGGTCTTGATCAAAAGCAATTTTTTTTTTGATTTTTTAAAAATTGCCTCACTGTTGCCCGAGTGAAGGAAACTATGGTAATACTTCCCCCTCGAGAGAATAGATGATTTTTTATATTTTTTGGCTGATCTCGCAAAAAAAGAGGACAAGGTGCTCGAAAGGTCCAAAAAGGATCTAGGAGGTCAAAAAATGAGGTAAAACACCAAAAAATGGTGTGAAATGACCCCCAAATGGACAAAAACGAGATCGGGGGTCCAAAACCCTAGTAAATAGGCCTCGAGGGGCCACTTCCAATTCATTTTCACATTCAGCCTTTAAGAAATTTTATGATTTGAGCCTTGATACCCTGACGAGATGGCCCAACGATAGCTCCCGTTGCATATCTCTGACTGAGTACAGACATACTAGTGACCTCCTGGCATTGGGGCACCAGTATGTGATCCTTACCTGAACTTCATTTTTCATTTTAAATGTTCATTTATTGCATTTAGAACTAGGTTATTTGCAGCGGTGCTATATAGCGCCACTCAAATTTCAAACTGGACCACTCGGTCCTTCAAACTGGACTGCCATCACAAGATGGACCGCTGCAGTGGAGTTTGGAGTTTGGGAAAAGACCTCAAACTCTGACACCTTCGTGAAATGGAGTGTTGATTTTGCAAACTCTGACACTACGATGGACTTTAGATTTAGGGTTTGAGACATTTAAGCAAAGTGCACCTTCGCAGTGCAGTTTGGGTTTTGAAGATGCCATCGTCGTTTTTTGCAAATTTCAAATTGCAATGCCTTCACAGTTTGCAATGCTGGGCTAGTTTTTTGAATGCTCGGGATAAAATTTCCTAATGATTTTAACACGGTGATCTTTCTTGATGTAGGAGGGGGCGAGGGAGCTCTATTATCACGAGCATAGACCATGGGAGATATTCAGTTATTTGCGATATTTGACTAACAAGGAGCAAAACTGACTCTAAGAGATGGGGCTATGGTACCTTGCCTATGCAAGACCTGTGCAAACCCATCTTGGCATGATGTCTGCACTTTCTGAGAGATTGCACAGTGAGACGTCGTCCTTTCATCTTCCCACTAGTGAGGCCACTATTACTTTGGAGGATGTGTGGTGCATCCTTAGATTGTTGATACATGGTCAGCGAGTTATTTATGATATGGATGTCGGATGGGATGCTTGCCATGCAGTCTTGGCCACATATGAGATCATGTTTTGCGAGGGCCAGATAGAGCTAGAGTGTCACTGGTTTCTCACGTCACCATTTCATTTAGTGATTGTTGCCATCATTTTAGGTCTTGTTGCTCTAGATCGATGAGGCTGGTATTTCAGTCCTTGCTGGGGGCTTTACTGGGAGAGGATGGTTCATGACAGGCCAGTTCATTTTGCATGGGGTCCCGTTCTTCTTGCCTCCCTTTACAGGGATTTATATGAGTATGCATATTTGGATGGTAGGGCACTTGGTGCAGGTGCCACGCTCCTTCATGTGTGGGTGTGGGAGCATATCTCCGTTCTTTGACTGTGGATTGTTGCAGTGCCAGTCGGGCCCGATGATCCAGTGGTTTGAGATTATAGGGGTGGTGTGTCCTTTACACACATAGGCGAGCATGAGATCCCTCACTAGAGGAGGGTCATTGATGAGATGACAGTGTTTATATGGCGTCCATACCCTAGTCAGCCTAGATGGCCCGATGATGTACAACAACTATTCTTTTCCCACTAGGATTGGTTCATGTAGGGGCGGGAGCACACTATGATCGAGAGGTACCTGCCGAGATGAGTTCAACACTAGTTTGGCAAGGTATAGGATAGGCTAGATGATGACTACATGGCCATGTTTGCTCGTACAGTATCGTAGGGTTCCTGGGGGTGATATATTCCTTCCTCTGAGGCATTGGACAGTTTCAGGTAGCTAGTGGCCTAGCCATGGGCGTATGATCAGGGGGTCACAGATCCAAGAGTGACTAAGGCGTATAGAGATTGGTTTCGACCGCCTCTACATTTGATAGTTCTAGGTGCACCCTCTATTTGATGCAGATCTAGGGGGAGGGGGCAGGTCGAGGATGAGGAGGTGGTGGTCCCCCAGCAGGACAACCAACATAGGTCTAGCCAGCATAGGTTCAACAAACACAAGTTTAGATGGATCAGCCTTGTGCTGATGTACATATGTAGGACCGAGATCAAAGGTCGGAGGGTGGACATGATGGGTACCAAGATTGGGCCACCACACCACCATGAGCTGGGGGTGAGGACCAGCCTCACGTACAGCCTCTGCCAAGACAACCAGCGGGTTAGCCTTATTTGAGGGATGGGTTGATAGTACAGTTACAGGCCTAGGTCCAGGCCTTAATAGCAGAGAGGGATCGGGCCCAGGTCCTCTCACAACATAGTGCCTCTTTGCTCATACAGGGAGGCCATCTGGGATGCAGATTACTATTGGTTGATTTACCATTAGGCCGTAACTAGAGCAGCCCGGGCCCTAAATTATTCACAACAGACCAGCCACAAACTGATAGAGGGTCATGGTGATAGAGGCGAGGGCAGCAGGAAGGAGGGTTAGACCTCACTTTTGATCGAGATATTATTCTTTTTCGATCTCTTTTTCTGTTATGATGGTGATGATGATGTGAATGTAGTGATCATGATATGTGGCTATGCAATGATGAATGTATGTGATTTTCCATGTATGATATGCACTTGTGATGATGTTATGATGTGATGTTATATATGACATGATATGTTATGCAAAATGGTATGGAGATGATGATTTATGGTGTATATGCAAAATGATATGTGAGTAATGACCTTATGATGTATATGTGATGGCATAATGAATGCTTTTATGAGATGTTTTATATGATTATGGATGGATGTATGCACTTAATGTGATGGATTGTTTATAATGCTTCTGTACCTATTATGCTTTGTTTTATTATGCATTGGATGTTTATAATGATATGGGATGATTTATGAAATGTTTATGCAAAATAATTGCAATGTGGCGATTTATGAGATGTTCTATATGATATGGATGGATGATGCATGCTTATGATGATGTATGCTTTATGCAAATGGATGCAAATGCTTGACCTATTTATGTGATGCGATGGTGGTTATATGATTATGCCATGGATGATGTGATAGTTTATTTACGTTTTCTATAATTTCGTAAGAGATGGTTATATCCAAATGTGTATGCAATGTTATGGGTATGTGCAAGATCATCATGGAAAAAATAGGCGCTTAAGTGGCAAAAAATTCAGAAAAATCAGAGTTAGGCAACTTGACATAAAAATTTGAATAAGTTATATATATTATTTTAAAAATATGTAAGAATAGAATATGTAGAAAATTGAATGTAGTTTCTAAACTACTAGGTTTGTTTAAAAAAAAAACTATTTGGTCAAAATTTGAAATTTCAATGCAGTGGTACTTAAATTTTAGGGAAAAAATAAGTAGGTGTCTGCTTGACCACCCTAACTACAATAAAATGATAATATTTTGTTATAAGATTTTAGATATAAGTAGAGGACTCATGCCCCGATGTGATGAATATTTTTTCTATTTTTTTTTTAAGTAAATAATTAATTATGAATTTTTTAGTACAATTTTTTAAAAAATATAAAAAATCATATGTCTAACCACCTTAACTTGGTCAAAACTTCATGAAATTCAATTTTTATTTTTTTAATCCTATAGTGTACGAAGCATAGAATGTGACACATGTTTTGGATTCAAAAAATGTGATACCATTTGAAAGCTATAGATGTTTTTCAATTAGCCTATCAATCAGGACTTTAGTCATAATTTGAATAGAAAATGAATAATAATTACTTTTTAAATTCAAAGTAAAGCATAATTTATATCGGTGGAAAGCTAAGAATCTCCTTTAAAAACCCTTTTCGTTTCATCAATTTTGGGTAAAAATATAGTCGTCAGCCACATACCCAACATATTGCCACTTTTTGGCCCATCATGATCCTGCACATACCCTTATGATTATGAGATGCTTAGGATAAAAAATTTATATGCATATGAGATGATCAATTTTTCTATATGATATGCATTGTGCTGACTATTTGTGGATGCAAGATTAATGATGGTGGTGATTAACTATCATAGTACCTTGTTAGCATGAAAAGCAAGAAGAAATGAAAGAAAGAAGAGATTTCAACAAGAAAAAAGATGATGATGATGATGAATATCTATCGTGGACTTGGGATTTTCAAAGATCCAATTATATTATGTTTGATAACACACATAACTATGATGCATCAAGGTATTACGAACCAGGATGACGTATTTAGTGTGATGGAATTTGACTCAAAAATTAGATAGGAGTATCCTTGTTCACACTTGACATATGAAAACCTTACTAGGATGCACTTTAGGTATCTCAAACATCTCAGACCAAAACATAGAAAAGCAAGCCTTCCTATGTGGTCAACAAAATATTTAGAACACCCTTCGTACATACCTACATAAAGAAAGTATGCGCCAAGTTATATTACAAGAAAGTCCAACAAGCGCAACAGATAAAAAGATAATGATCGCTACCCCATTCCTTTCTCTCTAAATCCCTTCATTGGGGACATCATTGAGAGGTACTTGGAATGAGTATAATAAGATAAATCAAAAGACAAAGATACAACAAACAAACAAGCTAATGTTCTTCAATACTACTAGCCAAGACTAAACTACAGATGCCTGATGTTGATGTCCACTATAGGAAGGATGCATCCTAGGACATGACGATATCAGATAATTTGATATGGGACTAATTGGATGATAGGCTATTGACACAAAGAGTTGACCAACTTGCTTACGTACTAACCTAGATTTTGAGATTTTGACATTTTGAGTTTTCACTTTTTAACTTGCTAGATTTGTTTCTGACTGTTTCACCAAAGGTTGGGGATGATGATTGATTTATTGTGAATGATGTTATTGTAGGTGAAAGAGAGATGGGACAGATGGATTTTTTCAAATATTTGGATGTTTTTGGAGTTTTTGCAATGCTTTGAGGTTGTTTTTCGTATTTTTTGAGATTTTTCAAATGTTTTGATTTTTGATTTTCCAATGTTTTTGGGGTTTTATAAGATTTTGACCAAGAGACTAACCTAAGGACCTATCCTAGGGGCCTTTGGAGGTGATCAATTAGATTAGCCTTGCCTATGTTATACATGCAGAGACCACGTAGTTCGATTGACGACTTGACCAATTTATAGATGAAGATATACATGATGACATGTTAGTTTATTATGACAAACTCCTAAAGGACTGACCTAAGTGTCTCAGGGGATGATCAAAGATCAACCTTACCTACGTTCAAGGCTTAGAGACCCATAGTTTGACAAGATGACTCTATTTTTGACTTTTTGACTAAATTTTTCACCTATTTTGGGATTTTGATATGATTAGGAGGTTTTTGGATTTTGTGACTTTTCAATGTTTTGAGATTTTTTTATTTTAGGACTTCAAGAATATACACGAATCGGATCTGATGAGAACATGCCCCCAATGTGATGCAATAGACTACTCCAATAAAGGAAAGACAAACTGACCTTGAGAATGGGTCGAGTAGTACTAGGAGGGATCATGATACGCACACAAGACCAAGCTATGATGCGGGTGTCAAATGAATGGGTGATGGATGGAGACTAGAATGCGATGGATGATGAAAGCGTAATGGATGGGTGAAGCATAACAAGCCGTAAAGATCCTGGTGGATGGAAAGTGATTATTTACACAAGGCATCTATTTTCTAGGTTTTCACCAAGGTACTTGTTTAATGCACCACCGAAGTGGTTTTCACTAGAGGACAATTTTTCTCTTTACTGTTTTTGATCCTTTTTCTGATTTTTCTAATATTTTTTCTTTTTGATTTTTTTGTTCTCACCAAGACGCTTGTTTTCCAAGTTTTTACCAAGGTAACCATTTTTTTAGGACATTTTTTTGATTTTTTTGGGTTCTATACCTTGAAAGATTAGGCATAAAACTTTTTGAGATGGGATCTATTTGTGGGCTCCTGCAGAGGTTCCCCTTTGGGTGTTGATAACTGATATGCCCTTGACTTATATCTTGCTATGATAAAAATGGTCCTAACCATTTAGGTTCAAATTTTCCTTTGCTATTTGGATTTAGGACATTCTTCTGATTTTCTTTTAGCACCAGTTATCTGACTTGGAATGTTCTTTTGATTTTCTTGTTATAGCTCCTCTTGAGCCTATTCTGATAGACTTGCAAATGATTTAAAGAATCTATACATCGCTCATCCAGTAGCTCTAGCTCATTCATTCTTGATACTCGGTATTCTTCATCCGTGATGAGGTTTTGCAGTGATATTCTTAGTGATGGGAGCTCGATCTCAATGGGTAGTATGGCTTCTGATCCATAGACCAAGGAGAATGGGGTGGCACTAGTGGGTGTGCAGATGCTAGTTCGATAGGCCCAGAGGGCAGAATTGAGCTATAGATGCCAGTCATGACCCGCGTCATTGACTATTTTCTTGAGGATCTTTAAAATGGTTTTATTTGTGGCTTCTGCTTGGCCATTTCCTTGGGGATAGTATGGGGTGGAGGATTTTGAATTTTTTGCAAAGATCACAGAAATTCTGATTCTTGAATGGTGTTCCATTATCTGAGATAATAGCTTGGGGAACACCGTATTGACATATGAGGTAGTTCAGGATGAACTTTGATATCTACTTCCCCGTTATGTAGGTCATTGGTATGGCTTCAAACCACTTGGTAAAGTACTTAGTGGTGGTTATGATGAACTTATGGCCATTAGATGAAGTGGGGGTGATTTTTCTGATAAGATCAAGCCCCCACTGTGAGAAGGGCCATGGTGTAATGATGGGATGGAGCTCTTGAGCTCAAGCATGGATGAGGTCCCCATGCTATTGACATTGTAGACACCTTCTGACATAGTCATGTGCCTCTTTCTCCATAGTGGGCCAATAATACCCCATCCTTAGCAATTTCTTGGCCAAGGTCATTCCACTCAAGTGTGAACCACAAATCCCTTTATGCACCTCATTTAAAGCAGTCAAGGCTTCATCAATATTAAGGCAGCATAATAAGGTTCCCTCTATGCTTCTACGGTATAAGGTATTTCCTAGGATGACAAACCTAGAGGATTTTTTAATAAAAGTTCTTTTTAAGCTTGAGGGTAAGTTAGCAAGTAAGAAACCTATTTGTAGGTAGGTATAAATTTCATCGTACTAGGGATCTCCAAGACCAATGATTTTGCACAAAAATTCCAACTCTGGTACCTCGAATGCAGGAATGAGAAGATGCTCTACCAAGAATTCATGTTTTAGGATGTTGCGAGGGATTTCCAGTAAGGATCCAATTATTTCCATGGCATCTGCTACTCTGTTGTTTTCTCTAAGAATTTGTTCGAATGTGATCTCGATGAAGGATTCCTTGAGAGTCTCCACTAGTTTCTTGTATGGAGTGAGCTTATCATCCTTAGTTTGGCATTCACCATTCACTTGATTTATTATCAACTGGGAGTCTTTGTATACTCTGAGGGCCATGATGTGCCACTGTACTGCTATTCTGAGACCTATGGTTAAAGCCATGTATTTTGCAATATTGTTGGTGCAGGGGAATGCTAATTTATAGGATCTAAGTATGCAGTCCCACTGTGGGTGATAAAGAAGACACCGACTCCTGATCCATGTTGTGTGTATGAGCCATCAAAGTAAAGTTTCCAGTGGTCAGCTATGTTGAGATTGAAGATGGATTCATCTTGAAACTATGAGATGAGAGGATTCTCTGAATAGATTGGTGCTTCTGCAAGCTGATCTATGATGACTTGTCCTTTAATTGCTTTCCGTTCCACATACTCAATGTCATACTCTAATAGTATCATGACCCATTTGGCCATTCTTCCAGTGAGCATTTCTTTTGATAATAAGTACTTGAGAGGGTTGATTTTGGTGATGAGTTTTATTTTGTGTGCCGGCATGTAATGTATGAATTTATGTGAAGCAAACACTACTGGTAGACATGCTTTCTCAATGAATGGGTAATTTAAATCATTCCCAACCATTGTTTTGTTGATATAATATATGGCCCTTTTTGTCCCATTTTCGTCATGTTGAGCTAGAAGAGCACCAAGGGCTACTATTGTTGCTAACGCATAGAGAATTAATGGCTTTCTTGGGATCGATGGCATGAGGACTGGTGGTGTAAGCAGATATTATTTGATCTTATTGAAGGCTTCTTCACACTTTTCATCCCACTTGTACGCTACTCCCTTGTGAAGTAGGTGAGAGTATGGATTCTATTTATTTGCCAGCTATGCTATGAATCTTTGGATGGACTGAAGCTTGCCTTGGAGACCTCTCAATTGTTTCAATGTTTTTGGTTCCTCCATTTCAAGGATTGCTTTTACCTTAGCAGGGTCTACCTCAATACCTCTCATTGACACTATGTATCCTAGCAACTTTCCTGATTGTAAACAGAAGACACACTTCTTTGGATTTAATTGGACCTTGTAGTCCTCCAGCCTATCAAAAATGGCACTCAAGATTGATATGTGATCCTTCCTCTTTCTGGATTTGGCTAGTATGTCATCAACATAACATTCAACAATTTTATGGATCATGTCATGGAAGATTAA
Organism: Sequoia sempervirens; assembly: GCA_007258455.2. Taxonomy (NCBI): domain Eukaryota; kingdom Viridiplantae; phylum Streptophyta; class Pinopsida; order Cupressales; family Cupressaceae; genus Sequoia; species Sequoia sempervirens. The sequence goes on from VDFB02256132.1 coordinate 41,338,098, forward strand.
CGTCATGGCTCTTTGGTATGTTGCTCTTGCATTCTTTAAGCCGAATGGCATCATATTCTAGTAGTAAGTCCCCCATGGACAAGTGAAGGCTGTTTTGTGTTGGTATTCTTTATAAATCATTATCTAGTTGTATCCTGAGAAACTGTCCATTAGGGAAATAATTTCGTGTCCCACCGTCATGTCTACAATCATGTCAATGTTGGGTAATGGGAAATCGTCTTTTGGACATGCTTTGTTCAAGTCCCTAAAATTTGTGTAGATTCTGATGCCCCCATCGGGTTTTTAGATAGGAACCAGGTTTGACACCCATTCTGGATAGTCTATTGGTCAAATGAATCCTGCGTCTAATAGCTAGTTTAGTTCCATTTTGACTAGCAAAGCGATTTGAGGGTGCATTTTTCTGAGTTTTTGTCGAACAGGCTTTGCTTCAAGATATGATGCTAGGTGATGAACTACAATTTCTGGATCGAGCCTTGGCATGTCAGCATCGCTCCATGTAAAATTAACTCATCTTTCTCTTAAGAAGGCTGCTAGGAGCTCTTGTTCCTTTGATAGTAATGACTCTACATAGAATGTGATGTGTTGTGTTTGCTCTGTTCCTAGATTAACTGGATTGCACTTTTCTGCTAGGACTATTGATTTTTCCTGATGGAGAGCTTTAAAAGGAAGATTGAATCCCCCATCCTTAGGTTCCTCAGAGAGGTTTTCACCATTGGATGCATCCTTTATTTTTACTTTTTTCAGGTCAGAGAGTGCCACAGAGTGGTTTTCACTCAAGGACTTAGATATTATTCTTAATTTCTCACTTTTGTGACTAAGGGATTCAATCATTTCCCCATAATAGGCCTGTGTATCTAGCTCAATGATGAATCCTGATTTGTGATCCCCACACAAAATATTATCCCATAGTCCCATGAATTCTGAGAGCGCCTCATCATTTTTGAATGTGTCAAGAATTGGTGGTCCTCATTGGTCATAATCGATGAGTTGTGGGTAGATTAGATGGATTTCTTGGTTTTGGTTTTCAGAATCATAAGATAGGGTGCTAATCATGAGAAGAGTGGTATCCTCAAAGAGCCTGGGTATGTTGGTTATGGGATCCTCATCATCACTACTACTACAGACATCAGTTATGTCAAAAGTGAAATTATCTAGCATGCAACCAGTGGATACGGGTAAGTGAAGTTCAACTGGTGTTGGTTCATGGGAAGTCTTAATTGCTTTAACTGGGGGACCTCGTCCACGTATGGTTATACTCAGAGGGGTACATCTGAGGCCAATATTTCTCATTCGCGTCTCAGGAATGAGGGGTATTATAAGCCCATTTTTGTTTTGCCCCAGTTTTTGGTTTCTGTCATAGCCCATTGCGAGCATCATTTGTAAACATTTACTTCTATCATCCATTGGTAGATTAGTTGCTGGTCTATCATCTTGATGTAGGAGATGAGATGGGTCCTCCTCCATGACTTCTCAGCTGAGATCCCCCCAACTTCTGAAGTTGGGATATTCAGGGGATGTTTGGGAAGAGGAGGCTTGATTTGATTGTGGACATCCTCATGATCTAGGAGATTGTGGCAACTCTCCTACCACAAAGGCATTTTTGGGAATCATATAGTTTCTACAACCATTGTCCTCGATAATGAATTTGATATCATAGATGGTGGGGATAGCAGGTGTCTCTGTCGTAGAAGTGGAGGCGAGAGTGGTTGGATCAATGTACAGTGTTGATGGGCCTTCATCATTTTTAGGTACTTGAGGTATTTTGTAGTATTTTTCTTCAAGGATTTTGCAGTAGGAGAATGATTTAGGATTTACATGGATGGTGACCTCTTGTCCTTCATATGTGAATTTGACACATTGATGGAAGGTTGATGCTACTACTTGCATTGCATGGATCCATGGACATCCTAGGAGAATGTTATAAGGCAAGTCGAGATCTAGGACCTGACAGGTGGTTTCCATGATAGCTGGTCTTGCTTGAATAGGGATTTGGATTGTGCCTCGGGACACTCTTTCTTGTTCATCATATGCTTTGATTGTAATACCTTTTCCTTTATTGATGGAATCCTCTGATATTTTTAGGTTCTTAATGAGCTTGAGGGAACAAATGTTCAAGCCTGCACCTCCATCCACCAAGACTCGCTTGACTTTATTTTTTTGCACTAGGACCTCTAAATGGAGTGCACGGTTGTGACATGGTTGAGTAGGAAAGTCCTGATCAAAGAACGTAAGGAGGTTTGGAGTGATGATTTTTCCAACCATAGCTTGGAATTATTCCGCATCAAGATCTGTGGGGACAATGGATGAAGCGAATGCTTCATCAAGGATTTTCTTGTGGGCGGATGATATTTTTAATAACTCCATGATGGATATTTGTGCTAGGGTTCTTTTTAGCTAATCAAGGACATTATAACCATTGGGAACAGATCTAGATGTAGGTACTCTGTTTGGCTGGGATGATCCTATGATGGTAACTTTTTCGCCTCTTGTGGTGACTCCACAATCGGTATGGGCTCCTTTGATGGTGATGGTAGCATAGTAGTCATCCAGGGATGCAACGACATGGTTGTACACATGATTCACATTTTTGAAGGTGCTCTTCCCCTTATCAGTGTTATTGTTCCCTTTATTGTTATGGTTAGGCATCAAATTCGTGTATATTTTGAGATTTTGATTCCCTGTTGGTTGTTCCACATTTATTATTCTTTGATCAATGAGGTCTTGGACTAGGTTTTTTAACGTCATGCAACTATTAGTGGTGTGCCCTTTGATTTTGTGGAAGTCGTAGAGCTTATTTTCATTATACCAAGGAGGTTTTACATCTGGTTCTTAGTAGTTTTCATAGGTGGGAATCTTGATGAGGTTTTCATTTATTAGTTTCTTCATGATGACTTCAAGTGGTTCCCCAAGGGTAGCGTACTTCCGCTTGGTGAATTTATTGTTTCGTTAGGGTGGTCCCCTTTGATCATTGATGTTATTGATCACTTGATTGTTTGGTTGTTGTGTTGTTGTGTTCACTGAATGGTTTTTTTGATGATGATTTTGGATTTGTTGTTGTGGTGCGGGTGTGTTTTCTGAGGGGCACTAATGACAACTTTGGCATCAATGACACCATTGTTGGTAACATTTTTATTTCTTTCCCATGTGCGAGGTTTGTAATTATAGCTTGTAGATGGGTGATTGTTTTGTTGTTCGAGATACGAAGTTGATCCTCCAGGTTGTGTCATAAGGGATCGTTAGATGCTGAGCACCTTGGAAATCAACTGGTTGTATGTGGTGATCCCTTGGACCTTGAGGTGGAATTCCAAGAGGCCGTCAAGGTTGGATATGATAGTGCACACTTGTTGTTCCTCGGGCATGACCCATTTGCTTTGATTGGCCTTGGATCGCCATCATTATAGGAATGAAGCAAATGATTCATTCTTACCTTGTTTCAAAGCGGATAGTTCCTCTAGACTAACATCCATGGAAATATTGCATGCGTAGTTTTGGATGAATGCGTCTATGATTTCTTGGAATGTCTTGATGCCTGTAGATAGGAGAGAGAACCATTTCATGGCATGTCCAGCCAAACTCCTAGGAAATAGCCGCATTAGATAGGTATCATCATATGCAACTTCCACGCAATGAACCTAGAATTCCTTGATGTGATCTTTGGGGTTTCCCGTCCCATGGTACTTATCAAATTTGGGGATCTCAAATCCCTTTGGGAATGGTTTCATTACAAGGCTTATGTTGAATGGATAAGGACACAAGTTGTTGCGTGTTTTCGTGGTTCACCTTGATTGAATGTCAAGCACTTGTTGTGAGAGTAATTTTATTTGTGCTATGACATCATTTTGCAGATTAGCAGGTGGGATGAAAGTGTTCTGAGGTGGTTCACTTTTTGATGGGATGGGTGGATTGGTTGATGTGTTGATTGGTGGTATTTGCACATTTTGTTGAGCCATGTATGCTTATACTTGTATCAACAACACTTGTTGTTGGTCTTGTTACTGCTATGCTAGGATTTCTTGTTGTTGAGTGTATTGTTGTTGTGCTAACAATGCTTGTTGTTGAGCCACTAATTGGGCTGCTTCCTATTGTTCTTGATATTGTTTTAGCACTTGCTGATGTGCTTGATATTGCACTGCTTGTTTTTGTGCAAGATACTGTGCTTGTTCTTGTGCTTGTTGCACCTGATATTGGGCTTGAGTTTGAGTGTGTGCTTGAGCTCGAGCTTGAGATTGTGCTTGTGTGGCTTGAGCTTGTGTCTGAGCTTGAGCCTAAGCTTGTGCTACTTGCTGTTGTTGTTGCAATAAAAATTGGGCTTGGGCAGCCTATTGTGCTTGTAATGTAGCTTGGAAAACTTGGGTAGCTTGCGCAGCTTGAGCAGCTTCCTGGGCTAGTTTCACAAATTTTTGAGCAGCTAGTTGTGTGGCTTGTTGTTTTTGTACTTGCAAAAATTCCTTTCGATATGCATCTTTCTAAGTGGCTTGCAACACAATACTATATTGGCTTGATGTGTTGGAGCTTGGTGGTGGTGGTGGTGGTGGATTTGGAATGGTGCTTGTTGTAGTGGTGAGAGACCCTGTCATGTTGATGTTTGGGGTTTGATTGATAGATGGTGTAATCGATGTGGTTGGTCCTTGAGAGACCATGTTTTGAGATGTTAGGGGGGTGGCTGATGATGTGAGGGTGGTGGTTGCCATTTGTTTTTTGTGATGTTGATGACAAGTTTTGAGAGTTGTGAATAATGCTTTGATTGATATTTGGGATGTTGGTTTGATTTTGATTGATATTTGGTAAAGGGGGAAGCCCTAAGCCAAGAAGTGGTGTGGATGATGATGGAAATGGTGGAAGTGGTGAAAACATGAGAGATGTGATCTCTTGAGGAAATGGTGTAGTGTTGAAAATGCCCCTTGGTCCGAATATGTCACCCTCTCCTTGTGAGGTTATGGGGAGAGAGGTTTGGGGTGTCGCGCGAAAGGATGATGATGATGGAGCATTGGGATCATGGAAAGTGAGAGGGACATATGTATGTAATAGATTTTGGGGTATGTTTTTCCCCAAAATGGTGTTTGTATCTAAATCCTGATTTTTGACAAGGGGGTGTGTTTGTATGGCATTGAGAAATGAACTTCCCTTGTTAACACTAGGTTGAGTTGGAGCAATGGATGATGTGATTTATGAGATGTTTTGAGTGATACTTTGGGGTGGGGGTGTAGATGAGATGGGGAGTGTGGATGAAATTGGAGGCATGACCTCTAAGGATGGTTCCACTATAGAGCTCACATCGAAATTAGAAGGTAGTTTGGCCCCTTTCTTTGCTAATTAGAGCATGTATAGTGAAGGGTTGAGTCCCATCATGATATTGATAATCTATGGTTCTTTGGATTTTGAATCATTTCGGTGATTTATTCATGTGACATTCCAAAGGGATTATTGGTAAGATCCTCTACTTCCTCTTGAGGGTTTTGTGATGATGTAGGAAAGTTGATTAGAGGATTACTTGATTCAATAGGATTTGTTTCAGAATTTGTTTGACTTAGGTCACTTTTAGTGGATGTTTTATTGTTGGCTTCCATGTTCCTTTTGTGTTGAGATCTAGTTTGCACCATAAAATAAGGATCAATTTTGAAGAATATGGGAGATGAATCTCTAATTCTTTTGGATTGATCTAATCTTAGGTACAAAAAGAGAAATTTTAGGATGTTTTTCAAGGATCAAAGGTGATATGATGAGGATGATGTAAAAGATGGATGATGTGGATGTTTGAAATTTTGAGAAATATTGAGGGGATGCTATACTTTTTATGACTGTTTGGATTTGTTTCTTGGATTTTTTTGGGATTTTGGATTGACCTTGATTTAATTTTTGGTTTGGTTTGCTTTTGGATTTATGGACAAATAGACCCTAAGATGTTGGATGATTATCTAAGAGGTAGATTTTCTCAAAGGATGATAATTTGAATTTGTGTAGGGAGAAGGATGCATCTACCCACACCTATTCAAACAAGATGACAATTTAACCAAGCATATGAAGAAGTATGCACCTACATATACCTAGCTAAACAAGATGGTTTGATAATTTTGACTAAGAATATGCAAAAGGATGTATCTACACATACCTAGCCAAAGATGATTTGATGTTTTGATTCAAAGATTTCAAGGATTTTGCTTGATGATTTTGATTTTTTCCAAAAATCCTAGCATGGAGGATAATTTCAAGATTTTTCAAAAGATGATGGTGGGGTGATTTTGGTTTGATGTTCAAGGATGGATGAAAAGTTTTGATTTTGATCCTAGAATGTACCTAAAAAGACACTTGTTTGCTAGACCTCGGTATTGAAGAACATACAATAGTTCTAAGGACCTCTATAACTAAGAAGTGGTTCAAACTGAGCATACATTTCTAGATTGTTCAAAGGAATGAGTCTATAGAACCTTGTGAATTTTTTGCTTATTTTGATATGTTTCTTTTGATTGCACTTCCTAATGTATTTCTTGATGACCTTTTGAGTGTGACTCCTAAATTTTGAACTTTTGCTCAAGGACTTTTGCTTTGGGGTTTTGACTTTCTTGGAAATCATGAGGAACTAACACATGAGTGAGCCAATTTTTTTTATCTTTTCTTAATGATTTTGTTTTACCACAAACACTTCTTTGATTAGATTTCCAAACTAGATGTCCAATGTCCCAATTCCTTCAAATCCCACAAAGTATGTGATGTGGAATTTTGATGAAATCAAGGCAAGAGTTACCTATTGTTTAACTTTAGTAGGAAAATTGAGATGTAAATCCAAGTGTTTAGAAACCTCTAAGGATAAAATCCCAAGGGAAAGCAATAACACATGAATTTGTTCAATTGTATTTTCCTCCTAAAGGGTTTGAAATTTTGATGATGATGTTAAATGTTTGTTTTCGAATGTTTTCGAACAATCAAAGCATTTTGTAACTAAGAAAAAGCACAACCTTATGGATATGAAAGACAATATTTGTTGAGTCCCCACTTAGAAAAGTCTAGTTACACTTATCTTTAGTGAATGGTTAGATGCTTGACCCCATTGGCTCCCCTCCATGACACTCACTTATACGGGGCAGTCAAGCATCAACACCCATGAAACTCCCATGGCATGCTTTCCATTTCTACTAAAGACCGTAAAAGTGTGGGGTGGCTTCAGAACGACTGTTCTTTCACCAACAAATAGATAAAATAATTTTTCCTTTCTACAACAAGGGTTTTAATTCAAACTTTTCATTCATAGGAGTTGACCCAATGTGGCGAGAGACCATTGCTTCCCTTCTCATCAAAGCCAACCATGTGATACTGAAATTTATTCCAATACCCACATTTATATCTCGGATGGAAATACTCTTGGGTTTAGAGTGTTACCAGTTGAGTCGTTCCCTTGGGTGATTACTTTTTCCCCAAGGCAGGCCCTCTAAGATAAACAATAGCGAGTAAAAATATTCATAGTTCGATCAACCTTCATTTAAAAACAAAGGGAGAACACATGCAATAGGTTTACTCACACTCACACAATGTTTTGTTCAATTTTAATCCCAAAATGAAATGTGGAGGTGAACACTTTATCCCACCCTAAGACCATCAAAAAGCCTTTTGATTCTCAAGATCGCCATGAGGCATGAGAAAAGTGCATATGTCTTTTTGATGGCATTAGTTTGAGTAAGTAATAACAAAATAAAGTTGCATATGTTCTTTTTAATCCAACAAAATCAATAATGATTTCTTTTTATAGAACCAAATGAAGTGAGAATTTTCCTTGTTTAATTATTAGCCCCAAACAAAATCTAGTGAGTTTGTGTCCTAAAGTTCATTTTAAGGTCCTTTTGTAACAAGCATTTAAAAAGTTCTTTTTAGAGACCAAAATGAAACTAGTAAGTCCTAAGCATGAAAGATAGCAAATTTTTCCTTAAGAGGAATAGTGAATTCTCTAAGAGTGTTGAACAAACACTAGAGTGTTTAAAAACACTTGGTATCACGAGATGAGGTCATCATGCTTCTTTTCCTCTTCACCTTTTGATTAATCCAACCTATAAGAAAATCAGTTAGATTTTGCAAAGACAGAGGTCAAGAAAGCTGAAAATAGACCAAATAACCAGAATTTGATAAAAAGCACGTGTTAGAAATAAATTTTCACTATTTACTTCCCTCCAGCAGTGCAATCCAATAGTGTTGTATAGCGTCGCTTACCAGTTAGTGTTGCTCTATAGCCAAACCAATGAGCATGAAGGCATAGCTATTTTGACCAACGGTGCAGTTTGGATTTTGAAAAGATTCCAGCAAGTCGAAAAGATTCAGCGATGTTGTTTGAAAATTTGAATTTTGGGCAGGAAGTGTGAAGTGTCGTAGTTTGAAGTTTATAGTGGTGTAATATGGAAACACTGGGTTCTTAGCGGTGCTGAATAGAAGCGCTAAGCTTCCAACGGTGGATTTTTCTGTAAACACACAAAAAACATGAAATTTTCTCAAAAAACCTGATTTGATCTTCTGGTTCGCCCTCCTTCGAGCACCAAAATGTGAACCTAAATCCTATACTTGCAAGAACACAATAAATAAACACATTAATAAGGTCAAATAAAAGTTAGAATAGAGATTCCTCAAGAAATCCATTTGAATGTAAGAAAAAAGGAATGAAATGAAGAACATAACAAACTTAAAACAAAGATATCAAATCCTATTCTAAAACAAAGCAAACTCTTAATCTCTTGAGGGAGTTGGTGCCAATTTGATGTGAAAATTGGCCCTTTCCCAACTGCAATGATGTGATGAAGATGATTTGATGAAGATTGTGATCCACTTTGTTGAAGATTGATGAATTCTCCAAGACAAAATCTGCATAACCTAGCTATAAAACTCAATAAGATGGATGAAGATTGCTATGAATTTGAGTATAGTAAGTTTACTCAAGTTGTGGATGATAGAAATGAAAGATGAGCCTCTTATTTATAGAATTTATAGTTGAAGAGATGTCCAAAATGGAGCAATGTGGGACTAACAATCAACCAATGGAAATGTGCCACTTGTCAACATGTGAATGGATGGAGAATGTGCAAGTTTTGAAGAATGTGTCAATAAATGCATATATTTGAAATTTGAAATTGTTGAAATTACATGTAAGAGGGAAAGAAGGTGCATTGAATACCACTTGGCTCAAGAAAAAAGGACTTTCAGGTGGAGTAAATATCTTGTTGGAAGGACAAAGTCCACTTGGATTTTTGAATTCAAATTTGAGGAATATTCCTTTATTATGCCTTTTGAGAGAAAATATAGATTTAATAAATGAATTAAATCTATTTTCATGTGCAAGTTGCAAAAGCTAGAGGATGGGAGATAAGAATAGATTAAATTAATCAAGGTTAATTAATTTAATGAGAGATCAAAATGAAGTGACATATTGATTTAGATTTATGGATTGAGTTAAATCAAACATGAGAAGAATATGGTTTCAAGATTAATTAAATAAAGAATTTTTTTTTATTTAACCAAGGAGATGAAGTTAGATTAAACTAAATAAGGTTTTAATTTATTTAATTTAATGGATGGAATTTAAAGATTTAATCAAATAACATTGATTATTTAATTAAATAGGGATAATTAGATCAGACTGATTGTTTTAATTAACAAGAAAAGATGACTTAATTAGATAAATGATTTATTTAATTAAAAGAGGAATATTGATGAATTTAATCAAATGAAGGTATTCGATTAAATGGTTAGACCGAGGGATGATTTAGGATGAAATGGTGTTAGTGATTAGGATCAGATGTGCAATGTCAATCAATATATTTTAATGTGTGTAGTATCTACTCAAATGGTTGATAAACTAAAGTTAGAGAAAATTCCTCATGAAACACATTATTAAATATCTTGGGTGAATGATGATCAGTCTATTTTGGTTAATGAACAAGCTTTAGTTGAGTTCAATATTGTTGGATACATGGATATGATACTTTGTGATGTTTTGCCAATGGATTGTTGCCATTTATTGCTTGGAAGACCATGGTAGTTTGATAGGAATGCACTTTATGATGGTAGACATAATACTTATACTATTGAGAAGGATGGAAATACATTCACATTGATTCCATTGGTTGAGGATTTTAAAGAACAAGGTAAGGAAACAAAACTAATCATGATGGGAAAGGAGTATATAAAGGTTGAGGAAGACAAAAACAAAGAGTGTGCAGCCACTACAAAAGAGGAGGATGCTGAGACAGTGAGTTTGGGAAAATATTCAATTTTGATGAAGAAAGATGGTGTGTTGGTGACAAAACCAGGTCAAGAGAAGGTCAAGGATGAATTGGTTAAGGAAAGGAAAGATTGGCATGATGTGATCATGATAGGGACAATGCTTTGTCCTGTAGTTCCAAAAGAGGTTGAGGTGTAGTCATATTCTGTCCAGACAGAGGTCTACAAACCTGATAACATAGAGGTATTAGAGGTAGAGAAAATGAAAGAGGAAATGAAGGGAAAAGGTAAGGTGATTGAAGGTGAAAAGCAAGGATATATAGGTGAATTCAAGTGTAGAACAAGAGTGAAGCAGAAGGCATAGCTTTACAAGGTGTAAGGTGTGGTAGTAGACAAAGAAACCACTTTGATAGTATTTCCAGGTAAAACATAGAGGAAGAATCACATACCAAGTGTAGGACAACAAATTCAAAGAATGAACTAGTCAAGGGGCAGAGATGATGCATGTTTCCAATTCTTAACTCATTGGAAATGAGTACCAGATGTCAAGGTTATTGGAGATCAAAGAGATGGTGTGGACAAGCCGCAATTAACTTCTCAAGGGACTTGAGAACTTTTTTAGGCCGAGAGTATGGTGGAGGGGCACCATGTTGGTTCAATTTTTCAAGTTTGGTCAAGTAAGGTCATCAGTTGGTTTTTAGGAGTTTGAGTCTTTTAATCATTAAACAAGTTCATAATAGATCATGTGTGATGTAATAGGAGTCACTTAAGTCTTTTGGGTCAGTTTGGGATTCACTTTTGTAAATGTTGAAATCTTGCAAATTGAAATGCAAGTTTGAGGAAGACCAACGGTCATGCAACTCAAAAGTTAGTTTTTTTGGTTGTGTTAGTTGGTTTTAGGATGGAAAAAGTTTAAATATGATTGAAAGCTCAAAGTAAAGGTTGTTGATGTGATTTTGGAGGATTGATACAATAAAGAGTACTGATTTCCTCACGTTTTCATAAGAAATTTGCTGCTATAGTCATTAGAATGGCCTTGTATAGCTGTGATTGCTTAGTTTTTTTTATTAGAAGAGATGGAGTGGTGAATCCTTGATCATTTACAATTTGTTTCATTTATTTTCATTGAGATTTGTGAATTACAAGTATTTTTCTGAAATCTGCTAGAAAACCCTGTTGTAAGGGTTTGAGAGTAAACAAAATGTAAAAATCACCCATTCCACCATTGGATTTGCTTGCAACTTGGTGGAATGGGTGCTTTAGGATATTCTTAGATGTTGATGGTTTTTTTAAGAGTAGGAAAGGTGTTTAGGTGAAGTTTGATTGCTACCCTACTTACAATTTTGTGAATTTTGACTTGAATTAGATAGCTACAAGTTGAAATTTTCATAAAATACATGGTTAAAGGTTGGGTAATGGTTTATGGAGCATGTGTAGACCTATTTTGAAGGGTTTGACGCATTGTTAAGGTCAAAATAGTTTGGGAGTGTGGATTTTCAATAAACCCTCTTATAAATGGCTTAAAATGAGGGTTTTATGGTTTGTTGTCTTTGAGGGCACTTCTCTTAATAAAAGCTATGGATTTTAGGTGTTTGTAACTTGGTTGAGGACTTTCCATGGAGTTTTTTTGTAGGAAGAGAGTTTAAGTTAGTGTTGCTTTGGAAAATAGGGCTAATTTGGGCTCTGTCCAATGTACCAATTAATTTTTGAAGATGATGTTCCAAAAAAAAGATATGTACCTTTGAGATATGTTGAAGAAAACCTTAATGGGTATCTAGAATGCCTAACCAATTATGGGTTTGAGGAGTTTTCTGAGAGATATGCACAAATTTCTTTGTTTGGATGGCTACAAGGAGAATTAGATGAAATTGTGAAAAGTTGATAAGATAGGGTTGTAAGGGTAGAAAGTTTGTTTGAGTTTCTTCAAATTGTGTTTGTTGGAAGGTTTGCCTCATTGCTCTGCATGAAACTCCCTATTCAATTTCTAAAGAGATCTGGCCTTGAGATTTTCTGGTGCATCTTAGAGAAAAATCAACCATGCCATTGAATCCACAATAGTTGAAAACCCTAAGATAGCTTGTCGTTTTTCTCAAACCTGAGTAGTTGCAACAAAATGATTTTTTTTAGAAGCACGTAGATTTGTATAGATCTGGGTGCCTTGATTTACGTGCACAACATGTACAGGTCTTATTATTCTAGTTTTTAAAATTTTCCCATAGATCAAAAAGAGTTTTAGGTTTTTTGAAATAATTTTCCTATAAATAAAAAAAATTGTTACAAATTTTGTAAAAGAAATCAGAAAATAAAAATTCAAAAAATTGCAAATAAAAAAAAAGGGGGATGTACTGCGTAGGATTTGTACCCTACACTATAGGGCTGTGCCTACCAGGACAGGCCCATCAGGCCCATCCAGCCCACCAACGACCTCTAATTGCTGGTGACATGCCTTCAAAACCCTAACCACAATATAATCAGTGGAAATAATCCGACTAGGCGGCGAAAAAAAATAAAATCTGGCAACCCTGCAAAAATCAGTGGCCCTAAAATGGAAATCGGATGATAATTCCAGTGGCACAATCAAACCCTCAGAGGAATATTCTTGCAAGAATCCGAGTAGAGAATTTTCAATATTTGGACAACATCGACTTTTCAAGCTAACAACAAGCTTTTTTAGGGGGGGATTTTTTTGCATTGACTGCAAGTAGACTGTCAAATTTAATCTCACATTTTGTTAACATTAGCATGACATCATGCTGGCATCATCCGTACGTCTAGCCCTATTTTCCCCCTCCTAGTCCTAATTTTCCCTAAAGGAGCTATTTTTTAATTTTTGGCATAACTTGGGCATACAGTGTCAAAATTGGGAAAACAAGATATCGCTAGAAAGCTAGTTCTATGAGCTTTCCATTGGTGTAGGTACCATTATCAGATTTTTCTAGTGGTTCCTATTATTCTAAATCAAATTAAGATATTCATTTTTATCTTTCGTGTGCGAATCATGTGCCTCAATCTCACAGGCTATAACCTCTAGAAGAGAAAAGTCGGTGTGACATTCCTTTTGTTTGGCCAACTGGCGGCTTTGGAATCTTGTGGTTTGCATTGGTCATTGAGACTTTGTTTAAGTCTTTCCGAATGGACCTATTGATATGATATGGAGACTCGGTGAGATCTCTTACCGATATGGAATGTCTCAGCGACAGAAGGGTTTGTTATCGGGTGCCTAGCATATGTCAGGGTGACCTATGGTGACTGGATCATTGGGGTAACTCAAGTGTGTCGGTATGTGGTCCTAGTGATAGGGAGATGTCTCGCAGATTGTAGTCATCAGGGTGACTTGAACATTCAGGAAGATCTCTTGGTGACCGGGAGATATCTGGCCGACTGTATGCACTCGGAGTAACTCGAGGGTCTCGATGAGAAGTCTTGGCGATATGTGAAGTCTTGCCGATAGCATCTTCTTGTGGTCATCGGTGTAACTCATATGTGTCAGAATGATGTCTCGGTGACGATAGGAAGTCTTGTTGATATCGGCATGACCTTTGGTCTGTCTGGCCGATGTGGAAATCAGTATGACTTATTCCTATCGGCATGAAGTCTTGGCGACCAGGAGATGTCTCGCTGATTGAAGTCATCGAGGTAACGAAAGGGGTTCGCTATGACCTCTTGGGGATAGCGGTAAGTCTAGCTGACAAAGCTACATGTGATCGGGTGTTTTCGGTGAGACTCCTAGCAAATGGAGTCATCGGAGAAACACAAAGGCTTCAGTATGAAGTCTTAGCGAATGTGGATGTCTGGCCGAAAGAAGTCTTCGGGGTGAAATGTGAACATCGGTGTGAAATGTGAACATCAGTGTGATGTCTTGGCGAAGGATAGTAGTCTCGCCGATGGGCTTGCCGAGGTCAATATGACTTGAAGGCTCGGTGTGAACTCCTGGAGAACTCGATTGTCTTGCCGATGGGAATCCTGATGTCGGTATGACTCTTGGTGACTGCTCGGTGTTCGGTATAACATAAAGGCTCGATATGATCTCTCAGCAAAGGTGGAAAGTCTTTCCAACTATTGGGAATTTTAGAGTGACCTTTGAACATCGGTATGATGTCTCATTGAATGGCGATTGTCTTGCCGATGAGAATGCTGAGGTCGATGTGACTTGGGAACTTTGGTATGATGTCTTGGTGACAAGGGGAAGCCTTGGCGATAGCTTTTTGGACTCGATATAATATCTTGCCAAATAGTGAAGACTCTTGGCAACAATGACGATTTGGTCTTGTGGCATCAGGGAGACACGGTTAGTGTCTCACCAACATGCGACACAAGTTGGTCGTTGTTGACCGAGTGAAGAATTTCCTATGTGGTGCGACTTGGACAAATCAGAGAGAGTAGAATGTGAACCGTTTGCTGTGAGACCATTGCAACCGTTTCTGTGTGGAAGGGAAAAAATGTACATGAGGAAATGGAAACATCTTCGACGATAATGATGGTGAGCTGGAGATTGTTGTCTGACAGTTGAAAACGAAGCCCATTGAGAATGAATGCATATATGTATGCATTGGATGTTCTGTAAAAGGCGATGATAAGCCAAGGAGCTGAAGAGCCTAGAGCCAAAGAGATAGTGATAGAGAGAGGACCGAGTGGCTGGCCGAAAGGCCGAGGCCATGAGGTCGAAGCAGAGGAAGAGAGAGGCAGTGTTATGCTGGAATCTCTCCTGATCTCTCAGGGATAGTTTGCTACTAGTTGTATCTAGAATGAACAAGATGTAATCTCTGAAAAGGCTATGAGCCTAAAACTGTATTGTAACTTTCTGTTGCTAAATAATACAATGGCTCAAACTTTGGAGAGTGGGGTTTTTCACCCGAAAGGGTTTTCCCCACGTAAATCTTTGTGTTCTATTTTTGTCTCATCTTTCATGTCTGTATTGGTTCTGTTAGAGAATCTGTTAATGCATGCTGTTGAATTTACATGTGTTTTTCTCAGAAGGATTAATGTGGGAAATAAACTATGTCCATTTCCACTTTAGGACATAGTAGTATGTGTCTTTGAGGCAACCTAATCAAAATTAAAGTTATTGAAGGCACTACTGTTTGGAGTTTCTATGAGATGCGCTCCATTGATTTCCTTACAAGTGGTATCAGAGCCTTCTTCTAGTTGTTGGTTCTGGGTATATCTCCTGTGAAGATTTCTTAGTTTTTTGGGCTGGAGGAAATCTGGAGTAATGGACTAATGTATTGATCCTTTGATGAGTGGAAGCCTTGTGGTATTCTGAGACAACATGCAGCTTGAAGGATGGTCAAGATGGAAAAGGGAGTTGATCATGTTGTGATCTATGTCTCCTGGATGGTAGAGGTATAACCTTGGAGTATGAGGTGGATTTCTCTACTTTGTGGCTGTGTAGCAATAAAGCTTTCATATTGGGTGTCTATGTGTCAGGTTCCTGAGTGATATGGAGAAGCCTCGTTTGTTTCTTAGCCATGGAAGAGAGTGCTTATGCTAGGTGGTGGTTCCTGGTGTTGGAAGGTACTATTTCCTGTTAACCTCAAATACATAAAGGCTATGGAGTTAATCATTAGATGATTTGCAAGCTTCTGAAATAGCCTTTCTCTCTTTCTCGGATGCATGTACATGTTGGTGGTTCAGATTTGGCCTGAAAGGTGCCTGGATTTCCTAAACTGTTGTTTCCTTTTTTAAGGATGTTTTGTACTTGCATGGCTCTGTGATTTTGTAGGTTTTACATGGGTAAGCAAAACTTGTGGTCATGTGGAGTTGATGTTGAGCTATTTTCTAGACCCTGGCTTTAGGGGTGGTGCTGGATGAGACAGTTGCAGTTCTGCATGCATGCTTGGTGCATAGTTTGAGGAGGCGTGTTTTCTTCTTTGCATGGGAGTGTTGGTACGTGATTTGTCACTCAACATTCCTATGGTGGTGCTTGTGGGTTCCTTGATTATGGTGCTCATTGTGGACATGATTGGAAAATCAGATTTGGCATGATCTAGTGTTTGAGTCATGTTGTCTACGTGGTTATTCTCCTTGAGATCTCAGTTTTTCATTTCCAATGTGATGATGGGTTTGCATGTTTCTGTTGGTGCAAACTTGTTAGATGGTCTATTGGTGTGGTGCTTTGAGATGAGAGGATGGATACTATTGAGTACCTAAATAGTCGGTTATGGGAACCTGTAGTAGGTGTTCATGATGCTTGGAGAGCTCGGCTATCACATTTTAGTGGGAGCTTTAGCAGTGACTGTGGATTCATCACGTGGTGGTGAATGGTCTTCTTTAGTGTTGCAGATGTTTCTTGGGAGAGCTCTTAGATCCTGTTGCTGTAGAGGGTTCTTTCGCATTTGCATGGACATTACTTGAAGATGTGCAACATCTTGGAACCATGGAAGATGCTTGGAGTCATGAGGTTGATTCATTGTTGGTGCAAACTTGTTAGCTGGCCTTGTCTGTGGTCACTTGTGCATTGGTGTGGTGCTTTGAGATGAGAGGATGGATACTATTGAGTACCTAAATAGTCGGTTATGGGAACCTGTAGTAGGTGTTCATGATGCTTGGAGAGCTCGGCTATCACATTTTAGTGGGAGCTTTAGCAGTGACTGTGGATTCATCACGTGGTGGTGAATGGTCTTCTTTAGTGTTGCAGATGTTTCTTGGGAGAGCTCTTAGATCCTGTTGCTGTAGAGGGTTCTTTCGCATTTGCATGGACATTACTTGAAGATGTGCAACATCTTGGAACCATGGAAGATGCTTGGAGTCTTTGGTTGAGGTGTTGGTGGTGCTTGACAGGTGATGTTTGTTTTTGAGTCTATTTGTTGTATGTCATGGTATACTCTTGTTTACGCACTGGAGTTTTGGCATTGTGCATTGTACTTGAGACAATGGTGAGGTCACTTGAAGAATGGAATCTCCTATGGGGATGTGTAGATCATGGTGTCATGATAAGTTCCTGATTTAGATGTTTGGAGCTTTGACAGTGGTCTGGTAATTCTTTGTGTATTGGGTGCTTTGATTATTTGCTTGGTACTTTGTGATAGTGCAGTAATGCAGTTGAAGTTTAGCATGAGATGATCAGTTGCGAGTACTCATGGATACGTGAAGAATAAGGTGAGGTTGTCTTTCTCTTATGAGAGAAGTGTTGCTGCTTGTTATTCTTGATGAAGTTTTCAGCAGAAAGTCCGAGAAGCCTACACCTTGGTTGAATGTGAGTTAAATAAGAGACCTATGAGGAGATTGCTCTTGGATTAGTCATGATGAATTGTTTATCTTGAAGGAGTATTCTCATTCCCACTCTTGGTCTACTCGGCAGTTTATCTGAAAGGTATTTGGCCCATTATATTTTTCAGATGTGTTTTATGTTCACTTTCATGATATGGATCTTGAATTATTGTTTAATGATTCTTGAGGATTCATAGTGGAAGTTGTACAGTTTCTTTTATCTCCTTGTTACTAATGAGAATTGGTAGGAGATGTTGTATGGGCTGATTTCCTGAAATGGGGAATGAAGTAGTTTGATCTTCTTTAAGAAGCTTACATCCATGTTTTTTAAAGTCGGTTTGATCTTGGTTATTGAACGAATGGATGTTGTTAAGGTTTTTCTTTTGGAATGCGAAGAAGATCATTCTTGACATAGCTGGCTATTAGAAGTGTATGTAGGAGGATGTTCTACAGGAAGATGATGTGCAGAGTTTCTCTCTGTGGCCGCGATGGTTTGTGGTGAGAGAAATGTGTCTTGTAGCATTTTGTTGCAGGTTGTGAATATCATTGTGGATATTTCCTTGGTACTACATGGTTATATTTTCTATGTGCTGTAATTGGTAGACTTGCGATGCCTTTTGATCTTTCAGATCTGAAGTACTCAGGCAATGGGAGTTCCTGTTGTGTTTTGTCGAAGTCTTTGACTGGTTGATACTTGGAGCTTGCATTCGCTGTTGATGGGTTGGTTTTGGAGCGACATAAGTTTACTAATGTTGATACCTGTGAGGTATGTGAGATTGGATGGCATAGCACAAGCTGTGGGTGCTATTTCTAGTCATGTGGGTTTATCAGTTGGATGGAAGCATTCAGTCTGATTGTTGTTCTAGATAATGTTTAGTATCTTGTTTCTAGATAATGACTTCACTGTTGTGTTCTGATTGAAGATTTGAAGTTGATATTACTTCTGTATAGCATTTGAGCACAGTGAAGTGGTAGTTGTATCTTGTTGATGGTATCACTGGGATCTTTTGCTTGTGTTCATTGGAATGGTGCTTATACACCTTGGCATTGTATCCTTCTTCCACAGGTGGCATGTTGGAAGATGATAGGATTGTTGCCTGAATGGTGGACATCTTGGATGCTGGAGCAGAATTCTTGATGGAGCATGAGAGCATTTTTGAGATCTATGTGGTTTCTTGGAAGGTTTTGATCAGTTGCTTTATTGGTCAGTGAGTTGCAATTGGATGCCTGGTCTTTGTTGTAGATTGTCTAGTGGACTGTTATCTGTTGAATCATGTTGATTGGGTGTCTTGAGTATTACAGGGTTTGGATTGATGGAGCTAGTGTGATTTTAGTTCTTGATTGCTTTGGAGGTGCCTGTGTCATCTTCATCAAGTGGGAGATTGTTGGAATCATGTGCCTCAATCTCACAGGCTATAACCTCTAGAAAAGCAAAGTCGGTGTGACATTCCTTTTGTCTAGCCGACTAGCAGCTTTGGAATCTTGTGGTTTGCATTAGTTGTTGAGACTTTGTTTAAGTCTTGTCGAATGGACCTATCACTATGACATGGAGACTCGATGAGATCTCTTACTGATATGGAATGTCTTAGCAATAGAAGGGTTTGTTATCAGGTGCCTAGCGTATGTCAGGGTGACCTATGGTGACTAGATCATTGGGGTAGCTCAAGTGTGTTGGTATGTGGTCCTAGTGGCATGGAGATGTCTCACCGATTGTAGTCGTCAGGGTGACTTGAACATTCAGGAAGATCTCTTGGCGACTGGGAGATTTCTGGCCGACTGTATACACTCAGAGTAACTCGAAGGTCTCGGTGGGAAGTCTTGGTGATATGTGAAGTCTTGCCGATAGCATCTACTTGTCGTCATCGGTGTAACTCATATGTGTTAGAATGATGTCTCAACGACGATAGGAAGTCTTGCCGATATCGGCATGACCTTTGGTCTATCTGGCCAATGTGGAAATCGGTATGACTTATTCCTATCGGCATGAAGTATTGGCGACCAGGAGATGTCTTGCCGATTGGAGTCATCGGGGTAACAAAAGGGGTCCACTATGACCTCTTGGTGACAGTGGTAAGTTTGGCTAACAAAGCTACATGTGATTGAGTGTTTTCGGTGAGACTCCTAGCGAATGGAGTCATTGGAGAAACACAAAGGCTTCGGTATGAATCTTAGCGAATGTGGATGTCTAGTCGACAGAAGTCTTTGGGGTGAAATGTGAACATCGGTACGATATCTTGGCGAAGGACGGTAGTCTCGCCGATGGGGTTGCCAAGGTCGGTATGACTTGAAGGCTCGGTGTGAACTCCTGGAAAACTTGATTGTCTTGCTGATGGGAACCCTGATGTCAGTATGACTCTTGGTGACTGCTTAGTGTTCGGTATAACATAAAGGCTCAGTATGATCTCTCAGTGAAGGCGGAAAGTCTTGCCGACTGTTGGGCATTTTAGAGTGACCTTTGAACATCGGTATGATGTCTCATCAAATGGCGATTGTCTCGCCGATGAGAATGCTGAGGTCGATGTGACTTGGGAACTTTGGTATGATGTCTTGGTGACAAGGGGAAGCCTTAGCGATAGCTTTTTGGACTCGGTATAATATCTTGCCAAATAGTGAAGACTCTTGGTGACAATGACGATCTGATCTTGTGGCATCAGGGAGACACGGTTAGTGTCTCATCGACATGCGACACAAGTTGATCATTGTTGACTGAGTGAAGACTGTCCTACGTGGTGTGACTTGGAAAAATGAGAGAGAGCAAAATGTGAACCGTTTGCTATGAGACCATTGCAACCGTTTTTGTGTGGAAGGGAAAAACTCTACATGAGGAAATGGAAACATCTTCGACGATAATGATGCTGAGCTAGAGATTGTTGTCTAACAGTTGAAAACGAAGCCCGTTGAGAACGAATGCATAGATGTATGCATTGGACATTCTGTAAAAGGCACTGATAAGACAAGGAGCTGAAGAGCCGAGAGCTAGAGAGATAGCAATAGAGAGAGGACTGAGTGGCTAGCTGAAAGGCTAAGGCCATGAGGTTGAAGCAGAGAAAGAGAGAGGTAGTTTTATGCTGGAATCTCTCCTAATCTCTCAGGGATAGTTTGCTACCAGTTGTATCTAGAATGAACAAGATGTAATCTCTGAAAATGCTATGAGCCTGAAACTATATTGTAACTTTCTGTTGCTGAATAATACAATGGCTCAAACTTTGGAGAGTGGGGTTTTTCACTTGAAAGGGTTTTCCCCACATAAATCTTTGTGTTCTATTTTTGTCTCATCTTTCATGTCTGTATTGGTTCTGTTAGAGAATCTGTTAATGCATGCTATTGAATTTACATGTGTTTTTCTCAGAAGGATTAATGTGGGAAATAAACTATGTCCGTTTCCGGTTTAGGACATAGTAGTACATGTCTTTGAGGGAACCTAATCAAAATTAAAGTTACTGAAGGCACTACTATTTGGAGTTTCTATGAGATGCGCTCCATTGATTTCCTTACATTTCGAGCTCACAACTTTGTGCCTGTATCTTCAATTTTTGTGATTCAAGTGGCGTTGGAAAGGTATTTTAGAGCTCTTTAGATCTATTTGTGCACTTTTTTCTAGAATCTTCCCTAGGTTTATTGTATTTAGTATTTTTTATTTTCAGACTTTGCTTAATTACTTGAATGTATTAGCACCTAGAAAGGATCTATTTGCGTGAGATGACATCATTTGATCTGATTTATTAGTACTAAGGGTTTTAATCTCTGATATTTTCATTTGAGTGAGGATCATGGGTTTTTTGTCCATCCTTCTATGATCATCTTGGATAAGGATAACTATGAGTCTTGGCAAGATGGCATCCTGACACATCTCAGGTGGCTTGATATTTTTCCTTATCTATATGGACTTGTACCTACACCATACACACCAGGGAGTTTATCAGTATGGGGCATCATCAGAGATCATATTGTAGGGGTTATGTGTTCTAGTGTTGATCTTGGCACTATGTATGCTATATTGAACATTGAATGTCCCCACATACTTTGGAAATGACTTTGGGAGATTTATGGAGACCCTCATATCTCTCCATATCCAAAGGATCCTACTATAGATTGTATCATCCCTCTTGTAGATACAAATTCCATATCCTTTGATGATGATACTTTAGAGGAGCTTGAGTGTATCATAGGTCTTGCATGTTCCAATGGTTTAGAGACTTGTCTTCACATTCCCACTCTTTAGATTGAGACTACATCATCATCTTTTATTGTTCTTGATCAGCTTGGATTCTCCACATCTTTGGCCCCTATTGATTCAATGCAACATGGCATATATCTTTCAAACATAGCTACTTGGGATTCGTATCTCACAGACATATCATCCTTGTTTGTGGAGTCCTATATTGCAGATCTGGAGGATTAATTTGAGTACATTCATCTCCTCTTTATTGATAGCCACATCACCTTTGCATCTTGTTCTACATCAGTCTTCACAAGATTTTGGATCGACATAATTTATTTATGACATGTGGACACGTGAGAAATTTTCAGAGGCACACATCATCTAGATTTGGATTCTTGATACACCCATTCTTTTGGATTGGCTTCTCCAATCACTAGTGGATTTGTTTCTTCCTAAGGGGAGAAATGTAGTTTGCAGGCAGTAAATCAAATTATGTCTTTAGGAATTTATCATTGGCATGAGAGCTCTTTCATTATGGGGGGGATTCATATCTTCATTTTCTCTCTCCTATCAGGAGGACATCTATTGTACTTTCATGACATAATCTATCCTTAGGGGGTCACATTTAGTCCTCCTTCTATCCTTCTTTCACTAATGCTTTCATTTCTTTTTCTCTCTTTTGGAGAGGAGTTTTTCCCATGTGGTTTTCTTCTTTTTCTCTAGTTATAAGAGATTTCAATTACTTGTTCATGGGTACCTCATCAGGCCTTATAGCTGGGACCCATTCTGCATTGATTTTTAGCTTCCTTTATTAGTTGTTTAGTTTCTCCCTAAGTTGATCTTAAGAGAGGGTGTTGGAGTAAATAAGTCATTATCTGATAATTAATTAACCATCAATTAATTATTAGAGGCTTCTTTACTTTAGTTCACTTAAGCTAAACTTAGGAGTTGATGTTTAATCTTTAGTTTGAGTCTTTTTATTAGATCAAACTAAATTTAGGGCAAGTTGTCTCATTGCATGAGATTTGTACACTTGTCACTATCTTGTTAATTTTCATGTAGGGTTTACTTGTGCAATTCTTTTATAAAGCATGCACATTCATTTGTAATATTTATCCAGGTTATTTGCAGCAATACAATTCTCAAGTTATTGAGCATAATCTTGCTCATTGATCTTCTCTATTGTGATACCTGTAATTGTTTGTAGGTGTTTCATGGGAGCTGTGGGTTGAATTTTTCAATTCTAACAAAAAGTGTTTACCCCTATAAAATAAAATAAAAATTAGAAGCATTTTAGTGCTTTAAAACTTGGTGGAAGTGTCCATCTCTACTTCCACATCAACTCTTAGCATAGTTTGAAAAGGTCTTCCAAGCTAAAACTGTGACGTGTCTTTGGGGACCCAAGGGCTTATAAATTTAATGCATTCTAATCATGTGAGAAGGGTGTATGAATCCTCATAGAAAAATGAGATTATACTGTCACATGAAACTGCTCATAAAATATAGGTCAATGAGTTTGACCTGTAAAACTATACAATTGAATTTTGATAGCAATATCATATAGTTTCATGAAATATAGATAAATGAGTTTGACTCATAAAACTACACAGTTGAATTTTGGTAGCAATATAACAATTTATCATGCTTTGAAAAATACCTCCTACTAATCAAAGGTGTATGAGTTAAATGATTTTATACTACTCCATGAAATCTCAAATTACAAAGTGTAGGTAGTAGTGATGATGTTTTATCCAATGAGAGGGAATCCAACAATGTTGTGCATTCATCCACTTTAGAAAAAAATGTGAATGTAAACATTCCTATTACCCATTGCAAACTTGAAAGGAGCCCCTCACACAACTTTTGCAATGTGTTAAGGACAATGAAAGGTTTTTGTTAAGTTTAAAATATTATAAACCAAGGCAGATTCCCTACGGTGATGTCTAATGCCTCGAGCAAATTTCAAATGCTTGGAATGGTTCATTAGGACTCAAAATGGATTTAGATGCCTTACAGTAAATAAAAATTCACTTCCATTGTTAAAAATTCCTTCCACCATGTTCTCTAGTTCCTACTAGTGTAAGCACCCCAATCAATAATAAAAAATGCCTTACACAGAAAAAAATGTCCTGTAGTTGATAACTTTCCTAGCTATAGAGGAGAAGTGACCAAAAGAGAGTTGAAATGTGCAACCATGATTTCAAACACCCAAACATGGTGTAGATGTTGAATGCACAAGACAACTGAGAGGGGGGGGTGAATCAACTGTACATTAAAACATGAAAACCCTCATTATCATCCAGATTTGCATTAATCGTGCATTAACAAAATATAAACATGAGAAAAAATAATGAAAATGTTGGAGGTTTGTGTTGCCATTGATGTCAATAGATCTTTGTTGTTGCATTGATGTCAACCTATGGATATGCTTTGCTTGGTTGCATTATGTTATCATTAGTAGTATCATCGATGTCAACCTCTAGTGTTTATTTGATGAGAATGTGTTGGTGATGTTCAACCTCTTGTGTGGTTGAGTTGCTAAGAAGGTGTTTCAGATGTTGAGTCTAAGTTTACGGTGAAGCAGAGGTGGAACTTCTCTATTTCTCTAAGATGTATTTCTCATTGTAAAAATATTATTTCTTCTTATTTCTAATTTGGAAGTGATCCCTTCTTTTCTCTTTGGGTAGTGAGCCTATTGTATTTAGTGTTGCAATTAATTTATATTGTGAGTTAATCCTCATCGTGGTTTTTCCCTTCTTGGGTTTTCCATGTAAATCTAGTGTTCTCATGTGTTCTCATGTGTTTTCATTATTGTTTCTCATGTTTACATTCTTCCAATGCATGATAAGGGTTTAATGGTTGTCAAGGGTTTATGGACTAATGTAAATCTGAATGTTAATATGAGGGTTTTGATGTTTTAATGTACAACTGATTCACGCTCCTCTCAGTTGCCTTGTGCATTCAACAATATCAGAGAAGGGTTCCTTAGAAGAAATATTAACTGCTTGAGGTAGTTATGAGATGGCACACAAGAAGGAAGCTCCTTTGTTTGATGAATCTGGTTATTCATTTTGGAAGATGAGGATGGAAGGTTTCCTCATACCCCTAAGGTTTGGAGTTTAGAAATATGTTGAAACTAATATATAATGCCTACAAATGGTCTGAGTATTGATGATGAAATCAAGGAATACTAGAACAATGGTAAAGAAAGGTATGCTCTTTTGAGTGATATTTCTAATTCATAACTTCTAAAAGTTATGAGTCTAAAAAATTGTTGGTGAAATCTAGAAAAAGCTAGAAAGTATCTATGAAGGAGATGATAAGGTCAATCAAGAAAAGATGTAAAATCTAAAGATCAAGTTTGAAAACCTAAGGATGACAAAATTTGAAGATATTATAGGCTACATGCATAGAGTGGATAGTTGTCAATTCCATTAGAGGTCTTGGTGGAAATCTAGAAGAAGATGAGGTGGTAAAGAAGGTACTAAGAACTCTTACTAAATCCTATAGTCATAAGGTTTCTACTATTGAAGAAGTTTAGAATTTGAATAATTATTCTAGAGATACCAATTGTTTAGTTCATTTACTACTTTTTAATTGAAAGAGTTTGGTCCAAGTGAACTAGAAAAGGACACTGCTTTTAAGTTTGGAAAACAAAGAAGAATGAGGAATCTGAATGAGATGAATTTGATGAGTTAGAAGCAAACTTTGTGAGGAAATTGAAAGAGGGCACTAGAAAATATAGAGGTAAGTTACCTTTTAAATTTTTTAATTATGGAAAAATTGGTCATTATGCTTCAAGATACATCCCATCAAAGCATCAAAAGATAGACCTAAGGAGAATAAAGGCAAATAAATTAAGAGAAGTTATTATGTTAAAGCAGATTCTAGTATATCTAATGAGAATATGATTATTCAAATGATGAAGATGATGAATGCTTGCTCATAGTTCTAAATGTTGGAACTAATTCTACTAACTCTAAGAGATGTATGAAGGAAAGTGTTACGGAAGTA
This sequence comes from Sequoia sempervirens, assembly GCA_007258455.2. Classification (NCBI taxonomy): domain Eukaryota; kingdom Viridiplantae; phylum Streptophyta; class Pinopsida; order Cupressales; family Cupressaceae; genus Sequoia; species Sequoia sempervirens. The sequence goes on from VDFB02256132.1 coordinate 41,363,677, forward strand.
GGTCATAACATTGGATTAATGGCGACTTTTTTTCATGCTAGAGAGGAGAAGAAAAACTAGAACATTGACAATGGTTTCTCAAATCACATGACCTGTGATAAGAGTAATTTTTTTAAGCTTGAAAAGTTTGAAGGTGGTCTAGTTAAGTTTGGTGATGATACATCTATTAAGATATGTGGAAAATGTTCAATTAGTTTTGATGGAAAGCATAATATAGATGATGTTCTTTATGTTAAGGGTCTGCACTCTAATATTTTGAATGTAGGACAAATCTGTAGGAAAGGATATAGTCTTGTGTTTCAGTAAAATGGTTGTGAAATTAGAAAAGGCTCCAGAACTATGGTTGTTGTAGGAAGACAAACAAATAGAAATTTTTATCAACTTAAGGGTGCAAATGGTAAATGCTTTATTACTCAAATTAATTAAAGTTGGCTATGAAATAGAAGAATGTGTCACATGAATTTTGATAGCCTAGTGAGGATTAGTTCAGATCAAGCTGTGAGAGATCTAATGAAGATTACAAAGCCTATCAATGTTGTTTTCAAGGAATGTAAAATTGGGAAGCAATCTAGAAAGAGTTTCAAATTCAAAGAAAAATATACTATCGATCCTTTGGACCTACAAATCTTTATGGACCTACTAGAATCAAAAAATTTCAAGGTGACATATATTTCATGCTATTAATTGATGATTATTCTAGAATGACTTGGGTTACTTTTCTCAAAGAAAAATAATAAGCTTTAGATAAGTTTTAGGAATTCATAGCTATGGTTGAGAATGGAATAAATATGAAAAATAAAATGTTTAAGATCTAACAGAGGTGGAGAGTTCACCTCCAATGAGTTTAACACTTTTTTTAAAGATCTTGGAACAAAGAGGCATTTGTTAGCTCCTAGGAATCCTCAATAGAATGGAGTTGTGGAAAGAAAGAATATAATTTTTCAAGTAGAAAGGAAAATAATGAAGGAAGAAAATCTACTGGATGTCTAGTGGGGAGAAGCAATTCATACTACACTGTATATACTTAACATAGTGTAAGCAAGGAAAAAAAATTCAAAGAATCCCTATGAGTTGTGGTATGGGAGAACCCCTACTATGAAATATTTCAGAGTGCTTAGAAGCAAATGTTATGTCAGAAGAGATGAAGAAAAAATAGGAAATTTCAATGAAAAATCTAATGAAGGAATCTTCCTTGGATATTCTACAATAAGTAAGGCTTACCAGTGCTACAACAAGAGGCTGAAAATGATTTTATTGAAAGTGCAAATGTCAAAGTGGATGAAGACTTGCATAAAAGTTTAGTGATGATATATAGATATGAATTAGATGAGTCCTCTTGTAGAGAACAAGACAAATGATGGTAAGAAAAAAGAAATGTGGTTTGAAGAGGAATAAGCTATAATAAAGATCCCTAAGACCCCTAAGTATGTGCAGAAGAATGATTGAGAAGATTAGATCATTGTTGACAAGAGTAGAGGTTTTTTTACAAGAAGAAAGGTACTATGATAGAAGAACAAGTAAACTTATGTTTAATTTCCAAAGTTGAACCTAAAAAGGTTATTAAGGTATGGAAAGATGAATTTTGGATCAAGGATATGGAGGAAGAACTGATGCAGATTGATAAGAATTAGACTTGGGAAATTGTCCTAAGATCTACAAACAAGAATGTGATTGTAATTAAGTGGGTATTCCGAAATAAGTTGAATGAGAGTGGAGAAGTGGTAAGAAAAAAGACAAGAATTGTGTGTAAAGGCTACTCACAAGTGCAAGGAATAGACTTTGAGGAGACATTTTCTCCAGTGGCAAGAATGGAAGCTATTAGGATGTTTTTGGATTTTGCAGCACATAAGGATTTCAAAATTTATTAGATGGATGTGAAGTCTATATTCTTGAATGGTGAGCTAGAAGAAGAGGTTTATATTGAACAACCGAAAGAATTTCAATTATCATAGAATCCTAATATGGTATATGAATTGAGCAAGGAACTATATGGACTCAAGAAAGCTCCTAGAGCTTGGTATGCAAGATTTGATAGGTACTTGTTGCTGCAAGGATTCAATAAAGGTACCACAAATAGTAATCTTTATTTCAAAATTTAAAAAGATCAAATATTGATTGTGGTTGTGCATGTTGATGACATAATCTTTGTAGGTAATGAACCAATGTGCAAAATATTTGTAGAAGAGATGTATAAATATTTTGAGATGTCTATTTTTGGGGAGATGAATTTCTTCCTTGTACTTCAAATCAATCAAATAAAGAAAGGTATATTCATTTCACAATCAAAGTATGTCAAGAAAATGTTGAAGAATTTTGGCATGGAAGACTCTAAACTGATATGTACTCCCATGGTTACTAGTTGCAAACTAAGTAATAATGAAGATATTTTAAGGTTAATCAGAGCAAGTACAAATCAATGATTAGAGGACTACTATATCTAACTGCTACTAGTCTGGATATCATGCATGTAGTTTGTCTTGTGGCTATATTTCAAGAAGATCCCAAAGAGTCACATGTGGTAGTACTGAAGAGTATATTCAAATATTTGAAAGGTACTCTAGAATATGGCTTGTGGTATCCAAAGGATACTCATTTCTCTCTAAGTGCTTATATAGATGCAAATTGGGTAGGTTGTGTGGATGAAAAAAATAATACAAGTGATGGTGCTCACACACATCATTAATAGCCATAAATTAAGCATAGAATCATACTGAATTTCATGAACATTCATACATTTACTCATGCAAATTTAATCATATCATATTTTATTTACCATATACTAAAGTCTAGTTCAAAGTGCAAAAAAGGTATAAAAGATGTGGATTGTCTATGAACTTTGGTAGATTGAAATGATAAAATACATAAAATTAATAAAGAAAACTAGCCATAAAATGAACCCATCACTTGCTTTTGTAAGCTTTGCAATGATGGTTTGTCAAAGTGTTCCTTCTTGTTTATACATATCTACCATGAGGCCATCTATCAAAATCTTTATCTATTGCCCCATTAGTTGTGATGGATCAGTGGAAATTTATTTTGGATATCACTTATGATTCCCTCTAATTATTTTTTATTTTTCACATGTTGTTTGAGGATATATTCCTTGTATTTTTTATGGAAGATATATCCAAGTTTAAATTTCTATAATGAAGAGATGTTAGAAATTTCAACTTGGGATCCAACCAAAGGGAGTTGCAAAAGCTATGTGGATTCTTTTGGTTGGATCTATTTTTGTTTATCCAAAAATTACATAATGGACTACATAGGAAATGTTGTGGTAGAAGAGGAGAGCTTCTCTGTTGATGGAGAAGATGTGAAGGGTAGGTCTTGGGCCACCAAATGACTAGTTTCTCTAAGGGAGAGGATGTGAATTTTTGATATTTGGATTCTTCTTCCTTAACCTCCACATAATCTTTTTTGGTATATTTTATTATTTCATCTTGAAACAAATTTTTATTTGAGGGTCATTAAGCATAAACTTGTCCACCCTTTGCTTTGAGCGAAGCTCCCTAGCTTGAATTTGTGCTATTTTTTTTTTCGCAGTGATGATGGAGTTATTTCTTATAATGCTTCTTCTTTTAGCTTCTCCTCCTCTTGTGTGACTCTTCCTCTCTTCCTCCTTAGGATTGATGCCAATTCTTGTGTGAATTGTGTTTCCATCTCATCTAGTGTCTTCATTGAGGAAACCCTACATTTGATGATGACTTACTCTATAATTTCCCTATTAATGGATCCCATTTATGCATATAGTTTTGCTATGCCATTTAGTACTCCTTTGAACAATTCCAAAAAAATGAATTGACATTTATTATATCCTTGACCCATACTTTTCTTTCATTTGTTCTCCTTGTTCCTCTTTTATGGAAGGCTATATTTAATTCTTTCACATCTATTGCTTATATCACTTTTACTTCCTTTTTACACTCATTTACAATAGGGATTCAGTTTCTTGTACTTCAGATGCTCCAACTTGTGTGGGTTCCATATGAAATTTTAATTTAACTCTACCCTTATTCTCTTCTTGTCCTCTTGATTGTGTAGATGTAGTTGGTGATACTTGTACTTGGAGTCTTTTAGATCTTTGTAGGGTTGAGGTTCTTTTTGCCTCTAGCTTTGCTTCTACTATAAGAATCCCCCATTTTTCCTCTAATTTTCTTTATTCTTCTCCATATGATCCTAAATCTTTTTCTTTTCTAAATTATCCATATACTCTTGATAGGTAGTTAACCTCTCCTCATTGGTGTCCTTTGGAAGTTTTAATAATGTGGTTGTGTAGGAAGAAATATCTATATAACTAACCTCATATGGGAGTTGGGGGATCTAGGATGTCTAAGATTCGATGGCAGCCATTAAGGTATAATTCTTATCCACTAAAAAGATAATACTGTTTATGTATTCATAGACCACATCATAGGATATTATTTCCCTATCATGTAGCTTCTATTCTAGATATTTCAAGAACCCCCAATAGGTCATGGTGAATGAAGTGGCATCCTCAATTTTTTTGGCATGGGGAAACTAATAGTCTAGTGGTTTCCTAGATCTTCCTCGCAAAGGCAAGTAATTCATTCAAGAAGAAAATTCTAGGTAAATGATTAACATGTCATACCTGAACTAGTCTAGTGTGATTGTGTTTTCCTTTGAATGTTCTCCAAGAGGTTTTCCCTCAACACTTCAAAGAGGTCAATATCTCTCTCCTCTACTACCATTTGATATGTGACATGAATTGAAATCATGATGGTTGATTATTCTCGATTGGTGTAGTAGACCTTGTATGCAATCCCATGGTTACATATATTATTGTTGGGTTGCTGATTCTAGTTACATCAAGGCTCTAGCCATCATAATATATGCTTGTTATCTTTGTGACCTCACTGTTCTTATTAGCCTTGTTTTGTGGTATTTATCCATGTGTATGTAGCCCATTTATTTCTTGGATTTATTTTTTGGTGATACAATAGGGTTTTTCAAAGTATATGTATTTGTCATGAATGTGGCTTAGAATTATCCATATTCACCCTTCCTCATTTGCAAAATTTAGAAAAAATTTCTACACATCTAAATTTTTCTCTTGTATCTGCCTATATTGTGGTAGATATTCTTCCTTTCTTAGTTGTAGCAAAATTTTATGGAGGCCTTTGAAATTTGTGTGATCAATCTTTGTGAGGGTTGCATGGATATACTTATAGATATCCTTTGTGTAAATTACCTCAGTGAGAACTTTGGAGAAAGCATTTCCAAGATCCACCTCAATTTCTTTGTAGGTGAACATTTTATATTTGGGTTAGGGATTTTTGAGATATATAAAAGTATTGGTGCTACCATTTTTTTGTATGGTGCAATGGAGGCTAAAGGTAGAATTTAGGGTTTCATCGAATAGTATTTTAGAATTACATGGGGAAAACATGTATGCAAAGTGAAGATTTGCATGAATGACTATAGGGAGTTATAAACCACCAATAGTGGGAAGTGCATTTATTATTGTAGCCATTTCTTATCTTCACACTTTTTTAACTGTTATCTTTTACTATGGATCCTTTTTGGCAAGTAAGGTTTTCATTCTATAATAAATTATGTCACAACTACAATACAACTATGATACAAATATTTTACCATTTTATTTTTAACCCATTGATTGGTGATAGTGCTTGAGTCTCACCCCATCAACATAGCATTGCAAGATTGTACCATCTAGTTTTCTTTAACCTAACTAAACAAGAGTCTAATATGTATTTATTGTAATATGAACCTAGCCATCTAACTTTTAATTTTCCCTAATTTTTGAACTTGCTATCATATACTAATACTAGGTCATATTTTTAAAATGTTTTTTATCATAGGTTCCTTTCATGCCATTATTTTTGTATTTTCCACTCTAAGGTTGGGTTGTATACTTATAGAAGTTTTTTTTCGTTCATTTTTTGTAGGTCTTCTACTATGTGTGATAGTGATTCTTCTCCATTTAGGCACATAGTTATTGTGATACATAGACTAGGAACTATAAGTTTTATTAGTAATGTTGCATCCATACCATATACCAATTTAAATGGACTGAATTTTCTAGCTCTTTTATAGTATGTGTGGTATTCCCATAGTATTGCAAAAAAGATTATATCCCAATATTGTATGTTACCATTGCACTTCTTTGCTAAAGAAGTTTCTAATATCTTGTTTAAGGCTTCACTTGCCCCATTGGCCTACATGTGATAGGGAGTTCTTTTCTTATATTTTATTAGGAAACTCTTTAGTAACTCTGTAATTACTTTATTCACAAAATGTTTCCCTTGGTCACTAGTTACATTGAGTGGACAACAAAACCTGGTAATAATATTATCATACAAGAAATTTATGAAATTTCTTGTGGTACAATCCCTAGTAGGTTTTGTTTATGCCTATTTGGTTAGATATTCTACATTGGTTATGATGAATATGGATTTAGAGAGTTTTTTTGGTGGGTCTATTGGTCCAATAAAATCTATAGCCCATTTCTCAAATGGAGCTTGAGTTAAGATTAGTCACAAATGAATTCCATCTCTTGTGGTAGGTCTCCCTACCATCTGAAAAATGTCACATTATTTGGAAATATTGTTTCTCATTGTTATATATAATTGGCCACCAAAGTCATGCCAACTAATCTTTTTTTGCGGTAGCATCCCCTAAATTGCAACCACTAAATATTCCTTTGTGATATTATCTAAGTACACCTTCTCTTTCATTATCATATTCAACTCTTTGATTCTTGTTATCTCTATTTTGTATATCTCTCCTTCAACCAATGTTAAAGGTAGGGACTTCTAAAATAGGATTTATTTATCTTATGATAACATGTTTGATGGATATTCACTTGTAAAGTTGAGTGAGGCCATATCATGAAGTTCATGTGGTACCATAGTCTCTCAAAGAAAAAATATTCTAAGAATATATTCTTCTTGATTATCTAGTTCTTCATTAGTGTCAATTCTAGAGAGATATATTGATTATTGATTGTTCCTTCCTGGTTTCACTATAATATTAAAGTTAAATTCTTGGAATATAAGTAATCATCTTCATATCCTTCCTTTAATTATTAGCTTGCTCAATAATTACTTCAATTGTCTATGGTTAGTATAGAAGGTGAATGGTGTACAAAATAGGTAATTTATAAAAATCTATAATACACACAACATTTCCAAAGCCTCTCTTTCTATTGTGGTAAAGTTTTTATTCGCTTGTGAAAGTTTCCTACTTGTGAAAGCAATATGATGATCCTTATTTACCCTAGGCTATACTAAGACTAATCCTATCTCTATACGTAATACATCCACATGGACATGGAAAGGGGTTGTCCAGTATAGGAAGATCAAAATTAAAACTTCTAGAATATTTTGTTTATGTGTGTTGTGTTGGAACTGTAAAAATCTGATGATTTTACGTCTTGATTTTACTCATAAATTTCTAGATTGGTCCTACCGTGTGCATTTTTCACCCATTTCTTGCCATATGGTCTCATTGTTCCATCAGGTCTTGCATAATTCACATCATGGTCTGTATCAGCGTGACAATATCAGGGTCTCCCTGATCCTTTTTTCTACTTGTAAACGTCTATATTGCCTATCGGCAAGACGTTTTCTGTCACAACGATTGGAGTTTACTCACTGGTAGTTATCGACAAGACTTTCACATTGTTTTAGTGACTAAGGAGAATACTCATCGGCAAGAGTTGCGGCGTTGATATGAGGTCTTGGCGAACTCTTTTGGTCTCAGCGACAAGCACATTAAGGATTTACTTCGGCCAAACAGGCTGCTTTCGGTATTATGTCTTGGCGAGCATATTTTGTCTTACCGACTGGTGGTGGGAGGATACATATCAGTAAGAGATGTTGCTCTCGATATAAGGTCTCGGCGAGTGACCTTCAGTCTCGCCGACATCACATATGGGGTTTTTCTTCAGCCAAACATAAGGGTCTTCGGTGAGTGGTCACAACGAAGTGTATATGTCTCATCGACAGAGCATAAAAGGTTTCTCTCAAATGGATTTCAGTGAGAGGTTAGTTGTGTCTCGCTGACCGACAACATAAAGGGATGTGGTATTAGTATGAGTTAAGGTTCTCGATAAGAGGTTTCGGCAAGTGACCTTCGGTCTCGCCGATGGAAAACAATGAAGGACCTTGTCGGTGAGAGTATGATCTTGTCTCGACGACTCAGAATGGTTGGGGTCTTTCAGTATAAAAAAGTAATTTGTGAGAGGTCTCTCTGATAACATTAAGTTATAGCGACAGTGAATGAAAACAAAAGCACGTCTCGGTGAGAAAGACTCTTGTGTCTCAGTGACTGAAACAAATATAACAAAAATGTGATCTTGGGGAAACATAATGATATTCGATATGATTTCTCCCCAACGGTAGAAAGTCACAGCGAAAGAGAATAAAGCATGGGGCAGATGACTAGTGATTGAATTGCCTTCGACATAATTTTTGGATGTCTTAGTGACTGTTCCATTGGCGATTAACAAAAAAAACTCAAACACTGTGGCCGACATGTGAATTTCTAAAATACCGTTGCAAGCCGATAAATTTGCCTGAATACTATGGTTGGCCAACATGAATTTGAAGCGATATGTTTCCTGATGTTGGTGTATAAATATGCACTCTCGATTGTAATTTAAAAAAGAGATATTAGATCAGATCTTATAATAGAGATAGTAGATTAGGAATGGACACAGTAGAATAAAGTTCTCATTTCAAAGACTATGATGCATGTTTTCAAATGGCGATTTCAATGAAAATTAGTTGGTGTGGCAGTTCATCTCTGGTGTCAATTGTGTATTGATTTTATTGAAAAGTATTGCTAAGCTGTCTCCAAGTTGATTCTTTCTAGTTGTTTAAATTGATGTAGCAAGTTTATTTTTAGTTTATCAGTGCACATTTGCTATATCTGTGTGGTTAATTAACTGGTTCTCTCAAGGAGAGATTAAATCCTTTTAGTTGATTACAGTAATCAGGGAGATTCATCTGGATTATTAAAGTAGAGCTTAGTAGTCATAATCCTGCATGTTTATACAAGTTGTAAATAGAACATATGCCAGCAATTTGATTTTCTACCAGAATAAGTTGCCCACTTCTGTTTCATTTGACTTCGCATACCCAATAAGGCACTGGTCTCTACAGTTTCATCATTAAGATTCATTTATTCTCTTTATATCTGTTAATTGAACATTTTAGGATTTAGATAAAGAAGATTGCTATTGTGCTTAAATTCATTTGTTCACTTGCATCTGCCATTGTGGACAAATCATTGCAAGAAGGATAACCATAAGTCAAGTCTACTTCATTTAGAAAGGTACACCCACCTAGGTCTAGCAGCACCTGAAGAGTAGAAGGTTGAATGCTTTTAACCTTGTCTGTTACCCTAAAGCATATCAAGATATTGGCAGCCTCTTGAGGCATTTTGCTTGCATTTTTGAGAGCTAACAAATTGGTGACTCTACTAGGGATTACATCAGAAAATTCGGTTGAAGACCATCATATAGAGTCAGTGAAGGAAGATTTGTAATTTGAGAAGATTCAAAAAGAGTGATTCCACTGGGAGAAGATCAGAAAGAATTATTTTCCTACTTTTGGAAAAGTAGGTGGCGACTCTGAAATTTTTTGATGAAGAATGGAATCTATATATGGAATGAATGAGTACAAAAATGTAGGTAGGCATTGGATTCCTCAAATGCCTAATAGTACAATTGGAAATTTTCACAATGGAGGCAATGCATATCATGCACAACACAATATATACTCAGCACTGCCACCTCATGGTCAGCAATATGTGCCATATTATCATACACAATGCAACGGTCCACCATACCAACATCAGTACCCACCTGGCGCCCCCCTCATCAATACACAACAATGATCAGACAGTTTGATTTGGAAAGGATTCAATCATCCCCTTATCCAATGGATAGCAGTTGGAGAAGTATTGTTCCAAAGTTTACTAGGAGTGATGTAGTCACTGCTGAGGAGCATTTAAAAAGTTTCAATGCTTTCATCCAAGATTTGGATGTGCCATATGAAGATTTACACATGAGGCTATTCATGATATCACTTGTTGAAGATGCCAGGGATTGGTTCAATAGCCTATCAGCAGCTTCTATTAATTCTCTCCAAGGATTTCAGGATCAATTCCTTGAGCAATGTGGGAATCTAGGTGCACCAGATGCTGCTCTTCATGAATTAATACAGATTCAGAAAGATCAAAATGATACAGTTTATGACTTTAATCAGAGGTTCAATAAGTTGCAGAATAAAATACCTCCTGGATCAAAGTTGTCGAATCCTGTAGCACTAAGTATTTATTTGAATGCTTTTGATCCTAAAATGGGGTATGAACTAAGAAATAGATTCCCAAGAGACTTAGCTGAGGCTCAGAAGATGGCATTGACAATTGAAAACAATAGGAGTGCTGCAGGGATAATTGATAAAAGAGACAATCCTAAGGTTCCTCAGTAAAGCAGCAATCATCATTATAGACAAGAGAATACTTATAGAAATGAGAGGTCGAGGTTACATGACATGCCTTGTAATATAGACTGGAAGGAAAAAAAACCTATAACAGCTAGGCCTGGAATCAAGGAGGCTCCTGATCCATTGAAAATGAAGGGAACCTATATGGTAAGTAACAATTATTTTTGTGAAGTTTGTGATATGCCACATTCCCCAGATTATTGTGTTGTAGCCCAGAGAATGCAACAAGAGGGAATGTTGATTGGAAACAGTGGAGAAGATCACATAGTATATTTGACTTCAAATAATTTTCACCATGTTGAGGAAGATGAAGGTGCAAGGCATCTCTCTTGCACAACAGATTGTGACAAGGAGAGCAGTGCATGTTGTGAGGAATCCAGTGAATATTCAGATTCTGATGATAAACCTAAGGATTTTGATCTGCAGTCAAGGGATTCTTCTACCTCTTATGAAGATTAGGATGAGAGGCAATGGGAAATATTGATCCATCTAATAGTAGGTATACAATAACTGTAGCTGTAGTTGAAAGCTATGAAGACACATTTGATGAAGAAGAGATTTGTACATCTGAAAATGGTTTCCAAACTTTTTCAAACCCATTGTATGATGAAGAGTTAAAGGGATCAGATGATATTTTGTAGAGGTATACCCATGAATGAACTTCAGGTATTTTCAAATCCACTTTATGATAAAGAGGAGATAATTTTAGACAAGCAAAATGATGGAATAAATGACTATGCTGATAATGTTTCTGATTTCTCATTCTCTGATGGTCTTGGATTTCTTTTTGATGATGACAAAAGTGAAGAATATAACTATATTAATGAAAATGTTGAGACTTGTTCACTCAGTAGTGAGAAAATTTTAGATTTATTAACTCCTGAATACTAGGGATGCACACATGAGGGTGATCTTGAAGATTTGTGTCCAACTTACATTTTTTTTGACAGTGAAAGATCTTTGTGTAAAGATTCTTATGACTCCCTGTGCATTTCCTGGAATGATGGTGAAACCTTTAGTGTTGATCAAAAGTCTGTTTCCATTCAGGATGAGGTATGTGATTTTGAAATTTCTAATTCATGTAAAGAAGATATTTATTTGCATGCCAAGGATGATAGAATTCCAGCTTTGATTGGTTCACATATGCATGATATTAAGGATATGAGTCATGATCCAATGTTGTCTTCGAATAGAGATACTGAAAAGGTGCAAAAGGTTTCAAATTTGTTTGTTTTAGACAATGTTGGTCTGACAGAATTTTTGGATTCTCAGAAGCACTTTGATGATGAATTTTCAATAAAGCTGAGTGGGTGTTTCATAATACATAACAGTGAGAAAGATAATGAGGAATTTTGCATTGAATATATTTACGTTTTGCATGTTGAAAATAGCTGGGGTCTGTCCCATGATGATGAAGAATTTGAAATACAGGATGGTGTAGGGAATTTGGGCCAAGTTGAGCATAGTGATTCTGTAAGAACATGCAATAACAGTGATAGGGAAGATTGCATGAGTATCTTCAGGAGGAATCTAATGAACTCAAGAAAAAACTAGGTATTTGACAGGGGAAAGTATGGTTTGAGTTTCAGATTGCTCAGAACAGGTGAAGCAACATAGAGGATTAAGGGTTGCCAGTGCATGGACAACTCTTGTTGGTTCTCTTTAAAATTCTTTTCCATGCACAGTAGTTTAGGGTTTTGGTTCACCTCCATCTTGCATTCATTTTGCATTCTTTCCTTCATGCTTCATTTCCATTTCCATTCTGCTCACTCATTCTATGTCTGGTATGCTCACCCAAAGTTCTAGATCCTTGCAATGATCTTACTATCATTCATCCCCAGACAACTCCACTATTGGAACTATAAAAATCTGATGATTTTACATATTGATTTTACTCATAAATTTCCAGATTGGTCCTACCGTGTGCATTTTTCACCCATTTCTTGCCATATGGTCTCATTGTTCCATTGGGTCTTGCATAATTCACATCATGGTCTGTATCAGCGTGACAATATCAGGGTCTCCCCGATCCTTTTTTCTGCTTGTAAACGTCTCTGTTGCCTATTGGCAAGACATTTTCTATGTCACAACGATTGGAGTTTACTCAATGGCAGTTATTGGCAAGACTTTCACATTGTTTCAGCGACTGAGGAGAATAGTCATTGCCAAGATTTGCGGCATCGATATGAGGTCCTGGCGAACTCTTTTGGTCTCAGCGATAAGCACATTAAGGATTTACTTCAACCAAATAGGTTGCTTTCGGTATTATGTCTTGGCGAGTATCTTTTGTCTTACCGACCGGTGGTGGGAGGATACATATCGGTAAGAGATGTTGCTCTCGATATAAGGTCTCGGCGAGTGACCTTCGGTCTCACCGACATCACATATGGGGTTTCGCTTCGGCCAAACATAAGGGTCTTCGGTGAGTGGTCACAACGAAGTGTATATGTCTCACCGACGGAGCATAAAAGGTTTCTCTCAAATGGCTTTCGGTGAGAGGTTAGTTGTGTCTCACCAACCAACAACATAAAGGGACGTGGTATCGATATGAGTTAAGGTTCTCGATAAGAGGTCTCGGCGAGTGACCTTCAGTCTCGCCAATGGAAATCAATGAAGGACCTTGTCAACGAGAGTATGATCTTGTCTTGGTGACTCAGAATGGTTGGGGTCTTTTGGTATAACAAAGTAATCTGCAAAAGGTCTCTCCGATACCATTAAGTTACAGTGACAGTGAATGAAAACAAAAGCACGTCTCGGTGAGAAAGACTCTTGTATCTCAGTGACTGAAACAAATATAATAGAAATGTGATCTCGGGAAAAAAAAAATGGTATTCGATATGATTTCTCCCCGATGGTAGAAAGTCACGGCGAAAGCGAATAAAGCACGGGGTGGATGACTAGCGATTGAATTTCCTTCGGCATACTTTCTGGATGTCTCAGCGACTGTTCCATTGGCGATTAACAAAAAAAACTCAAACACTGTGGCCGACATGTGAATTTCTAAAATACCATTGCAAGCCGACATGAAATTTTCCCGAATACTACAGTTGGCCGACATGAATTTGAAGCGATATGTTTCCTGATGCTGGTGTATAAATATGCACTCCTGATTGTAATTTAAAAAAGAGATATTAGATCAGATCTTAGAATAGAGACAGTAGATTAGGAATGGACATAGTAGAATAAAGTTCTCATTTCAGAGACTATGATGCATGTTTTCAAATGGCGATTTTAATGAAAATTAGTTGGTGTGGCAGTTCATCTCTGGTGTCAATTACCTATTGAGTTTGTTGAAAAGTATTGCTAAGCTGTCTCCAAGTTGATTCTTTCTGGTTGTTTAAATTGATGTAACAAGTTTATTTTTAGTTTATTAGTGTACATTTGTTGTATCTGTGTGGTTAATTAACTGGTTCTCTCAAGGAGAGATTAAATCCTTTTAGTTGATCACAGTAATCAGGAAGATTCATCTATATTATTAAAGTAGAGCTTAGTAGTCATAATCCTGCATGTTTATACAAGTTGTAAACAAAACATATGCCAACAATTTGATTTTCTGCTAGAATAAGTTGCCCACTTATGTTCCATTTGACTCTGCATACCCAATAAGGCACTGGTCTCTACAGTTTCATCATTAAGGTTCATTTATTCTCTTTATATCTGTTAATTGAGCATTTTAGGATTTAGATAAAGAAGATTTCTATTGCGCTTAAATTCATTTGTTCACTTGCATCTGCCATTGTGGACAAATTATTGCAAGAAGGATAACCATAAGTCAAGTCTGCTTCATTCAGAAAGGTACACCCACCTAGGTCTAGCAGCACCTGAAGAGTAGAAGGTTGAATTCTTTTAACCTTGTTTGTTACCCTAAATCGTATCAAGAGATTGAAAGCCTCTTGAGGCATTCTGCCTGTGTTTTTGAGAGCTAACATGTTGAATGATTGTTGGTACTTTTATGTCCAATTGATAGTTTATTAGATTTATTCTTTAACAACTCTTCTAGTGATGTTGCAATTACTGCATAGATTTTGAGGATTTTTTTTTTAATTTTGGTGCACTTTTTGGTGGGGGTAAATTCATGATAAGTGCAAATTTCATGTGATCTATCAACCTTATTTATAGATAATATGTCCTATATTTGTACCAAAAGGTACTATAAAGATACACTTCTTTATATTTAAGGTAATTTACAAACTTATATATCTCTCTAATTGATCCATACTTAATCCTACCTTGTTTTTGTATTGTGAGATCAACCATAAAATTATTAAATTTCTAATCGATATCTCAAGAGGACAACCAACCTCCAATTCCATCCCTTGGTCCATTGGGGCACATTGAGGAACATCATTACCTAAAGTTTCCAAACCTCCAACATGTATTTGAAACAATACAACAAACATATTGTCACAGAGAGGGATAAAATGTAGGCACCTAAAAATGACAAACACATTTCATCTAAATCATTACTTCTCATAATCATTTATTATCAATCTATCCATCACTATTAAATAAGTAATTTAATTAATAACACATTATCCTCATTAATTAAGTAATTTTTAATTATTTAATTAAATAATTTATCATTTTCTTCCAACCATTTTAATTATTTATTATTTAATTATTTAATTATTTTCTCAATTTTCCTTATCCACAAAAATTAAATCATTTTTAATTATTTAGTTAAATTCTTAATTTCTTTTATCCATATTAATTGAATAATTTTTAATTATTTAATTAATTTATGCATTCTTCTCATCCACCATAATTAAATAATTTTAATTATTAAATTAGCTAATATTTCCTCTAAACATAAATAAATTAGTTAATTTATTTAATTTAATTTTTCTATCTTTATTTCTTCTAAAAAAATAAAAAATAAAAAAATATTTATTTTCTAATTTTTTTTAATTATATCTCTTAATTTAGTGAGTTTACTAAAACAATATCAATTCACTCTCACCCACTCTTACTTCAGTCATCCATACAACTAGTCATCTTATCGATGCAACCACTTAACTCATCATTCAATTCCTTCATCTTAACACATGTCTCTTACACATTCATTATGATATCTCCATCAATCTCATCCATCCATCTTTCAAATAATCCTACACCATTGATCAAACATCAGGTGAAAGTTATAAAACATCCATCATTCAACCATTCAAAGCCTCCACGAATTTTGAGAAAACAAGCCATCTTTGCATCCATTTTACGAATCAAGGTTATGTTAGTTCAAGAGCAATTCACAACATTATTGCAACATTGTCAAGTACAATGGAATAAGGTTAGGCATGTTTGTGGAGGTAATATTAGTTCAATTTGTGTAGACACTTAAAATGTACTGATTGGAATTACACACTTGATCCTGATTACTAACACTGTTTCAACCTGAAGCATCCTCTTAGCTTGTCATCACTCTTTGTCCCTTAATTAAATAAATAATCATTTATCTGATTAAGTCATTCTCTTGTTAATTAAATCAATCAATATAATCTAATTAACCCTATGTCTCTATTTAATTAAATAATACATTTTATTTGATTAAATCTCTAGAGTCACTCTATTAAATTAAATAAATTAAACCTTATTTGATTTAATCTAACATTCATCCCCTTTAATTAAATAAATAAAAAATCTTTATTTAATTAGTCTCTAAATCACATTCTTCTCATCTTTTGATTTAAATCAACCCATAAATCTAAATCAATTAGTCATATCATCTAATCCCTCATTAAATTAATCAACCCTTGATTAATTTAATTCTAATCCATTTCCCATCCTCTAGCTTTTGCCACTTGCACATGAAAATACATTTAATTCATCTATTAAATCTCTATTTTTTCTCAACTTGGCATCTTTTAGAGAATATTCTTCCAAATTTGAAATCCATCCAAGTGGATTTATCCTTCCAACAAGACATTTATTCCTCCTTGTAAGAGTTGTTGATGAACTTGAGCACCCAGGATCACCTGCAAAACCAAGATAAGCCTTCCACATGAGAGCGGCAAGAGATAAAATTCAGGAATATAGTGCAATAACAAAATGATGTTATTATCACACACTGAATGATACAATATGCCTCAACTCTCCCTTGAATTGACTAAGTTAATATGAACTCATCTGGACTTGATAGGAGGAAGAGGTGAGTGCAAAATATATAGTAGAATATGGGAAAATAATTCCAAGAGGGGTAATAACTCCCAAGTAACCAAATTAGGTAGGAGTTATTCCTACTTGGAAAATGCCAAATAGGTGGCATAACCTACTCAGAAAGAGACAAATGATTGGTTTTGTGAGGTGGCATATAAGGCCAAAAGAGGGTGTGAAACTCAACCACCCAAGTGTGGGTGAGAGCAACACATGTAATCGATGGATTATGCCACGTGTACTCACATGAACCACATCTCATATAACCTAAGGTATGCTTAATAATGTGTAGGAAAAATAATATTAAAAAACCTACACTAACACCCCCCCTTAATTATAGCTTAGGTGGGTGAAAGGATGAAATAATGCAAAGATGGGTCCCGGCTATGAGGCCATGCTAGGTACCCATGTACAATGATGAAATTTCTCAAAGATGAGAAAGAGAAAACCCGTAGGACAAAAATCTCCCCCAAGAGAGAAGAAGAAGAGAGACCATATAGCCCCCAAATATAGAATCTCCTACATTGTTGGTGAATGCTCCACACAAGAAGCTAAATATGATCCTAGATCGCCGAACAATATTCCTCCCCTTAGGAAGAAAGAAAACCAAGGATGTATGCAGGATATCTTCCCATTCCTAAAAGGAATATGAAGGAAGAATGATGAAAACATACAATGTCTCTGAACTTTGCTTAGGAGTCCCCATGTCAATGTTGAAAGTTGTCAGCATTAAATCAAGTGTTCTAGGCCACACTACAGAAGATGACAATCCAAAACCTAGTGGAGATGGATGTAGAACAAAATTCGAAGAAAAAAATATCTCCTCTGAAGACAAAGGTGTCTTCTCCAAATGTCGTTCAATAGTGGCCACAGTCATGTCAAGCTGTGAAGAATGATCATGTGGGTAAAGAACAAGAGGGTCAAAAGGTTCCCTCTCAACATCTGAAGAAAACGAAGAAACTTTATCAAAGAGAAGATGAATACTGTCAATAATGTCTCCCAAATCTGCAATATGAGACTCCACGAACAAGTCTGAAATCTCTGTCAAGAAGCCATCACAAGTAGCCAAGTTTGAAAGACAATATATGTCTTGTTGCACTGAATCACAAGGATCCAAAAATGTTGGATCACGAGCATCCTCAGGTACAACAGTAGATGAAGGAGATGAGATCTTAGTGCATGTCATATGACTACACCTACCATCCCCCATTGTATCTTCAAAACATGATGAAATAGAAGATTCTTCCAATGCTGGAATAGAAGAGCCCTCAACCTCAAGATGTTGAATCATAGATGAAGAAGATGATACCTCTAAATCTGGATTAGGAGCCATAGAAACTAAAGTTTCAATAGATGTCTCTATCAGAGGAGATTCTGTGTCATCAAAACTACCATACCTTTCCCAATTAGAAAGTGTTTTAGCTGTTTTATCATTAATAGGTTGAAACTCTTCAAGTGGAACAAGACAATCCACAAGAGGATCCTCTGGGAATGGAGGTTCATTCGAGTCTCCATACATCTCCCAAAGTTTGGTCATAAGGTCATGAGGGATCTCAATACCATCAATGACCATTTGTGTATCTATATCACAACTACAACCAATTACTCCCAGGATATGTTCTGTTTTTAACTCCCACACAACTCTCTCCCATTTTGATGAATGTTTAGGAACTAGTCCATAGAGATATGGCAAAAGATTAAGCCACCTACAATGTGTTAGGATTCCATCTCTCCAAAACTTAAAGTTCCACTTATTTAACCTTATTACAACAGGATGTGTTTTGATTCCCCTATTAAACTCCTCTACTTTAGTCACACAATAGACAAATCAAGAGACATAAGCTAGTTCAAAGGACAAAGATTAACCCCCCAAATTACTCAATCATGATCCCCCCCAGAAAAATATAATGGTGGCACTTTATAATTAGTGCATTTACAATTTTGGAGTTGTTTTCTAGAGTTTTACAATGTCCAATATTGGACCCAAATACTAAAAGTACAAAATAATATTAGAATAAGAACCTAAAAATAGCACCAATGTGTAGTCCTCAGAAAAATATAAACTTTCAAAAAAAGAATCACCTTGATCTGAGGTCATATGTGAAAGTTATAGCCGTTTGAAGTTCCAAAAACGAGAATTGTCCTTCAGATCTGCTGATAAAACTGATTTTATGGAAAATAATGATCACTTGAGAAAAAATGGATTACACCAATTTAAAGCTTGCAAAATTCTACCCCAAATAAAAAAAAATTCTCGCAAAAAGGAGCCAAAATGACTGAGATATAGGATTTTGAAGATCGGGTGCAAAATGCAAACCTCCAACGGAGAGGGGGTCTGCTGAAACATTCTGATTTAGTTTCTGAAAAATATATAACCTTTATGAAAAAACTAGAAACGACCCAGATGGTTTTTTTTATCTGCAAACAAAACCCAGATGGCAGATTTTCTTTAAAATATACAGAAAATGGTGATCTAGTGTAAAATAGACACCTTTAGCAACAAAAAACGACCCCAACAACCATAAAACAGCATGAAAAGGTATAATCAGCTATTTAAGACAAGAAAACGCATGCTGAAACCTGCAATACTGATTAAAACACTCACAAATCTCTCAAATTTGAGAAGGGGCTTACAGATCTAACACTCTGATACCATGTAAGAGTTGTTGATTAACTCGAGCACCCAAGATCACCTAAAAAACCAAGATAAGCCTTCCACATGAGAGCGGCAAGAGATAAAATGTAGGAATATAGTGCAATAACAAAATGATGTTCTTATCACACACTGAATGATACAATATGCCTCAACTCTCCCTTGAATTGACTGAGTTAATATGAACTCATCTGGACTTGATAGGAGGAAGAAGTGAGTGCAAAATATATAGTAGAATATGGGAAAATAATTCCAAGAGGGGTAATAACTCCCAAATAACCAAATTAGGTGGGAGTTATGCCTACTTGGAAAATGCCAAATAGGTGGCATAACCTACTCAAAAAGAGACAAATGAGTGGTTTTGTGAGGTGGCATATAAGGCCAAAAGAGGGTGTGAAACTCAACCACCCAAGTGTGGGTGAGATCAACACATGTAATCGATGGATTATGCCATGTGTCCTCACATGAACCACGTCTCATATAACCTAAGGTATGCTTAATAATGTGTAGGAAAAATAATATTAAAAAACCTACACTAACACTCCTTTCATGTCCTTATTCATTGAGCCAAGTACCATTTAAGACATTATATTTTCCCTCTTACATGTCATTTCACTATTTTCAAATTCCACCTAATTGCATTTATGGGCACAATCATCAAAATGTGCACATCCTTTGCCCATTCACATCTTGACAAGTGGCATTTGGCCATTGGTTGAAAGTTAGTCCCACATTGCTTCATTTTTTATCATTCCTCCATCTTGTCTTTCTATAAATAAGAGGTTTCTCTCCTCATTTGATCATCCACAATTTGAGTAAACTTACTATACTCAATTTCATCTTCAAACACATCCATCTTCATCCATTTTCATCATGTTTATAGCTAGGTTATGCAGATTTTTCATCATGGAGCTCAAGTAAATCTTCAACAAAGTGGATCAACATTCATCACTCATCAACATTGCATCATAGGAGTTGGGAAAGGGCCAATTTTCACATCAAATTGACACCAATTCCCCTATGGGATCAAGAGTTTGCATGCTTAATTAGGATTTCATTGCTTTCTTATTGTGTTCTTCAATTTTATTTCTTATTTTGAGTATTGCTAATGGATTTCATGGGGAATCTTGATTCTCACTTGCATATGATCTAACTATGTGTTTGTTTCTTGTGTTTTGCAGGTGCTAGGGTTGGGGTTCTACATTTTGTGCTAGAAGGATGGAAGATCTCAAGTTTAAATCACGTTTTATAAAAAAGAAATTGTGCTTTTTCTGTTTTTTTTGTGTCTACATGAAACTGCACCATTACTAGTTCAACGACACCATACAACACTACTATCAATCCAACAACACCATAAAACACTGCTACAAACTACAAACTACAATGCTTGGTCTCTCCCACCTAGAATTCAAATTTGTAAACTCCACTGCTGGTTCAATTCTCAATCATTGGAATTCTCAAATTTCAAATGACACTGCTGGGAAAAACTCTGATGTAATCACACTCTCTATT
Source organism: Sequoia sempervirens (assembly GCA_007258455.2). Classification (NCBI taxonomy): domain Eukaryota; kingdom Viridiplantae; phylum Streptophyta; class Pinopsida; order Cupressales; family Cupressaceae; genus Sequoia; species Sequoia sempervirens. The sequence goes on from VDFB02256132.1 coordinate 41,384,485, forward strand.
TTGCCATAGAGAGATGCTTGTAGAATTAGCAATGCTATATAGCACCACTGGGTCCCTCAAACTACACCGCCTATGCAGACACCATCACTAGAGTGAAGTACAAAGTGAAATTTTAGTTTTTTATAACATGTGCTCTTTTTAATTTGGAACATCTGGGTTATTAATTATTTTCCTAACCTCTATTTTGCAGTTCTAACTAGTTTTTGTAGGTTGGTCCAATCAAAGTGAGGGAGAAAAATGAGGTTAAAAGAGGCATTATGACATCATTCTCTCATTACACCAAGTGTTTTTGAATACTTTAGTGTTTGTTTAACACTATTAGACAACTAATAATCTCTCTTAAAAATTTGTTATCTTTCATGTGCTTAGGATATACTAAATTTCTTTTGGGCTCTAAAAAGAACATTTCAAGTTTTGCTACAAAGGGCTTAAAGAGAACTTTAGGATAAACTCACTAGATTTGGTTTGAGGACTAACAATTGAACAAGGCAATTTCCATATTTCATTTCGGTGCTCTAAAAAGAATCAAATCATTGCTTTTTAGATCTAAAATGAATGAGTGCTTCTTTGTTTTGTAATTAGTTACCCAAATTAATATCATTAAAAGGACGTATGTGCTTCTCTCGTGCCTCACAATAATCTTGAGAATCAAAAGGCCTTTTGGTGACATTAAGTTGCGTAAGTAATTACCCACACCCTTCAATTTGGATTTTAAAATTAAACAAATCTTGTGAGTGTGAGTGGAGCATATTGCGTACATTCTCTCTCTTGGTTCACAACAAACATTGATTGAGTTACAAATATGTTTGCTCACTTTTTTTTATCTTAGAGGGCCTGCCTTGTGGGAAAAAGTAATCACCCAAGGGAACGACCCAACTAGGAACAAGATAAATCCAAGTGACTTCCACCCAGGATATAAGTGTGGATATTAGACCAAAGGCCAATATCATGAGGATTATTTAGACAAGAAGGGCAACAATGGTCTCTCGCCACATGGATGGTCCCCCATGAATGGAATGCCCACATTAAACCCTTGTTTAGAAAAGGCCAAAATCCTTGATCTATTTGTTGGTGCAAGAACGGTCGTTCTGAAGCCACCCCACATTTTAAAGGCTTTTAGTAGAAATGGAAAGTACGCCATAGGAGATTCATGGGTACTGATCCTTGGCTGACCCGAGAAGCGAGCACACTATAAGGGGGAGCCTGTGTGGTCAAGAATCTAAACATTTGCTAAGAGTAAGCATAGCTAGACTTGTCCAAGTGGGGATTCAAAAAATACAGTCTTTCATATCAATAGGGTTGTACATGTTCTTGAAATCAAAACACATTTCTTGTTTGTAAACATTGGGAAAAAAAACATTAAACATTGCCATCAAATTTCAAACCCTTTAGGGAGAAAATATCTTTGACAAAATTGAAGTGTTATTGCTTTCCCTAAGGATTATATCCTTAGAGGTTTCTAAACATTTGGATTTACATCTTGATTTGCTTACTAAATTCAACAATAGGTAACTTTTTCCTTGATTTCATTGAAGTTCCACATAATATACCCTGTGGGATGATAAGAAGTTAAGACATTGGATATCTAGCTCAAAGACCTAATCAAGAATTGTTTGTGGTAAAAAGAACTCACTAAGCAAAGCTAAGAACAATTGAACCCCACATATGTGTCTCAAATGATTTCATGCAAGATCAAAATCTAGAAACCAAAGTCAAAAGCTCTTAGTCCAAAAGATCATCAAAAGCATCTCTCAATGCTATACGAATTCAAACAAAGATTGATTTTCAATTTTTACAGAAGATCCTCAAGAAATAACCCCGGTTTGTACTCATTCTATTATTGTCAAAATACAAATATTTTTTAGGAATTTGAACACCTTGTTTAGAGTAAGGCATGTTCTTCAAAACTGAGGTCTTGTAAGCAAGAGTATTTTTAGGTACACATAGGATCAAAATCAATCTTTATCCATCTTTAAAATATCAAACCAAAATCATCTCACAAACAACTCTTGAAAATCTTGAAATCATCCTTCATGCTAGACTTTTTGGAAAATCCATGAATCAAAAAATCCTTGAAACAAATCAAAATCCTTGAATCAAAACATCAAAATCATCTTGTTTAGCTAGGTATATGTAGATGCATCCTTCTCCATATGCTTAGTTGAATTATCATCAAATCATCTTGTTTGGTTAGGTGTGGGTAGATGCATCCTTCTCCCTACACTTAGTCAAATTATCATCTTGTGAGAAAATCTATCCCATAGATAACATCCAACATCTTGGGATCCATTTGTTCATTATCCAAAATGAAAACAATCCAAAACCAAGTCAAGGTTAAAATCAAATCCAAGAATCCAAAATCCAAAATCCAAAATCAAAATCTAAGAATCCAAAAGTCCCAAAAGTCCAGCATTACCCTCAAGATCTTCTAAGAGTTTAAACATCCATATCATCCACCTTTCACGCATTTCACAATCACCACTTTGATCCTTAATCATCCTAAATCTTCTCTTTTGAGCCTCATTTTATGGTTCAAACAAGATCACAACACAAGAAGGACATGGAGATCAACAAAGAAACATCAACTTTAAGTGACCTAAGCCAAACCAATACTGAAATGAATCTCGTTGGATGAAGCAATCCTCTAACTAATTTTCCTTCATCATCACAAAATCTGCAAGATGAATCTCAATTGGAGGATATCACCAATAATGCCTTCGAGATGACACAAGACAAGATCACTGAAATAGTCCAAAATATCGAGAATCATAGAATTGTCAACAACATGATGAAGCTCCATCCCTCACAATACATGCTTGAATTAGCAAAACAAGGGGCTAAAATCCCTTCTAATTTTTATGTGAGCACCATTGTGGAACAACCTTTTGAGGTCATGCCTCCAATTTCATCTATGCCCCCAACCTCATCTACACCTCCATTCCAAAGCATCACCCATCCCATCCCCCAAATTACATCATCCATTGCTCCAACTCAACCTATTGTTAACAAAAGGAGTGCATTTCTCAATGCACTACAAACTCACCCCCTTGTGAGTAACCAAGATTTGGACGCAAACACAATCTTGGGGAAATCCATACCCCAAAATCCATCACATCCATATGTCCCCTTCACCTTTCATGATCTAAATGACCCATCATAATAATTTCACGCAACATCAGCATACCCATTAAGTACACAAACCTCTCTCCCTATGACCTCACAAGGAGGAGACTTATTTGGACCAAGGGGCATATTTGACCCTACATCTTCATCATTTCCCCAAGGAAGTATGCCACTCACTTTTCCACCACTTCTACCCTTACTACCAACATCAACATCAACTCTTAGTTTGGGGTTACCACCATTGCTGCCACTCATTCAAAACAATCCCCCAATCATCAATCAAAACATAATACCAAATCCTCCCATTTTTTCATTGATATCGTAACAACAGGTGGAAACCATCCCAATAACACAAGCAACCACCACATCATTAACCATTCCCCAAAACATGGTCTCTCAAGGACCAAGCATATCAATCACACCATCCACTACAATCCCAAGTGCCAATACAATAGTGCCTCTAAACATAGCAACAAACACTATACCAAATCCGCCACTACCACCACCACCACCTCCACCACCAAACACAAATACATCAAGCCAATATAGCATTGCATTACAAGCTTCTCAACAAGCTACCTATCAAAAGGCACTTTAGCAAATCCAAAACCAACAAGCTACACAACTAGCCACTCAGCAAGTGCAAACATAATTAGTTGCACAACAAGTAACACAAGCAACACGAGCTACACAAGCCGCCCAAGTCGCTCAAGCTGCACAACAAGCGCAACAAGCACAACAAGCACAAAAGGTTGCTCAAGCCCAAGCCCTCTTACAACAACAACAAGCCGCACAAGCTCCACAAGCCACACACGCCACATAGATTGCACAAGCTGCCCAACAATCACAAGCCCAAGCCCAAGCTCAGGGACAGGTGCAAGCTCGAGCCCAATACCAAGCCCAACAAGTGCAGGCACAAGCACAATACCTCACACAACAACAAGCAACCCAACAACAAGCATACCAGCAAGCACTGGAACAATACCAAGAGCAACAAGAAGCAACCCAACTAGCAGCCCAACAACAAGCATTTTTGGTGCAACAATAATAACAAGCTCAACAACAAGCACTATTAGCGCAACAACAACAGGATCAACAAGCGTTGTTGATACAACAATTACAAACATACTTGGCGCAACAAAATGTGCAAGTACCATCCACCAACACACCAACCAATCCACCCATCCCTCCAACAAGTGAAACACCACAAAACACCTTCATCCCACCCCCTAATCTACAAAACGACGTAACAATGCAAATCAATTTAATTTCACAACAAGTGCTTGATCTTCAATAAGGGAAAACCAAGAAAACACCTAGCAACTTGTGTCCCTATCCATTTGATAGGAGTGCCCAAATTTGATAAATACCGAGGGATGAGAAACCCTGAATATCACATCAGGGAATTTCAAGTTCATTGCATGGAAGTCGCATATGATGATACATATCTGATGTGGCTATTTCCTAGAAGTTTGGCAGGAAAGGCCATGGAATGGTTCTCTCGCCTTCCTCCTAGTATCAAAAACTTCCAAGAAATAGTAAGCACATTCATAAAAAATTATGCCTTCAATATTAGTATGGATGTCAGTCTAGAGGAACTATCAACTCTTAAACAAGACAAGAATGAATCATTTGCTTCATTCCTACAATGATGGAAATCCAAGACCAATAAGAGAAAATGGGTCATGCTAGAAGAACGACAAGTTTGAACCATCATCTCCAATCTCGAAGGAGCCTTGGCATTCCATCTCAAGGTGCAAGGGATCACTACATATGATCAATTGATCTCCAAGGCACTTAATATTGAATGAGCCCTTATGGCACAAGGAGGGACACCCACGTATCCTAAACAACAAAAAAATTGCCCATCCACTAGCTACAATGACAAACCTCGCATGTGGGTGAAAAATAGAAAGATTACCAATGATGGTGTTGTCGATGCCAAAGTTGTCATTAGTGAGCACCCGAGCAACAACCCCAAAACAACAATCAAAAAAATCACCAAGCTAACATGGTGACTTAGTATCCAAAAAATCAAATAATCAACAATGTGAACGATCAAAGGGGACCACCCCAACAAAACAAAAACTCCCCCAAGTAGAAGTACACAACCCTTGGGGAATCAGCTGAATCCATCATGAAGAGGCTAGTGGTAGAAAAACTCATCACAACCCCCACCTATGAAAATTATCAAGAGCCCTTGGTCAAACCGCCATGGTACAATGAAAATCACCTCTATTATTTCCATAAAATCAAGGGACACACAACTGCCAGTTGTATGAGGTTTAAAAACTTAATTCAAGACCTCATTGATAAAAAAATCATAAATGTAGAACAACCAGTGGGAAATCAAAATCTCAAAATCTACATGAATCTGATACCCAATCATAACAACAAAGGGAACAATAACAATGATAAGGGGAAGGGAACATTCAAAAGTTTCAATCATGTATATGGCCATGTCGTCGCATCCCTAGATGAGTATTGCACCATTATCACCATCAAAGAAGCCCACGCTAATTGTGGAGTCACCACAAGAGGCAGAAAAATTACAATCGTAGAGTCATCTTAGCCTCCTAGAGCACCCACTTACAACCTAAGATTTGTTCCCAATGGATATAATTTCCTTGATCGGTTAAAAAGAACCCCAACTCAGATCTCCATCATGGAGTTACTGAAGATATCATCAACCCACAAAAAGATCCTTGAAGAAGCATTGGCTTCATCCACCATCTCCATAAATATTGATGCTGAACAATTCCAAGCTATGGTCAGAAACATCATTACCCCAAATCTTCTTACATTCTTCGATCAAGAATTTCCCACCCAACCATCTCACAATCGCACACTCCATTTGGAGGTCCTAGTACATAAGAACAAACTCAAGAGAGTCTTGGTGGATGGAGGTGCAAGCTTAAACATCTATTCCCTCAAGCTCATAAAGAATTTGGGAATCTCAAAGGATTCCATTGAAAAAGGAAAAGGAATCACAATTAGGGCTTACAATGATCAGGAAAGAGTGTCTCAAGGCACTATCCAACTCCCTGTTCAAGTAGGGCCAACAATTATGGAAACCACCTGTCAGGTCCTTGACCTCGATTTTCCTTACAACATCCTCTTGGGGCATCCATGGATCCATGGGATGCAAGTAGTGGCATCAACCTTCCACCAATGCGTCAAGTTCACATACCAAGGCCAAGAGGTCACTATCCATGGGGATCCCAAATCATTTTCTTATTGCAAGAGCCTAGAAGCCAAATCTTACAAAATCCCCCAAGTGCCAAAGAATGATGAAGGCCCATCAACTCCATACATTGATCCAACTACTCTCGCCTCCACTTCTATGATAGAGACACCCACCATCCCCACCATCTCTGAAATCAAGGTCATTATCTAGGACAATGGTTATGGACACTATACAATCCCAAAAAATTCTTTTGTGGTAGGAGAGTTACCATAATCTCTTAGGTCATGAGGATGACCATAATCAAATGATGCTTCCTCATCCCAAACCTTCATAGCAAGATCCTCTAGCTTCAGAAGTTGGGGAGATCTCAACTAGGAAGTAATAGAAGAGGACCCATCCCATCTCCTATACCAAGACAATAGACCGGTAGCTGATCTACCTATGGATGATAGTAGTAAAGGCATACAAATGATGTTTTCCATGGGCTATGACAAAAACAAAATGCTTGGACAAAATGGCAACAGGCTTCTAATATCCATCATTCCTGAGATGCGAATGAAAAATATTGGCCTCGGATGTACCCCTCTAAGTATAACCATATGTGGCCAAAATCCCCAGGTTAAGAAGGTGAAAACTCCTCAGCAAATGGTAGTCACTCTTCAATTACCCATATCCACTAGTCTACCTTTAGACAATTTCACATTTGACATAACCAATGTTTGCAGTAGTAGTGATGAGGAAGATGCCATAACTAACTTACCTAGGATTTTCCAAAATTCCTCTATCCTCATGCTTAGTACCGTGTCATTTGACTTAACCAGTCAAAACCATGAAATCAATCTAGTTTACCCCTAGCTCATCGATTACAACCAATGAGGACCACCAATTCTAGACACTTTAAAAAATGATGAAGCACTCTCAGAATTCATGGGACTGCGGGATAATATTCCATGTGGGGATCATAAAGTAGGATTTATCATTGAGCTGGACACACATGCAAACTATGGGGAAATGATTGAATCCCTCAGTCACAAAAGCAAAAAACTGAGAATAATCTCTAGGTCCTTGAGTGAAAACCACACCGTGGCACTCTCTAACCCAAAAATAGTAAAAAGAAAGGATGCATCTGATGGTGAAAACCTCTTTGAGATGCCTGAGGATGGGGGATTCAATCTTCCTCTTAGAGCTCTACATTAGGAAAAGTCAGCAATTCTAGCCAAAAAGTGCAATCCAGTTAGCTTAGGGACAAAGCAAACCTCACACATCACATTCTATGTTGAGTCATTACTATCAGAAGAACAAGAGCTCCTACTAGCCTTCTTAAAGGAGAGAAAGATCAACTTTGCATGGAGCTATGCAGACATGCCTGGGATTGATCCAGAGATTGTGGTCCATCATCTAGCAGTTTACCTTGAAGCAAAGCTTGTTAGGCAGAAACTTAGAAAAATGCATCCCTAGATAACCTTGTTAGTCAAAATGGAATTGAAGAAGCTACTTGATGCAGGGTTTATATGAACAATTGACTATCCAGAGTGGGTATCAAATCTGGTTCCTATTTCAAAGCCAGATGGGGGTATCCGTATATGCACAAATTTCAGAGACCTAAACAAAGCATGCCCAAAGGATGATTTCTCGTTGCCTAACATTGACATGATTGTACACATGACAACAAGACATGAAATGCTTTCCCTGATGGATGGTTTCTTTAGGTACAACCAAATAATGATTTCCAAAGAAGACCAACACAAAATGACCTTCACTTGTCCATGGGGGACCTACTACTGGAACATGATGCCATTCGGCCTAAAGAATGCTGGGGCCACCTACCAAAGGGCCATGATGTTAATATTTCATGACATGATCCATAAAACTATGGAAGATTGCGTTGATGACATACTAGCAAAATCTAGAAAGGGGAGAGATCACATATCAACCTTGAGTGCTATTTTCGATAAGCTGGAGGAATACAAGGTCCGTTTAAATCCAAAGAAGTGCATCTTTGGCATATAGTCAAGAAAGCTATTGGGATACATAGTGTCAATGAGGGGTATTGACATAGATCCCACCAAGGTAAAATCAATCCTTGAGATGGAGGCACCCAAAACATTGAAACAGTTGAGAGGCCCCCAAGGCAAGCTTCAGTCCATCTATAGATTCATAGCACAACTAGCAAACAAAAAAATCCCTTATTCTCACCTACTTCACAAGGGAGTAGCATATAATTGGGATGAGAAATGCAACCAAGCCTTCAACAAAATCAAAGAATATCTGCTCACACCTCTAGTCCTCATGCCACAAATCCCAAGAAATCCACTAATCCTCTATGTATCAACAATAATAGCAGCCCTCAGTGCTCTCCTAGCTTAGCACGATGAAAATGGTACAAAGAGGGCCATCTATTACATCAGTTGCACAATGTTCAAGCATGAGTTAAACTACTCATTCATTGAAAAATCCTGTCTAGCAGTAGTGTTTGCTTCACAAAATCAAACTCATCGCCAAAATCAACCCCGTCAAGTACCTATTATCAAAGGTAATGCTCACAAGAAGGATGGCCAAGTGGGTCATGATTCTATCTGAATGCGACATCGAGTACGTGGAGTGGAAAGAAATCAAAGGCTAGGTGATCGCAGATCAGCTTGCATAAGCACCCATGTATTCAGAGAATCCACTCATATCAGAGTTTTTAGATGAATCCATCTTCAATCTCAGCATAACTAACCACTAGAAACTCTACTTTGATGGTTCCTACACACAACATGGATCAGGATTTGGTGTCTTCTTCATCACCGCACAGGGGATTCTATACCTAGATCCTACAAATTGACATTCCCCTACACTAACAACATTGCAAAATATGAGGCTTTAACCATAGGTCTCAGAATATCAATGTAGTGGCACATCATGGCCCTTAGGGTATATAGAGACTCCCAACTAATAATAAATCAAGTGAATGATGAGTACCAAACAAAGGATGATAAGCTGACTCCATACAAAAAGTTGGTAGAGAGTCTAAAGGAATCATTCATTGATATCACATTTGAGTAGATTCCCAGAGAAAACAATAGAGCAATAGATGCCATGGCAATGATTGGATCCCTACTAGACATCCCTCACAATGTCCTAAAGCACGAATTCCTAGTAGAGAAGCTTCTTGTACCCACATTCAAGGTACCAGAGTTAGAATTTTTGTGCGAAATCATTGGTCTCGGTGATCCCTGGTACCATGAAATTTATACCTACTTGCGAATAGGAGTCCTATCTATTGACTTAACCTCAAGCCTAAAAAGAACCTTTGTCAAGAAAGTATCCCAATTTGTCATCCTAAGAAATACCCTTTACCGTAGGAGCATAGAAGGAACACTATTACATTGCTTAAACGTTGAGGAGGCATTGATCGCCTTAACTAAGGTACATAATGGTATTTGTGGTTCACACTTGAGCAAAATGACCTTGGCCAAGAAGTTGTTGAGAACAAGGTATTATTGGCCTACAATGGAAAGAGAAGCACATGACTACGTCAGAAGGTGCCTCCAATGTTAGCAGCATGGGGACCTCATCCATGCTCTAGCTCAAGAGCTTCATCCCATCATCATACCATGTCCCTTTTCACAATGGGGGCTTGATCTCATTGGAAAAATCACTCCCACCTCATCCAATGGTCACAAGTTTATCATTACCGCCACTGAGTACTTCACCAAATGGGTGGAAGCTATCCCCATCACATACATAATTGGAAAGCAGATATCAAAGTTCATCCTGAACTACTTAATATGCCGATACAGTGTTCCCCAAGCTAATATCTCAGATAATGGGACACCTATCAATAATCAAGATGTTCGTGACCTTTGCGAAAAATTCAAAATCCATCGCTTTTCCACTCCATATTATCCCTAAGGCAACGACCAAGAAAAATCCATCAATAAAACCATTCTAAAAATCATTAAAAAGAAAGTTAATGGCGTAGGTCATGACTGACATCTATAGCTAAATCCCACCCTCTAGGCCTATTGAACCAACATTCACACACCAATAGGTGCCACTCCATTCTCCCTGGTCTACGGATCAAAGGCCATATTACCCATCAAGATCGAGATTCTTTCACTAAGAATATCAATGCCAAACCTCATCACGGGTGAAGAATACCAAGTATCAAGACTGGATGAGCTGGAGTTACTGGATGAGCAGTGTATGGACACCTTAAATCATTTCCAGGTCTATTAGAACCAACTCAAGAGGAGCTATAACAAGAAGATTAGGAGTAGAATCTTCCAGGTCAAAGAACTTGTGCTAAAGGAGAACCAGAAGAACGTCCCAAACCTAAATAGAAAAGGAAAATTTGAACCTTACTGGTTGGGACCATTCATCATCACAACAAGCTATAATTCAAGGGCATATCAGTTATCAACACCAGAAGGCGAGCCTCTGCAGGAGCCCATGAACAACTCCCATATCAAAAAGTTTTATGCCTAAATCTTTCAAGGTGTAGAACCAAAAAAACAAAAAAAATAGAAAATGTCCTAAAAAATAGTCATCCTAATGAAAACCTAGAAAATAGGCATCTTGGTGACAACAAAAAAATAAAAAAAAAGAAAAAAATCCCAAAAAAATTAGAAAAAGGATTAAAAATAGTAAAGAGAAAAAATGTCCTCTAGTGAAAACCACTTCGGTGGCGCTTTGGGCAAGTACCTTGGTGAAAACCTGGAAAATAGGAACCTTGTGTAAATAAACACTTTCCATCCACCAGGATCTTCATGGCTCATTTTGCATCATCCATCCATTACGCTTCCATCATCCATCGCAATCCATATCTTCATTCGTCATCCATTCGACATCTGCATCATAGCTTGGTCTTGTGTTCGTGTCATAATCCCTCCTAATACTACTTGGCCCATTCTCAAGGTCAGTTTGTCTTGCCTATATCAGAGTAGTCTATTGTTTCACGTCAGGGGAATTTTCTCATCGGATTTGATTCATGTATATTCTTGAGATCCCTAAATCAAAAAATCCAAAAACATTCATAAAATCATGCAAAATCCAAAAACATTCAAAACATCTCAAAAATTCAAAAAGAGGTAAAAATTTAGTCAAAAAGTCAAAAATACAGTTGTCTTGTCAAACTACGAGTCTCTGAGCCTTGAACATAGGCAAGTTTGATCTTTGATCATCCCCCGAGACACTTAGGTCAGTCCTTTAGGAGTTTGTCAAAATAAATTGGCAATCCATTTGTTCATATCTCATCAATAATTGAGTCTGTGTTAGTCGAACTATGTGGTCTCTATGTGTATAACGTAGGCAAGGATCATCTGTTGATTAGCCCCCAAGGCCCCTAGGATAGGTCTTTAGGTTAGTCTCTTGGTTAAAATCTCAAAAAACTCCAAAACATTTGAAATTTTGAAAATCAAAACACTTGTAAAATCTCAAAAATATTAAAAACAACCTCAAAACATTTCACAAAACTCCAAAAAAATCCAAATATTTGAAAAAAATCCATCCATCTCATCACACTTTCACCCACAATAAACATCACTCATAATAAATCAATCATCACCCTCAACCTTTGGTGAACAGTCAGAAACAAGTCTAGCAGATCGAAAGTGAAAACTCAAAATGTCAAAGTCTAAGGTCTAGGACAGTACATAGACAAGTTAGTCAACTCTTTGTGTCAAAAGCCTATCATCCAATTAGTCCCATATCAAAATCATCTGATATCATCATGTCCTAGGATGCATCCTTCCTGCAATGGACATCAACATCAAACATCACCATAGTTTAGTCTTGGCTAGCGGTATTGAAGAACAACAACTTGTTTGTTTACTTTATCTTTCTCTTTGGATTTATCTTATTGCACTCATTCCAAGGACCTCTCAATGATGTCCAAATGAAGGATTTAGAGAGATAGGAATGGGGAAATGATCATTATCTTTTATCTGCTATACTTGTTGAATTCTTTTGTAATATAACCTTGGTCATGTGTACATTGTTTAGGTGTAGGGAGGATGTTTTAAGTATTTTGTTGACCACATAAGAAGGCTTGTTTTTCTATGTTTTGGTCCAAGATGTTTGGAATATTTGAACTGCATTTTGAATAAGGTTTCGTACGCCATGTGTGAACAAGAATAATCCTATCGTATTGTCGAGTTAAAGTCCATCACACTAGGTACCACGCCATCCTAGTTCTTTATACCTTGATGCATCGTACCCCGTGTGTAATCAAACATAAGGTAATTGGCCCTTTAAAAATCCCAACTCCACGGAAAATAATAATAATAATAATTATCATCTTCTGTCTTATTGGAATCTCTTTCTTTCTTCTATCTTCTTTCATGCTAACATGGTACCATGACAGTTAACCACAAATCATTATCGTTATTGCATTCATCTTGCATCCACAAAATTGTTAGCATATTGCATACCGCATATCATACCACATAGAAAACATTAATCATTACACATGCATTGCATTTCCATCCATGTATAATATAGATTGGTTATTCTAAGCATCTCATAAACCATACATATGCATCCATTATATAAACACAAAAGCAATCATCCCATAGCATTATAAGCATCATGAACCATTACCCTAACATCTGCATCATAAAAGCATCATTTTCATTCATCATATCATAAAATTGCATAATCATCCCACATCACATATAAGCATCCATTACACCATCACATATACAACATATATCATATATCAAAAGCATCCATTTGTATATCATAAACATCATATCATAACACATACATATATCATTTCATAAAACATCATTTCAACATATCATATCATCACATCATCATCATAACATCATAAGTGCATATCATACATCAAAAAATTACACACATCTTATCATCCACCATAGCATGAAAATATAGATCGGTTAATATAAGCATTTGCATACCATAACATTTTGCATATATCATGAAAAGTGCATAAGAAAAGGTACGGAAAAAAGAAATGCATCCATACATCATTTACATTCATCATATCATATCATCATCATAGTATACATCACCATATAGTGCATGAGAAAAATAATGAAAAGAGAAAAAGATTGCATTTACATCATCACATAAACATAATGCACATTGCATAATCATTGCATCACATCATAAAGTCACACATCACATAGCATCATCATCATAAGCATCATATAAGTATCATCATCATAACATCATAACATAGAACACCATTGTATCACATATAGAAATAAGATCCATCCATAAAGCATAAAGTAAAGATAGGACATGTCACATCATATCGGGTAAATATCATCTCATAACTACACTATCATGGTACAAAAAATTAGATAAATGTACATGTGCATGTCAATAGAGTACAATGGCCCATGGGGCGCAAAAAGAATCATATCTCTGATCAAAATGACCTAACCCTACTGGCTGCTACCCTCGCTACCTGTTCTCTCTCTGTGATCCTCTGCAGATCTATGGTTGGTCCTTCTATGAAAAATCTGGCACTTGAGCTACTCTTGGCATGGCTTGGTAATAATGCAACCTATAATAGTTGGCCTCCTGGGTGGCCTCCCTACATGATCAAAGTGATACTGTGCTCTGGGAGGAGGATGCAGACATACTCTCAATCTACTGTCGTTTTCCCATCTCTGTTACTGCATGTAGCTTTGCAGCCTGTCTCTGCTGGACCACTTGGTCCCACTCTAATCGTAGTTGATCACTCTCAACTATCAGTGCCTATACTTGGGCCTATAACTACAAAATCTGGCCATCTCTGAGGTCTGGCTAGGGAGGTGGTTGTACGGGTGTCTGGTCTTGACCCCTATCTCTGGGTGGTGTCAGGACCCTATCTTGTTGTCCCTGATCCTAATTCTGCTGAGGGACATCCTATCTCTACTCCCCCACCTACGGATATAGGAGTGGCTAATCCTATGGCCCCCTATCCTGATCTAGTGGTGGTCCTCCGACTCCTTGGTCCCCATCTTCGTCCCCTTGGCCTCGACCTGCTCCCCTACCTATGGCTCTGCGTCGAGCAGATGGTGTCCCTGGCACTGTCAGACAAAGAGGTGGCCCAAACCAATCTCTGTATTCCTGCATGGTCCCTGCATCTGCTTGACCTTGGTCATAAAGCCATGGACTAGCCACCAGCTGCATAAAACTTTGAACTTCCTCGTGCATAGGAGTATAATGTCCCCAAGAGCTCTGGCTCATTGTCTATGCAAAAATTGGCCACATAATAATCGTCTGGCCTATCCTGTGCCTCGTTAAACTATCTTTCAACCCTACCTAGAAGGTACATCTTGAGCATTGTGTGCTCCCTTCCCTACATCAATCTATCCTGGTGGGTGAAGAAAAGTTGTTGCACATCGTCAAACCATGCGGTCCATCCAAGATATGCCTGCCATGTGAAAACATGCATATCATCGAGAACTCTCATCTAATGAGGAATCCCATGTTGTCTTGTGTGGGTGAACTAAACACCTCCTCTATATCACCAGACAACCAGATTATCTGGCTCCATGGTAACTAGAACAAATCTCAGACGGAGCACAACAATGTGCTCCCAAGCCTAGATGTGTAGGAGTGTGATGTCAACACCAAGTGGTTGGTTGTCGCGATAGGAAAACTCATGCAAATCTCTGTATAATGAAGCTAGAAGAATTGGGCCCCACGCAAATAGTGTCTATCACTGAACCATGCACTCCCAAGCGAGACCCCATCCAAGACTGAAGTATCAGCCCCAACGATCTAGAGCAATGAGACCCAATATGATGGCTACAATAACAAGGAAGAAGGATGAAATAGAGAGCCTATAATGCTCTAACTCAATCTGACCCTCACATAATAAAAGCTCATCTAGGCCCATAACATTGTAGCAGACCTCCCTCCTGGCATCCATGTCATATATCATGTGCTCTTCGTCGATGGTCAATTTGTGGATCTACCACACATCCTCTAGTGTGACCATCACCTCATCTATTGGGAGGTGGAAAGATGTCTTGTTGTGCCATCTCTCAGCAAGTGTCATTAGCATACCCAAGTGTGACCGAACAGTTGGAGCACAAGTGATATACCAAAGTCCAATCCACCCCAGGTGCTCCTGCTATCTCTCGAATAGATCATCCAAAATGCTGAAAAGGTCTCGGGACCTATGCTCACATGAGTAAAGTATCATCGCCTCCTCCTGCATCAGGAAAGCCACCGTGTTAAAAAATAATAAAAAATCATGATCTTGATTTGTCTCGGCATACCCCAAACAACCTCAGCGTTGCTGTCTATGGGTGTGGTGTAGTTTGCAAACTCCAAATTACACTGCTAGGAGTCTTTGAACCTTAAACTTCATTGTGGTGTCACAGTTTGGACGTGCGGCCTAGTTTGACCTAAACCCTAATTTACAAAGGGAACTGTGGCGGGGCACTTTGCATATGTGGTTGGGTTTGGAATTTAAACCCTAATTCCAAACTATGTCATGGCATCACTACTCACGACTGCGGCATAGTTTGAGGTTGAGCGACACTATTTAAAATTTTCAGCGATGTAGTATGGGACCACTCTTAAAAATCTAGTTTCCTAGCCTATTAAATGTGCACGTAAATCAAAAAATGAAGTTGGGTCAAGTTGACTCATCGGTAGTCCCATGCCAGGAAGCCTTTGGTGTGTCCGTAATCTGTCGGAAATGTGCCTGGGAAGCTATCATTGCACTATCTCACGAAGGTGTAAGAGCTCAAAATTGCAAAATCTCTAAAGGTTGAATGTGAAAATGAATTGGAAGTGGCCCCTTAAGGCCTATTTAAGCCTAAAAATTAGGGTTTTTTGACCCCGTTTAGCCGTCCTGCTAGGTTTTGGTCCCCCGGTCCCATTTTTTGCATTTTATTTCATTTTTTTGACCTTCTAGAGCCTTTATGGACCCATCGGGCACCTTGTCCTCTTTTTTATTGAGATCACTCAAAAAGTTGAAGTTTGTGTTTGATCTCTCGAGGGGGCAGTATATCGACATGTTTCACCTACTAAGGTAGCAATGGGGCAAGTTTTGAAACCAAAATCTTTTTGGCTTTTGATTGAGACAATTTATTCTTTGAACCAACACAACAAGTGCATCTCTTCAAAGAGGGGAAAAATGTAGACATGTAAAATGTATTGATTGACATTACACACTTGATCCTAATTACTAACCCCATTTCAACCTGAATCATCCTCTTAGCTTGTCATCACTCTTTGTCCCTTAATTAAATAAATAATCATTTATCTAATTAAGTCATTCTCTCTTGTTAATTAAATCAATCAATTTGATCTAATTAAGCCTGTCTCTATTTAATTAAATAATTCATTTTATTTCATTAAATCTCTAGAGTCACTCTATTAAATTAAATAAATTAAACCTTAGTTGATTTAATCTAACATTCATCCCCTTTAATTAAATAAATCAAAAATATTTATTTAATTAGTCTCTAAATCACATTCTTCTCATCTTTTGATTTAAATCAACCCATAAATCTAAATCAATTAGTCATATCATCTAATCCCTCATTAAATTAATCAACCCTTGATTAATTTAATTCTAATCCATTTCCCATCCTCTAGCTTTGGCCACTTCCACATGAAAAATATTTAATTCATTTATTAAATCTCTATTTTCTCTCAACTTGGCATCTTTTAGAGAATATTCTTCCAAATTTGAAATCCATCCAAGTGGATTTGTCCTTCCAACAAGACATTTATTCCTTCTTTCATGTCCTTATGCATTGAGCCAAGTGGCATTTAAGGCATTCTTTTTTCCCTCTTACATGTCATTTCACTATTTTCAAATTCCACCTAATTGCATTTATGGGCACAATCATCAAAATGTGCACATCCTTTTCCCATTCACATCTTGACAAGTGGCATTTGGCCATTGGTTGAAATTTAGTCCCACATTTCTTCATTTTTTATAATTCCTACATATTGTCTTTCTATAAATAAGAGGCTTCTCTCCTCATTTGATCATCCACAATTTGAGTAAACTTACTATACTCAATTTCATCTTCAAACACATCCATCTTCATCCATTTTCATCAAGTTTATAGCTAGGTTATGCAGATTTTTCATCATGGAGCTCAAGTAAATTTTCAACAAAGTAGATCAACCTTCATCACTCATCAACATTGCATCATAGGAGTTGGGAAAAAGGCCAATTTTCACATCAAATTGACACCAATATCCCCATGGGATCAAGAGTTTGCATGCTTAATTAGGATTTCATTGCTTTCTTATTGTGTTCTTCAATTTTATTTCCTATTTTGAGTATTGCTAATGGATTTCATGGGGAATCTTGATTCTCACTTGCATATGATCTAACTATGTGTTTGTTTCTTTTGTTTTGCAGGTGCTAGGGTTGGGATTCTACAATTTGATTTACATTTTTTTTTGTGCATGCACTCTCATTGATGTAGTAGTTGATTATTGAACTTAGTTTTGTGGAAACACTCATTTTTTATTTTAGTAATTTGATAGGCTTCACATTTTGGGATCCTATTAGAGGGAAGATGTATCTATTAAAATCTAGATTGGGATAATGAATTAGATGACTAAGCAATAGATATGTAGGAAATAGGCTAATTCAACAATAATCCTTAGCTTGTGATTTGTCATGACAACTTTGTGTTTCAATTGATACATAATTTGGTTTTGCTATATCAAAATAAGGACTACTCTTTATATTTTCAAGTATAACCAAATAAAATCACTTTTTTTTATCCCATATTCCATATCCATCTCATTACTTAAAACTTTCACTATTTGATATTTGATCAAAAAAATTCTTTCATTTTTTATTATCCTACATTCTATCTCATTTCTTCTTCCATACTAACTCCTCTTCATAAAAAATCCCTTATCTCCCCCTACACCTTAATCTCTTCCATTACCTTCATCTCATCACCCATTTCTCTTTGTTTTTCCACTATACAACTCTTATATTTTTCATCTTTGATCTACTAAACTCTAACTTGTTTTCTGGTCATGAGATTGACTTGAAGATAATTTTTTCGGGTTAATCTCTTGAGGGGCAACCAAACTCCATCCCTCAGTCCATTAGGGAACACTAGGGCACACCATTATCTAAAATTTTCACACCAACAACATGTATTTGAAACAATGTAACAAATGCATTATCTCAAAAGGGGAAAAATGTAGACACCTAAAATAACACATTTCATCTAAATCATCACTTCTCATCATTTCTTATCAATCTATCTATCACTATTGATTAAATAATTTAATTTAGCTAACACATTATCCACATTAATTAAGTAATTTTTTAATTATTTAATTAAATCATCACTTTTCATCATCAATATTAATTAAGAAAATTTTAATTATTTAATTAATTCATCATTTCCCTTTTCCATATTAATTATTATTTTTTATTATTTAATTAATTTGTCATTTTCTTCCATATTAATTAAATATTTTTTAATTTTTTAATTTTTTAATTAATTTTATTATTTCCTCAATTTTCCTTATCCACACAAATTAAATCATTTTTAATTATTTAATTATATTCTTAATATCTTCTATCCACATTAATTAAATATTTTATAATTTATTTAATTAATTCATGCATTCTTCTCATCCACCATAATTAAATAATTTAATTTTCTCTTTCTATCTTTATTTCTTCTAAAAGTAAATAAAATTAATATTTATTTTATTTCATTTTACTTTTCTATCTCTTAATTTAGTGAATTGACTAAAAAGGTAATATTAGTTCACTCTAACTCACTCTTACTTCACTCATTCATGCAACTAGTCATATCATCCATATAACCTCTTAACTCATTATTCAAGTCCTTCATCTTGACACATGCCACTTGCACATCTATCATGATCTCTCAATCAATCTCATCCATCAATCTTTCAAATCATCCTATAGTATTGATTAGGTATCAAGTGAAATCTATAAAATACCATCATTCATCCATTCAAAACCTCTACAAATTTTGAGAAATCAAGTCACCTTTGCATCTAGTTTGTGAATCAAGGTTATGCTAAGTCAAGATCAATCAACATACCATTTTCCAACATTATCAAGTACAATGGAGTAAGGTTAGTTTAACATGCTCAACTATATTTCTACCAATTAACCAAAATTGACATTATGAATAATTGCTATTTATGAAAAATTCAAAAGCTAATTCTATTAAGCACTTTTATGTTCATAAATCACCCATAAATATGAAATTTCAAATAATTTTTCATTTCCACATGTCAATTGTTACATACAAGTTTGACTTGGGACTCAACACCTCAAAGTCAATTTTCAATTACATAGTTTTTCTTTCTCATTACATCAATCATTTAAATACATCAATGATACAAATACATAAAGAATTTTGATATGATTCCTTATGAAAATGTGCCTCCACTGGTGGACAAGAACATGATTGAGGTGCTTTTTCCACCCAATCATGAGGCATTGCTTCCTCGAAATTCTTTAGTCATTCAAAGAATGCCTGAACTTGCACAAAACACTTAACAAGAGATACAGTTTGCAAGGTGGAATCCGTGTGTGCCTAATAACATGCATTTCTATCTACTATGTTAGAATAACCAAGTTTCATGTTAGGTAAAATTGCATTAGAGAGAGGATAAATAACATAGTGTGTTTCATATCAAATATATATAAAAGTGGCTACTGTTGGGAATAGGATGCCATTTAATTGCAATGCTAAACATATTTCATGTATCTTCCAAGTCCTTGGAAAGTGTTCCCCAACACTAGGATTAGAAAGAGATTAAATTCAAATGAAATGAACATGTAAATTGGCATTTATAATTATTCCTAAATGATAGGAACATGTGGGGGTGTCCAAGAAGAGATCCTACAAAATAGGAGCACATGGGGCACCCACATGGAAGGTGGAACCCACCTTGCTTAAGTTAACTGTTTAGAAGATTGATAACACATCAGTAATGGATGTTTATATCCTAAAAGTTAGGGATTGATATTTACATGAGTGGAGTTCAGTTCAATTTAGTTCAGTTTAGTTTAGTTTAGTTTAGTTTAGTTCAGTTATGGTTTTATTATCTTCAGTTGCATGTAATTAGTTTGAGTTGAATGCTAGCTGACTTCAGTTGAATTGAGTTGCATGACTAATGACTTCAGTTGCATGATAGATAATAGGTGGATACATTCAGTTAAGTGGGGATGATCAATCATGCATAATGTTTGCATGAATTGGTGGAGAGATATGTTTTAGTTAACTAAGATTGACTTGGACCCACCTTGAGCACCCAAGTTGGCATCTTTGAGTTAAAACCATTTGCATGAGAAGATATTTACGAGGATAAGTTAAGTGGGCCCATTCTTGGGCAACAACTTTGAGGTGATGCTTGCAAGATATTTTCTTAACCAAACTTCAGTTAAGTGTTTAGTTTGGGGCACCTAAATTGAGGAAGACTTTGGTTTGAACTCATATTACATTGTGAAACTCTACTTGCACAATCTAGGTGTAGGTTTTTGAGAGGAGCTTTATTCTCTTGTATTTGATAACTCTTATGAGTTTACATGCTCATTAATTGTCTATTTATTGCAGCAATTGCATCATAGTTTATTGCAGGTTAGCAGGTTGATCTTGTGTATGTGTGAGGGTTTGAGGCCTGGCATGGGATGTGTGGATTCATGCTTGGTCGCATGGAATACATGGATAGCTTGTGCTATAGAAAGTGTATGAGAGTTTATTGCAGGTTGTGAAGAAGGATTGTTGAAGTCAAGGAATCATATCAATCAAGGATTGATATAGTATTATTGTGTCACTATTGAATTTGGTGTTGTTTTTTCCCAAAAGGGTTTCTCCATGTATATGTTGTCACTTCTATCTTCTTGTCTCATTCTTCTACAATATTCTATCTCTTTCTACAATTGGTAAAAACGATCTAAAAAGATTAACCATACACAAAGAATTGTGACAAAGAACACTTAATTAAATCTATAGTCACATAAGTTTACAAGTTTTAAGCTACAAATTCACCTTCATTTTCAACATTTGGTATCAGAGTTAATGGTTGGGCAGAGTTTGGGATGCCTTTCTCTTAAAATTTTGAAGGATTTTTTGCTGTAGTGGGAGCTTGTACTATTGTGTTATTATAAATTTGTAAAAGTATGTTACAATGAGTTCTACTTCTTGTCTAGATATTGAAAGATTCAATGAATCTAGTTAGGAGATGGTTATCACGATGTCATGGATAGCTTGGTTACATGTTTCAATGGGAGCTTTTTGACAGTGATGGTTTGATGTTTATCTTGTTGCCATGTATATCTTGGTATCACAGTTAAGTGGGAGCTTTGGTAGGATATGGTTATCTTCATGTGATTTGAATAGGTTTTAACATCTTGTTTCATGGAGGATCCTTAGAGTCTTTGGTAAAGGTGTTATTGTTCTTCCTTTGCAGAGGATGTAGTTTTTTTTTGGTTTTGAGTATTAATCATTTTCTTGGAGCTTCATGATTATCTAGGTTGCATTTGAATTTGGCATGGATTGATTAGTGGGTGCTCATGGATATTAGAGAGACTTGGGTTAGATTGGATATTTCTTATGTTAAGGGATATGTGTTGGAATGGTTACTTGTTATAAAAGTTTTTCAATAGTAAAGACCGCGAATCATAGACCTGATGAGAAGGTTGTCTTTATTGAAAGCCTATATTGCTTAGTGTTCTATGCACATGAAAATATTGTATCCCACTTTTGGTCTACTCAATAGGTAAATGATCTAAGAGTTGTTGCCCACCTGATTATTAGATGCATTATTTATATGTATCTTATCTTCTCTTATGCATTAGTCTTGAAAATTGAGTTTTGAGGGATTATTGAGAAGTAGATGAATGATTTTATTTATTTCCATTCTTCTCCTTGGAATCTTGAACTTGAGTTAGTTCTAAGAATTTGGGTAGGAGAGGTAAAGGATATAGTTAGTGGCTTTGGGCATATTCCCTTTTGTTGTGGGAATGTTTGAATAAGTTTGATCTACTTTCTATGAGAGGTTTACATCTAAGTTTTGCCATGTTTCATTATAAGTTGAATGATTAGATGTTGATAACCTTTCAGTTTGGGAGTGTTGAAGGAGATCTTATTTTACATAGTTTGGCACATGTTAGTGTGGTATAAGAACATGGTTTGATTTGCAGGTTCTCTCTTTGTGGGAATATTGTATTCTTCTTGAAGGTTCTTGTGTTATGAGAGATGTATTTTTCATATCATTGTATGCTTCTTTCAAACTATGATAGAGGAGTTAGCCACATCCTTTGTGTCAAGTTCTATAGGAGGACTTGTTAATGTTGTCATCTTGTTTTCATATTTGACAATACCTGTGCAGTGGGAGTTCCAAAAGGTATATGTGTTCTATATGAGAGGGGCACCTCTCTTGGACTAGTTACACTTTACTACAGTGAGTTACTTCAGAGGTTTTTTTATCACATGTCTATGTTTGTTATTACCTTGAAGTCTTATTTTGCACGATGGTGTATATATAGGGACTTGTTTACAGATTTGGGTTGTTATGTTGATAGCATGAAGTTCTACCTATGATAGTTTGGTTACAGAGACTTGGGAAAGGTATTGATTGAGAAATTTGACACTTTGATCAATGTTGTAGATAAGTTCTCTTGGTGCAGGAAGGCCATTGGCCTTGAGTCCTACACTTGATTTTATAATAATGATTCCTTGTTTAGAATAATTACAATGTATAATGTCAAGTGGGAGAATGTTGGGGATAAGATTCCATTTAATTGCAATCATAAACATATTTCATGTATCTCCTAAGTCCTTGGAAAGTGTTCCCCAACACTAGGATTAGAAAGAGATTAAATTCGATTGAAATGGACATGTAAATTGACATTTGTAATTATTACTAAATGATAGGAACATGTGGGGGTGTCCAAAAAGAGCTCCTACAAAATAGGAGCACATGGGACGCCCATATGGAAGGTGGAACCCACCTTGCTTAAGTTAATTATTAGGAGGATTGATAACACTTCGGTAATGCATGTTTAGATCCTACAAGTTAGGGATTGATATTTAAATGAGTGGAGTTCAGTTTAGTTTAGTTTAGTTCAATTCAGTTTAGTTTAGTTTAGTTTAGTTTAGTTTAGTTTAGTTTAGTTATGGTTCAGTTATCTTAAGTTGCATGTAGTTAGTTTGAGTTGAATGCTAGTTGACTTCAGTTGACTTGAGTCACATGACTAATGACTTCAGTTGCATGTCTGATAATAGGTGGATACATTCAGTCAAGTGGGGATGATCAATCATGCATAATGTTTGCATGAATTGGTGGAGAGATATGTTTCAGTTAACTAAGATTGACTTGGACCCACCTTGGGTGCTAAAGTTGGTATCTTTGAGTTAACACCTTTTGCATGAGAAGATATTTACAAGGCTCAATTAAGTGGGACCATTGTTGGGCACCAACTTTGAGGTGATTCTTGCAAGATATTTTCTTGACCAAAGTTCAGTTAAGTGTTTAGTTTAGGGCACCTAAATTGAGGAAGACTTTGGTTTGAACTTAGATTACATGGTGAAACTCTACTTGCACAATCTAGGCGTAGATTTTTTAGAGGAGATTTATGCTCTTGTATTTGATAACTCTTATGAGTTTACATGCTTATTAATTGTCTATCTATTGTAGCAATTGCATTAGAGTTTATTGTAGGTTAGTAGGTTGAGCCTTTGCACATGGGAGGGTTTGAAGCATGGCATGGGATGTCTGGATTCATGCTTGGTCACATGGAATGCATGGATAGCTTGTGCTATAGAAAGTGTATGAGAGTTTATAGCAGGTTGTGAAGAAGGATTGTTGAAGGAAAGGAAGTATATCAGTCAAGGATTGATACAATATTATTGTAATCTAGTTCTAAGGTTAAATAATACAAGCACTATTGATTCTAGTGGAGTT
Organism: Sequoia sempervirens; assembly: GCA_007258455.2. Taxonomy (NCBI): domain Eukaryota; kingdom Viridiplantae; phylum Streptophyta; class Pinopsida; order Cupressales; family Cupressaceae; genus Sequoia; species Sequoia sempervirens. Next base: position 41,408,696 of record VDFB02256132.1, read on the forward strand.
TTTTCTTGAAAGGGTTTCTCCACGTATATGTTGTGTCACTTCTATCTTCTTGTCTCATTCTTCTACAATATTTTATCTCTTTCTACAATTGGTAAAATTCATCTAAAAAGATTAATCATACACAAAGAATTGTGAGAAAGAACATTTAATTAAATCTACAATCACATAGGTTTACAAGTTTTAAGCTACAGTTTCACCTTCATTTTCAACAACTGCAAAGCTTGGCCAAGCTTGTGCTACATAAAATGCAACACTAGTTATATTTTTAAAAGAAAATATAAACTCTCTGGCACACATTCTTAAAAGAAAAGTTTATTATATCAAGGGGTGTCCCTCCATTTTAGACCATCTACTAGCAACATACTCTAGTGTGCTACAATAAACATTGAATTCTTGTATCTTTTCTATAAGGAAAGCAACAGTACGGAAACAAATTTCCTACTGTCAAATCCATAGGGAAGTAAGAAAATAGTACTTTTAATTTTTCTAATTACAATCCAATTAAGACACACATGAAATATTTTCAGAAATAGAGAAGATACTCAAAGACAATGAACAACAGATTTACGAGGGAAACCCTTTCAGGAAAAAACCCACCACACCAAGTTGAATCTCTTTGTATTATAGTAACAACAATTACATACAATCAGAGATACAACTCTCTGGTATTAGTTCACAGTAGCTTCATTCGCTGTTCATCCAGTTACAGAAATGCTCTCTTCAATCCGATCTCACTCATTGTCATTTCAAATCAGAATCATTCTCCTTTTATTTTATTCACATTCTAATTTTCTCTTCTGTGTATCCTTATCCGCCATTGAAAAACATAGATAGTTTCCTTTTGAGCAATTGATTTTTCCTTGCATGCAGTTCAACTCCAGTGTAGCATTGTTGCAAAAAACCAACTGCCAATCATTCAATTTTTGCTTCCTCTGATTGGTCCATGAGATGTCACATAGAATGGTCATATAGTCAAAGGCGTTCAAACATTGTTGGCATATCGATGAGACACTAACAGTGTCTCCCCGATGCCACAAAGTCTTCATATCGATATCACCATAGCTTCCACGAGTCGACAAGACGTTATAACGAGCGCCATGAGTCATACTGAATCTATCGATAACCATTTCATTTCTATCGGCAAGAGGTTCCTCCATCGGCAAGACATTTTACCGATGATCACAAAGCATATTGATTTCCACTTTGATATCGACAAGACTTCCCATTCGCCAAAAGGTTCCATCGAGTCTCCTTAAGTTTCACTTAAGCATCTGACAGTCGGCAAGACATTCATCTTTCGCCGAGACTTCACCCCAAACACAACCAAGTCTTATCGAGTTGGCAAGACTTATGTCCTTCGTTGAGACCTTTCACCGAGAGCCCATGTCTTACCAAGTCAGCAAGACATTGGACCTTCGCCAAGACCTCATACCAACCGAACATGTCATACCGAAATGCCCAAGAGTCGGCGAGACTTATTGCCTTCGCCAAGACCTTATACCGAGGTCCTTTTGTCACAGCAAAGGAACCAAGTGAATACTCCCTTCGGCGAGACCTTTCTTCATCACTGGGACATCTCACCACAACCTCCACCGTTGGCAAGGCTTTCCATTCTCGCTGAGAGATCTCCCCAAGATCCTTGTGTTAGCCCGATAGCTATATGCTATCTGTGAGACATTCACAATTTGCTGGGACCTCTCCCCGACACTCATGAGATAGCCCGATAAGATCAAACTACTGCCCAGAGATCTCCATTCGCCAAAAGGTCATGCAAAACACAAAGAGTCATAGAGATAGACATTGTGGGCAAGACATCAACTCTGTCTTGGTGACATGATCATTTTGAATGGATTTAGAACAGTTAGTCAGCCAGACATGAATAATGTCAAAGTGACTTTTCCTGTCAGGAGTTCCATGTCAGTAAGGATTGAGGCACATATTCCAACAAGCTCCCACTTGATGAAGATCTTACTGAAACCTCCAAAGCATAATCAAACTACTAAAAAACATGGGCCAGGAGGCCAATCGAACTGGCATAACACCTATATTTGTCTGTGCTCATAGGCTTCATCAATGCATCTGCAACATTCTCCTGAGTATCCACTTTCTCCAAAGAGACCTTTCCATCCTCCACCATATCTCATACAAAGTGATACTATACATCTATATGTTTCGTCCTGGCATGGAAAGTAGGATTCTTTGCCAAACATATAGCAATCTAGCTATCATAGTAAATAGTAATTTTTCCTACATCAAAACCAATGTTAGAACATAAACGTTTTAACCAGATTGCTTCTTTACAGGCATGTGTAGTTGCCATGTATTCTACCTCTATAGTGGACAAAGCGACTACAGCCTGCCGCTTGCTCATCCAACTCACTGCACCACCATTCATCATGAAAATATATCCACTGGTGGATCTTCTACTATCAATGTCCCCTGCCCAATCAGAGTCCACATAACCTAGAATACTGAGAGTCCTCTGTGATTCAACCAAGTTTCCATGGTAACACATAGCATAGTCTGAAGTACCCTTCAGATATCTAAACACTCTCTTCACAGCATCCCAATGTGTCCTTCCAAGATTAGCCATAAACCGACTAATAACTCCCACTGCTTGGGTAATGTCTGGCTTTGTAAAGACCATTGCATACATAAGGCTGCCAACTGCACTAGCATAAGGTACACTGGTCATGTCCTCCATGTCAGTAGGAGATTTTGGACAATCTTCAACAGATAGCTTCGTTCCCTGTGTAACTTGAACAACTAGCTGCTTGTTCATACAAAATCTCTCTAGAACAGTCATGATATACTTACTCGACCGAGCCAAAGTTTTCTATTTTTTCGTCCCTAGTTATTTCCATTCCCGAATGTACCTTGCTGCACCAAGATCTTTCATTTCAAACTTTGCGACAACTGAGACTTAAGATCAAAAATCATTAGCTTACTATTTCCTTTGAACAACATATCATCAACATAGAGAGCAATAATAAGGACTTGATCACTTTCAGCTTTGTAATATACACAGTGATCACATTTTGATCTTACAAATCTCAATGACAAAACAAAAGTATCAAATTTTTGGTACCACATTCTAGGAGACTGTTTTAACCCATACAGAGATTTTTTTAACTTGCAAGCCTTTCCTACCTTTTTCCACAAAGTGCTCCGGCTGGACATATAAATTTCTTCTTCAAGGTCACCATGAAGAAACGTTGTCTTCACATCCATCTGTTCAATTTCTAAGTCATACGCTGCTGCAAGTGACAAAATAAATCTAATAGATGTCAGCTTAGCTACAGGAGAAAAAAATTCTCCATAATCAATTCCCTCTACCTGGGAATAACCTTTTGCAACCAGCCTTGCTTTGTATTTTTCTACACTGCTATCCAGACCAATTTTCTTTTTGAATATCCATTTGTAGCCCACAACTTTTCTGCCTTTAGGAAATGGAACCAAACTCCAGGTATCATTATTTTCTAATGATGTCATTTCTTCATTCATGGCTTCCAACCAATAATTTGAATCAGACATTTTAAATGCCTCTTTCACAGTCCTAGGTTCATCAGTGCTAGATATTAAAGCATAGGCACAAGTAGACTCAATAAAAGAAAACCCATACCTATCAGGTTGCTTTCTTTCATGAGTTGACCTCCTCGCAGGATGAGGCGGAGGTGGTTCTTCATCTTCATCCAAACTTTCAGAGCTACTAGAGCTCTCCTCAGTATCAGGTACATTTTAATTTTTCAATTCCTTTTTATCTGGTGTTGGAGGAATTCCTACTACAACCTTTTCATTTTCTGATTTCTTCTCTGACTGTAGATCTAGTGTAGAAGATTTCAGCTCACGAAAGATAACACTTCTGCAATACAAAACCTTCCCAGTATTAGGATTCCAAAGCTTGTATCCTTTTATTCCAATGCTATAGCCAATAAAAATACACTTCACAACTTTGTTTTCCAACTTGGATCTTTTTTCAAATGGCACATATGCATATGCCTCACAACCGAAGACGCAAATATGTCTTAGAGAGGGCTTCTTTCCAGACCATGCTTCCAAAGGCATCTTCTCAATAAGAGCAAAGTTAGGAGAATGATTTACCAAGTAACATGTTGTAGAGACTGCTTCAGCCCATAACTTCTCCAAGCCAACTCTACTCAGCATACTTTGTGCTCTTTCCATTACCTTCCTATTGAACCTTTCAGCAACTCCATTTTGCTGTGGATTATAAGGTGTAGTTTTATGTCTTTTAATCTCATGATCTGTATAGTACCTTTCGAATTCATCTAAACAAAACTCACCGCCATTGTTAGTCCTCAAGCATTTTATTTTCCTACCAGTCTGATTTTCATCAAGATTTTTAAATTCTTTAAACCGACTAAACACTTATGATTTACTTTTTAGAAAATATACAAATATTCTTCTCATATAATCATCAATAAATGACACATAGTATCTTGATTTAGACAGAGAAGGAACATTCACTGGACCAAACACATCAGAATGAATATAATCAAGTAAACCAGAAGATTTGTGAGGACTGGAATAAAATGAAACACAGTGTTGTTTACCGTATAAGCAATGTTCACAAAATTTGAACTCAAGGTTACAATCTTCAAGCCCTTCTACCAGGTTTTTATTTTTCAAAGTTTTTAAACCTTTCTTACCAATGTGGCCTAGCCTATGATGCCAGAGCATAGTCTTCTCTACTGGAAGTTTAACCTGCATGGCTTTTACTCCATCAGGAATGTTTTCCTTATTATCTCCATGAGTAACCTTAAGTGACTTCACAGAGACACTATTGCATTGAATAGCTTGTGCATCTAGCTTGTAAAAGTTACCAATTCGAGTACCCCTAGCTAGCACCATAGAGCCTCTAGTCATCTTGCAGCCATTTCAAGAGAACGTGACATGCACTCTGATATCATTCAACTTACTTACATAAAGTAAATTACGAGCCAGAACTGGTATATGCATCACATCATTGATTCCCTTCACTCTTCCATTAGGGAATTGAATTTTGACTCTTCCACGACCAACAATTTCCAGAGATGAATCACTTGCCAAGTACACCTTTCCACCATTGTATTCTTCATACTTTGTGAACCAATCTCTATGAGATGTCATATGGAAAGATGCTCTAGAATCAATCAGCTAGACATCATCTGATGCCGGTGTAGCCAAAGCTACAATGAAGGCGTCTGCATCACTCTAAGAAGAATCATTTCTAGAAGAGTTTTTCTTCTTCTTTTTCTCCTCCTTGCAATTCTTTCGGACATGAACAGGTTGCCTACAATTCAAGCACTTCACCTTGGACTTCTTTCTAGGAGACTTTGATCTCCCTTCTGATTTCGATCTGGATTTCTTGTCCTTCTTTTTTCCTTTCTCCTTCGATCTTCCTCTGACAGCCAGAGCCTCCTTTGTCATCTCAGAAGATTTTCTTCTCATCTCTTCTGACAACAAAGAAGCAATAACATCTTCCATCTTGAAAGTAGATGTCATACTCCCAATAGCCATCACCAGATGATCCCAAGAATCTAGCAAAGAACATAGCAGTACCATGCAGCAATCTTCATCTTCAATCTTCACACCAACAGATGTTAACTGAGCAATCAGCATGTTGAAAGCATTTAAGTGATCAACAATAGATCCTCCCTCTTGCATTCTCAAAGAGTACAACTTCTTCCTGAAGAACAACTTGTTCAACAGGGACTTGCCCTGATAAATGGATGCTAGTCTTTTCCACAAGGAAAAAGTAGTATTTTCTTCATGAACATTCAAAAGAACAGAGTCTGCCAAATAGAGCCTTATCAGCCCCTTAGACTTTCTATCTGAAAGATCCCAATCCTCTTGCTTCATGCCTTGAAGCATTGTTCTAGACATAGCAGTCCAAAGATCTCAGTCTACTAACAGATCTTCCATTTTGAGTTTCGACAAGTCAAAGTTGCTACCATTGAATTTCTCTATTTCCATCTTCCCGGATGTGCTAGCCATCTTAATTTGTAATTAAATTAACAGAACTCTACAAAAGTACCACTGGAAAAGGATTGACACCAAAAACCCAACCCACTCACAAGGAGAACACAAATGGCTAGGCTATAATACCACTTGTAAGGAAACCAATGGTATGGAAACAAATTTCCTAACGTCAAATCCACAGGGAAGTAAGCAGACAATACTTTTAATTTTTCTAATTACAATCCAATTAAGACACACATGAAAGATTTTCAGAAACAGAGAAGATACTCAAAGACAATGAACAATAGATTTACGTGGGAAACCCTTTTGGGAAAAAACCCACCACACCAAGCTGAATCTCTTTGTATTATAGTAACAACAATTACATACAATCAGAGATACAAATCTCTGGTATTAGTTCACAGTAGCTTCATTCACTATTCATCTAGTTACAGAAATGCTCTCTTCAATCCGATGTCACTCATCGTCATTTCAAATCAAAATCGTTCTCCTTTTATTTTATTCACATTCTGATTTTGTCTTTTGTGCATCCTTATCCGCCATTTCCAAACATAGATAGTTTCCTTTCGAGCAATTAATTTTTCCTTGCATGCAGTTCAGCTCCAGCGTAGCACTGTTGCAAAAAACCAACTGCCAATCATTCAAGTTTTGCTTCCTTTTGTTGGTCCACGAGATGTCACATAGGCTGTTTATATGGTCAAAGGCATTCAAAATTTGTTGGCATATCGGTGAGACACTAACAATGTCTCCCCGAGGCCACGAAGTCTTCATATCGATATCGCCATAGCTTCCACGAGTCGACAAGACGTTATAACGAGCGCCATGAGTCATACTGAATCTACTAATAACCATTTCATTTCTATCAGCAAGACGTTTTACCGATGCTCACAAAGCATATCGATTTCCACTTTTCCATCGGCAAGACTTCCCATTCGCTAAAAGGTTTCGTCGAGTCTCCTTAGGTTTCACCGAAGCATCTGACAGTCGACAAGACATTCGTCTTTCACTAAGACTTCACCCCGAACACAACCAAGTCTTACCGAGTCAGCAAGACTTATGTCCTTCACCGAGACCTTTCACCGAGCGCCCATGTCTTACCGAGTTGGCAAGACACTTGACCTTTGCCAAGCCCTCATACCAGCTGAACATGTCATACCAAAGCACCCAAGAGTCGACAAGACTTATCGCCTTTGCCAAGACCTTATACCGAGGTATTTTTGTCACCACGAAGGCACCAAGTGAATACTCCCTTCGGTGAGACCTTTCTTCATCACTGGGACATCTCACCGAAACCTCCACCATTGGCGAGATTTTCCATTCTCGCTAAGAGATCTCCCCGAGATCCTTGTGTTAACCCGATAGCTATATGCTATCGGTGAGACATTCACCATTCATTGAGACCTCTCCTTGACACCCGTGAGATAGCCTGATAAGATCAAACTTTGGCCCAGAGATCTCTATTTTCCAAAAGGTCACATAGAACACAAAGAGTCACAGCGATAGACATTGTAGGAAAGACATCAACTCTGTCTTCGCGACATGATCATTTCAAATGGATTTAGAACAGTTAGTCGGCCAGACATGAATAATGTCACAGCAACTTTTCCCATCAGGAGTTCCATGTCAGTAAGGATTGAGGCACATATTCCAACAAGCTCCCCCTTGATGAAGATCTTACTGAAACCTCCAGAGCATAATCAAACTACTAAAAAACATGGGCCAAGAGGCCCATCGAACTGGCACACCACCTGTATTTTTCTGTGCTCACAGGCTTCGTCAATGCATTTGCAACATTCTCCTGAGTATCCACTTTCTCCAAAGAGACCTTTCCATCCTCCACCATATCTCGTACAAAGTGATATTGTACATCTATATGTTTCGTCCTGGCATGGAAAGTAGGATTCTTTGCCAAAAATATAGCACTCTGGCTATTACAATAAATAGTAATTTTTCCTGCATAAAAACCAATGTTAGAACACAAATGTTTTAACCAGATTGCTTATTTATAGGTATGTGTAGCTGTCATGTATTCTACCTCTATAGTGGACAAAGTAACTACAGCCTGTCGCTTGCTCATCCAATTCACTGCACCACCATTCATCATGAAAACATATCCACTAGTGGATCTTCTACTGTCAATGTCCCCTTCCCAATCAGAGTCCACATAACCTAGAATATTGAGAGTCCTCTATGATTCAACCAAATTCCCATGGTAACACAACATATTCTAAAGTACCCTTCAGATATCAAAACACTCTCTTCACAGCATCCCAATGTGTCCTTCATGGATTAGCCATAAACTGACTAAGAACTCCCACTGCTTGGGCAATGTTTGGCCTTGTAGAGACCATTGCATACATAAGGCTGCCAACTACACTAGCATAAGGTACACTGGTCATGTCCTCCATCTCAGTAGGAGATTTTGGACAATCCTCAATAGATAGCTTCGTTCTCTGTGTAACTTGAACAACTAGCTGCTTGCACTCAGTCATACAAAATATCTCTAGAATAGTCATGATATACTTACTCTGACTGAGCCAAAGTTTTCTATTTTTTCTGTCCCTAGTTATTTCCATTCCCAGAATGTACCTTGTTGCACCAAGATCTTTCATTTTGAACTTTGCAGACAACTGAGACTTAAGATTAGAAATCATTAGCTTACTATTTCCTATGAACAACATATCATCAACATAGAGAGCAATAATAAGGACTTGATCACTTTCAACTTTGTAATATACACAATGATCACATTTTGATCTTACAAATCCCAATGACAAAAAAAAAGTGTCAAATTTCTGGTACCACATTCTAGGAGACTGTTTTAACCCATACAAAGATTTCTTTAACTTGCAAGCTAGTCATTCCTTACCTTTTTCCACAAAGTGCTCCAGTTGCGACATATAAATTTCTTCTTCAAGGTCACCATGGAGAAATGTTGTCCTCACATCCATCTGTTCAATTTCTAAGTCATACACTGCTACAAGTGACAAAAGAAATCTAATAGATGTCAGCTTAGCTACAGGAGAAAAAATTTCTCCATAATTGATTCCCTCTACCTGGGAATAACCTTTTGCAACCAGCCTTGCTTTGTATTTTTCTACACTGCTATCTAGACCAATTTTCTTTTTGAATATCCATTTGGATCCCACAACTTTTCTGCCTTTAGGCAATGGAGCCAAACTCAAGGTATCATTCTTTTCTAATGATGCCATTACTTCATTCATGGCTTCCAACCAAGAATTTGAATCAGTCATTTTAAATGCTTCTTTCACAGTTCTAGGTTCATCAGTGCTAGATATTAAAGCATAGGCACAATTAGACTCAATCAAAGAAAACCCATACCTATCAGGTTGCTTTCTTTCATGAGTTGACCTCCTCACAGGTTGAGGTGGAGGTGGTTCTTCATCTTCATCAGAACTTTCAGAGCTACTGGAGCTCTCCTCAGTATCAAGTACATTTTGGTTTTTTAATTCCTTTTTATCTGGTGTCGGAGGAATTCCTGCTACAACGTTTTCATTTTCTAATTTCTTCTTTGACTACAGATCCAGTGTAGAAGATTTCAGCACATGAAAGATAACACTTTTGTTGTACAAAACCTTCTCAGTCTCAGGATTCCAAAGCTTGTATCCTTTTATTCCAACACTATAGCCAATAAAAATACACTTCACAACTTTGTTTTCCAACTTGGATCTTTTTTCAAATGGCACATATGCATATGCCTCATAGCCAAAGACACAAATATGTCTTAGAGAGAGCTTCTTTCCAGACCATGCTTCCAAAGGAGTCTTCTCAACAAGAGCAGAGTTAGGAGAATGATTTACCAAGTAACATGCTGTAGAGACTGCTTCAGCCCGAAACTTCTCCTCCAAGCCAGCACAGCTCAGCATACTTCGTGCTTTTTCCATTACTATCCTATTGAACCTTTCAGCAACTCCATTTTGTTGTGGAGTATAAGGTAGAGTCTTATGTCTTTTAATCCCATGATCTGGACAGTACCTTTCGAATTGATCTAAAGAAAACTCACCGCCATTGTCAGTCCTCAAGCATTTTATTTTCCTACCAATCTGATTTTCAACAAGATTTTTAAATTCCTTAAACCGACTGAACACTTATGATTTACTTTTCATAAAATATACAAATGTTCTTCTTGAATAATTATAAATAAACAACACATAGTATCTTGATTTAGACAGAGTAGGAACATTCACTAGACCAAACACATAAGAATGAATATAATCAAGAAAACTAGAAGATTTGTGAGGACTGGAATAAAATGATACATGGTGCTATTTACCATATATGCAATGTTCACAAAATTCAAACTCAAGGTTACCATCTTCAAGCCCTTCTACCAGGTTTTTATTTTTCAAGGTTTTTAAGCCTTTCTCACCAATGTGGCCTAGCCTATGATACTAGAGCATAGTCTTCTCTGCTGTAAGTTTAACCTCCATGGCATTTAATCCATCAAGAATGTTTTCCTTCTTATCTCCATGAGTAACCTTAAGTGACTTCACAGAGACACTATTGCATTGAATAGCTTGTGCATCCAGCTTGTACAAGGTACCAATTCGAGCACCCCTAGCCAGCACCATAGAGCCTCTAGTCATCTTCCAGCCATTTCTAGAGAATGTTACATGCACTCTGATATCATTCAGCTTACTTACAGAAAGTAAATTATGAGCCAGACCTGGTATATGCATCACATCAATGATTCCCTTCACTCTTCCATCAGGGAATTGAATTTTGACTCTTCCATGACCAACAATTTCCAAAGATGAATCACTTGCCAAGTACACCTTTCCACCATTGTATTCTTCATAATTTATGAACCAATCTCTATGAGATGTCATATGGAAAGATGCTCCAGAATCAATCAACCAGACATCATCTGATGCCCGTGTAGCCAAAGCTGCAATGAAGGCGTCTGCATCACTCTGAGAAGAATCATTTCCAAAAGAGTTATTCTTCTTCTTTTTCTCCTCCTTGCAATTCTTTCAGACATGACCAGGTTTCCCACAATTCAAGCACTTCACCTTGGACTTCTTTCCAGGAGACTTTGATCTCCCTTTTGATTTCGATCTAGATTTTTTGTCCTTCTTTCCTTTCTCCTTCAATCTACCTCTGACAGCCAGAGCCTCCTTTGTCATCTCAGAAGATTTTATTCTCATCTCTTCTAACAACAAAGAAGCAACAACATCTTCCATCTTGAAAGTGGATGTCGTACTCCCAATAGCCATCACTAGATGATCCCAAGAATCTGGCAAAGAACATAGCAGCAGCATGCAGTGATCTTCATCTTCAATCTTCACACCAATAGTTGTTAACTGAGCAATCAGCATATTGAAAGCATTTAAGTTATCAGCAACAGATCTTCCCTTTTGCATTCTCAAAGAGTACTTCTTCCTCAAGAATAGCTTGTTCACCAGGGACTTGCCCTAATAAATGGATTCTAGTCTTTTCCACAAGGAAGAGGTAGTCTTTTCTTCATGAATGTTTAGAAGAATAGAGTCTGCCAAAAAGAGCCTTATTAGCCCCTTATACTTTCTATCTGAAAGATCCCAATCCTCTTGCTTCATGCCTTGAGGCATTGTTCTAGACACAGTAGTCCAAAGATCTCGGTCTACTAACAGATCTTCCAATTTGAGTTTCCACAACTCAAAGTTTTTACCATTGAATTTCTCTATTTCCATCTTCCTGGATGTGCTAGCCATCTTATTTTGTAATTAAATTAACAGAACTCTACAAAACTCCCACTGGAAAAGGATTGACACAAAAAACCCAACCCACTCACAACGACAACACAACTGGCTAGACTCTGATACCACTTGTAAGGAAAGCAACCATACAGAAACAACTTTCCTAATGCCAAATCCATAGGGAAGTAATCAGACAGTACTTTTAATTTTTCTAATTACAATCCAATTAAGACACACATGAAATATTTTTAGAAACAGAGAAGATACTCAAAGACAATGAACAACAGATTTATGTCGGAAACCCTTTCGGGAAAAAACCCACCACACCAAGCTAAATCTCTTTGTATTATAGTAACAACAATAGACACAATTAGAGATACAACTCTCTGGTATTAGTTCACAGTAGCTTCATTCACTGTTCATCCAGTTACAAAAATGCTCTCTTCAATTCGATCTCACTCATCATCATTTCAAATCAGAATCGTTCTCCTTTTATTTTATTCACATTCTAATTTTGTCTTCTGTACATCCTTATCCGCATTTCCAAACATAGACAGTTTCCTTTCGAGCAATTGATTTTTCCTTGCATGTAGTTCAGCTCTAGCGTAGCACTGTTGCAAAAAACCAACTGCCAATCATTCAAGTTTTTCTTCCTTTGATTGGTCCATGAGATGTCACATAGGATGGTCATACGGTCAAAGGCGTTCAAACTTTGTTGGCATATCGTTGAGACACTAACAGTGTCTCCCCAATGCCACAAAGTCTTCATATCGATATCGCCATAGCTTCCACAAGTCAACAAGACATTATAACGAGCGCCATGAGTCATACTGAATCTACCGATAACCATTTCATTTCTATCGGCAAGAGGTTCCTCCATCGGCAAGACATTTTACCGATGCTCACAAAGCATAACGATTTCCACTTTAATATCGACAAGACTTCGCATTCGCCAAAAGGTTTCATCGAGTCTCCTCAGGATTCACCTAAGCATCTGACTGTCAGAAAGACATTCGTCTTTCACCGAGACTTCACCCCGAACACAACCAAGTCTTACCGAGTTGGCAAGACTTATGTCCTTCGTCGAGACCTTTCACCAACCGCCCATGTCTTACCGAGTCGGCAAGACATTTGACCTTCGCCAAGACCTCATACCAAGTGAGCATGTCATACCGAAGTGCCCAAGAGTCGGCGAGACTTATCGCCTTCGCCAAGACCTTATACCAAGGTCCTTTTGTCACTGCAAAGGCACCAAGTGAATACTCCCTTCGGCAAGACCTTTCTTCATCACTGGGACATCTCACCAAAACCTCCACCATTGGTGAGACTTTCCATTCTCGCTGAGAGATCTCCCCGAGATCCTTGTGTGAGCCCGATAGCTATTTGCTATCTGTGAGACATTCACCATTTGCTGGGACCTCTCCCCGACACCCGTGAGGTAGCCCGATAAGATCAAACTGCTGCCCAGAGATCTCCATTTGCCAAAAGGTCACGTAGAACACAAAGAGTCACAAAGATAGACATTGTGGGCAAGACATCAACTCTGTCTTGGTGACATGATCATTTTGAATGGGTTTAGAACAGTTAGTCAGCCAGACATGAATAATGTCAAAGCGACTTTCCCTGTCAGGAGTTCCATGTCAGTAAGGATTGAGGCACATATTCCAACAAGCTCCCACTTGATGAAGATATTACTGACACCTCCAAAGCATAATCAAACTACTAAAAAACATGGGCCAGGAGGCCCATCGAACTATCACACCACCTGTATTTGTTTGTGCTCACAGACTTCGTCAATGCATCTGCAACATTCTTCTGAGTATCCACTTTCTCCAAAGAGACCTTTCCATCCTCCACCATATCTCATACAAAGTGATACCATACATCTATATGTCTCATCCTGGCATGGAAAGTAGGATTCTTTGCCAAACATATAGAACTCTGGTTGTCACAGTAAATAGTAATTTTTCCTACATCAAAACCAATGTTAGAACACAAAAATTTTAACCAGATTGCTTATTTATAGGCATGTGTAGCTGCTATATATTCTACCTCTATAGTGGAAAAAGTGACAATAACCTACCGCTTACTCATCCAACTCACTGCACCACCACTCATCATGAAAACATATCCACTGGTGGATCTTCGGCTATCAATGTCCCCTGCCCAATCAGAGTCCACATAACCTAGAATACTAAGAGTCCTCTATGATTCAACCAAGTTTCCATAGTAACACATAGCATAGTCTGAAGTACCCTTCAGATATCTAAACACTCTCTTCACAACATCCCAATGTGTCCTTCCAAGATTAGCCATAAACCAACTAATAACTCCCACTTCTTGGGTAATGTCTGGCTTTGTAAAGACCATTGCTTACATAAGGCTGCCAACTGCACTAGCATAAGGTACACTGGTCATGTCCTCCATCTCAGTAGGAGATTTTGAACAATCCTCAACAGATAGCTTTGTTCCCTGTGTAACTTGAACAACTAGCTACTTGCACTCAGTCATACAAAATCTCTTTAGAACAGTCATGATATACTTACTCTGACTGAGCCAAAGTTTTCTATTTTTTTTGTCCCTAGTTATTTCCATTTCCAAAATGTACATTGTTGCACCAAGATCTTTCATTTCAAACTTTACAGACAACTGAGACTTAATATCAAAAATCATTAGCTTACTATTGCCTATGAACAACATATCATCAACATAGAGAGCAATAATAAGGACTTGATCACTTTCAGCTTTGTAATATACACAATGATCACATTTTGATCTTACAAATCCCAATGATGAAACAAAAGTGTCAAATTTCTAGTACCACATTCTAGGAGACTGTTTTAACCCATACAAATATTTCTTTAACTTGCAAGCTAGTCTTTCCTTACCTTTTTCCACAAAGTGCTCCGGCTGGGACATATAAATTTCTTCTTCAAGGTCACCATGAGGAAACGTTGTCTTCACATACATCTATTCAATTTCTAAGTCATATGCTACTGTAAGTGACAAAATAAATCTAATAGATGTCAGCTTAGCTACACGAGAAAAAATTTCTCCATAATCAATTCCCTCTACCTGGGAATAACCTTTTGCAACCAACCTTGCTTTGTATTTTTCTACACTACTATCCAAACGAATTTTCTTTTTGAATATCCATTTGCAGCCCACAACTTTTCTGCCTTTAGGCAATGGAACCAAACTCCAGGTATCATTCTTTTCTAATGATACCATTTCTTCATTCATGGCTTCCAACCAAGAATTTGAATCAGACATTTTAAATGCCTCTTTCACAGTCCTAGGTTCATCAGTGCTAGATATTAAAGCATAGGCACAAGTAGACTCAATCAAAGAAAACCCATACCTATCAGGTTGCTTTCTTTCACGAGTTGACCTCCTCACAAGCTGAGGCAGAGGTGGTTCTTCATCTTCATCAGAACTTTCAGAGCTACTGGAGCTCTCCTCAATATCAGGTACATTTTGATTTTTCAATTCCTTTTTATCTGGTGTCAAAGGAATTCCTGCTACAACCTTTTTATTTTCTAATTTCTTCTTTGACTGCAGATCGAGTGTAGAAGATTTCAGCTCACGAAAGATAACACTTTTTCTATACAAAACCTTCTCAGTCTCAAGATTCCAAAGCTTGTATCCTTTTATTCCAACACTATTACCAATAAGAATAAACTTCACAGCTTTGTTTTCCAACTTGGATCTTTTTTCAAATGGCACATATTCATATGCCTCATAGACAAAGACACGAATATGTCTCAGAGAGGGATTATTTCTAGACCATGCTTCCAAAGGCGTCTTCTCAACAAAAATAGAGTTAGGAGAATGATTTACGAAGAAACATGCTGTAGAGACTGCTTCAGCCCAGAACTTCTCCTTCAAGCCAGCACTGCTCAGCATACTTCATGCTCTTTACATTACTATCATGTTGAACCTTTCAGTAACTCCATTTTGCTGTGGAGTATAAGGTGTAGTCTTATGTCTTTTAATCCCATGATCTGTACAGTACCTTTCAAATTGATCTAAACAAAACTCACCGCCATTGTCAGTCCTCAAGAATTTTATTTTCCTACCAGTCTAATTTTCAACAAGATTTTTAAAATCCTTAAATCAACTGAACACTTTTGATTTACTTTTCAAAAAATATACAAATGTTCTTGAATAATCATCAATAAATGACACATAGTATCCTGATTGAGACAGAGAAGGAACATTCACTAGACCAAACACATTAGAATGAATATAATCAAGCAAACCAGAAGATTTGTGAGGATTGGAATAAAATGAAACACGGTGTTGTTTACCATATATGCAATGTTCACAAAATTCAAACTCAAGGTTACAATCTTCAAGCCCTTCTACAAGGTTTTTATTTTTCAAGGTTTTTAAACCTTTCTCACCAATGTGTTCTAGCCTATGATGCCAGAGCATAGGCTTCTCTACTGGAAGTTTAACCTGCATGGTGATTACTCCATCAGGAATGTTTTCCTTCTTATCTCCATGAGTAACCTTAAGTGACTTCACAAAGACACTATTGCATTGAATAGCTTGTGCATCCAGCTTGTACAAGGTACCAATTCAAACACCCCTATCCAACACCATAGAGCCTCTAGTCATCTTCCAGCCATTTCTAGAGAATGTGACATGCACTCCGATATCATTCAGCTTACTTACAGAAAGTAAATTAAGAGCCAGACCTGGTATATGCATCACATCATTGATTCCCTTCACTCTTCCATCAGGGAATTGAATTTTGACTCTTCCACGACCAACAATTTCCAAAGATAAATCACTTGCAAAGTACACCTTTCCACCATTGTATCCTTCATACTTTGTGAACCAATCTCTATGAGATGTCATATGGAAAGATGCTCCAGAATCAATCAACCATACATCATTTGATGCCCTTGTAGCCAAAGCTGCAATGAAGGTGTCTGCATCACTCTAAGAAGAATCATTTCCAAAAGAGTTCTTCTTCTTCTTTTTCTCCTCCTTGCAATCCTTTCAAACATGACCAGGTTGCCCACAATTCCAGCACTTCACCTTGGACTTCTTGCCAGGAGACTTTGATCTCCCTTCTAATTTTGATCTGTATTTCTTGTCCTTCTTCTTGCCTTTCTCCTTCGATCTTCCTCTGACAACTAGAGCCTCCTTTGTCATTTCAGAAGATTTTCTTGTCATCTCTTCCAACAATAAAGAAGCAACATATTCCATCTTGAAAGTGGATGTCGTACTCCCAATAGCCATCACCAGATGATCCCAAGAATCTGGCAAAGAACATTGCAGAAACATGCAGCAATCTTCATCTTCAATCTTCACACCAACAGATGTTAACTGAGCAATCAACATGTTGAAAACATTTAAGTGATCAGCAACAGATCCTTGCTCTTGCATTCTCAAAGAGTACAACTTCTTCCTCAAGAACAACTTGTTCACCAGGGACTTGCCCTGATAAATGGATGTTAGTCTTTTCCACAAGGAAGAGGCAGTCTTTTCTTCATGAACGTTCATAAGAAGAGAGTCTTATAAACAGAGCCTTATCAGCCCCTTAGACTTTCTATCTGAAAGATCTCTATCCTCTTGCTTCATGCCTTGAGGCATTGTTCTAGACATAGCAGTCCAAAGATCTCGATCTACTAATAGATCTTCCATTTTGAGTTTCCACAACTCAAAGTTGCTACCTTTGAATTTTTCTATTTCCATCTTCCCGGATATAGTTGCTACCATTGAAATTTCTCTATTTACCATTGAATAGTATGTGTTACAAATTGAAACTGATAGAGCTTCAATGAGTAATTGGAGTTGAATTCCATTGACTTCAATTGCAATTATCCTATTGGTCACTATATTCCACATGCTTTGACGAGATTGGTCCCTTGGATTCCCTCTCATGTAGTTGTCTTATCATGTCTAAGCCTTGTGTTCTATAAAAGGCCAAAGGATCTTCATTTTTATTTTAAGTTTGGAATTTGTGGATGTCAGAGGAGCATAAACTTTTAAGTTTTTTCTTTTTTCCTATTTTCTAAACCATTCTGGTGTAAAACTTTGTATGCACATAGACATTAATTAATATCAGAGCTTATTAGATAGCTACCTATCTTAGTGTCTTTTGTAGTTGGTTTTGTTAGTTTAGTCGAACAAGACTTTATGTTGTGCCATTTAAGAGTGCATACAAAACCTACTCAGTGTCTAGAAACGAAACCCTCTCTTTAAAAGCTTGCACTATTTTATATGTAGTTGTGAAGCAATCTGGTGAAGTATAAAGTGGTTTGATCTATTTTAATTAATTATTTGGGGAATCCATGGAGAATAACTAGGAGAAACTTTTAATTTTAGTTTTTTTATGTTTTTTTTAGAATAGATGTTTAAATATTTGAAAATGTTTCAAAATTTAAATGAATTGAAGGAATTGTATTGAAAATATTTCGTTTTCTATAAATTTGTTGAATGATTAATGCTAAATCTACCTAAGTGATAACAAAAAATTTGTGATATTCATGAAATATTATGGAAAATATTTTGGTTTCATGATGTTTGAACTCATTGTTTCAATTTGGAATGTACATCTAAAATATTCAAGGAATAACCATAGTCCCTTTGAGATTAACAACAATATCACATCATTACTCGAGAGTGACCCTAGTGCAACCATGACTTGGTTATGAGAGACTTTGGATTGAATGAAAGCCAATATATTTCCTATAAATGCAAAATTTCCCCTTAGGTTGTCTTTGTTCCATATCTTTCAAGAAGGATAGGCTCTTTGCAGTCTTGTCTGTGAACAATTTATTTTCCATTTTTTCTATGAGTGAAATCATCGTCAATGGGAACTGGCGCTAGAAGGAGGGCCTCTATTTAATATTTTAGGTATCATTTCCTAGAATTTACAGAATTGTGTTTCAAAACACTAGTTATAAGTTTGGAAAGAAGCTTGTGAGTGAGAAATTGAATGCAAGTTGGTTTTCATTATGGAAGTTGGAAAACTTCATAAAATCCTTAATTAGAAACTACATCCTTTGAGTTTGTTTACTTTTGGAAGAGTCATCGAGTTGTAGAATTCATGATACAACTAACCACGGTGAACTTGAGTGTGAATTTTTTTTAGCTAGGGTTTATTTGGCCATAAATAGAGTGGTTTTGTTAATAGAGGAAGTTTTAACTACTAAAAGAAAGGGATTGTTAATGAGATTTTTTTTTTCCCTAGTGAAGTTGGAAATATTAAAAAATCAACCGATATACCAAAATAGTTGGAAAACTGTGATTATTATAAAGAAAATTCTAACGCTTTGTAGGAAAATAGGCAAGAATGTCAAATTTAGAGATATTTCATCACAAACGAGGAAACAACATTGATGAATCATTATTTCTTGTACATGTGGAAAATGCAGATAACGAGATGCAGTGGGAAAATCAAGTGGGAAACACGTGTATTGTGCTTCAAGTTGGAAATTCACCAACTATAAAAAGACATTTTCCTGATTTTATACAAGATACAAAATATCAAGTTTTTAGTTTTTCTCTTTCTGATAGTAATATAAGCAATGATATATCTTGGTCTAACAAAATGTAAAGTGAAGATAGGGTCAAAGATATGAAGACTTTCAGAGGAGAAGGAAGCAAAGAAATAAATGCAGTTGTTCATGGAAATGGACCAACGCTGGAGGAAGGTACAGTATGGCCGCATCAGAAAAAATGTGTGCAATCGATCTCTAATGAGTTTGTTTTCATACATTTGAGAAATTTTTTGGGTAAGTACACTTTTGAATTCATGGTGTTTAAACGCAAAAGATTCAAGATAATCCATTGTTACAGTAGATTATTGAAAATTTTGATAAGAGAATTTAAGGACAAACCTACTGTAATTCATACCAAAACTGTAGAAGAAATAGTTGTAGAAATTGAAGTAAATTGCTTTATTAGAGTTAATCTTTTGTTATGTTAGAGTTAGGGTAGTTAGGGTTAGTTTACTTTTTGTAGGGTTTTCTTTGTTCTTGTTTTGTTTTCTTGCTTCGTTTTATTTTTTTCTTTTGTCTAGCCTCTGCATTATCAAATTCTACTTAAATTTATCTTACACATGAGAATGAACTCAAATTTTTTGTAAAATTGAACTAAAAAAGGGAAATAATAAAGCCATACACAGTAAAAGATACCAAAAGAGATATTATATATGTGTGTGTGTCACGTATATACATCAGATATCAAAATCCTTGTTCAATTTTTTTTTTTTAAAAAGAGTCAAAAGAAGAGTGAGCAAAGTTGCAGATGATAGTAGTCGTTCAGTTGATGTGGGACGCCTCTTCCATCAGGGCTAAATACCCTATGTAGGTGAGTTCCTGGTGAGTTTCAAATTCTTGGATATGGAGGGTATCCAGATTCTCCAAGAATTTAGGTTTCACTATCAAGTTGGCAGCAGTGCGAACATCTTCAACAGGTAGCCCAATGTCTAGAAGTGACGCTACAAAGTGAGAAGCAATATTAGAGTAAAAATGAAAGTAGTGGTTGGATGCAAAATATCTTTCCCCAAGGACTAAGCATAAGTTTGGCATAGTGAAAATGGAATTCCTAATGAAGAATACCTTTTCGAGCCTTTGTGGTGTGATACTTCCTAAGAAAACATTATGTCTGCGAGAACCTAAACAAATTGGAGTATCCATGGCTAAGAAGAAAATGTGAAGACACAGAGCTGATTTATAGAAACTAAAACAAAAGGAAAAGAAAAGAGAAGTGTGGAAAATTCGAGAAGAAATGCAAAAATTTATAGAGAATTGTAAGAAAGTTGTGGTACATAGTTGCCTTGAGTATTTGTTCTTTTGGAAATCATAACCAAGGTGGCAGATGAAAAATAATCTTCAGAGCTAAAGGTTAAATCAAATTAATTGTTTACACATATTTGGTGAATTGCTTCGAATTTGAGCAGTACGGAGATTGTGAATCAAGCAAGTTGAATATTTCAAAATTAATAGTGATCCTTCTAAATTATTTTAAAAGATTTGTATTAATTATGGAGGTGTTATGTGTGTGGAATACACAGGAAAATGAAGCCGACAAGGTAGTACATGTCATCACCCAAGTAAGTTGAAGAGATAATACATGTTGAATAAGGTGTGTGAATTTAATATAGAATAATGTGATCGTGTTTCAAGGTAATCATGACATTTTTGATCCATTAATGAAGTGCAGCATCGTCAAGTCGAAATAGCTAGCAGAAATTTTAGTAGTTGGCATAAAATTTAATCGGAAGGGCGGTAACTAATGTTTCTAAATTTAGATTTAAATTTGGAAATTAAGTTGTCTATTGCTAAATTTTAATTTATGCATATTTTTTAACATATAGCAAGCTACAGTTAGCTAGGATTTGACATAAGTTAGTAAAATTTAGCTGGAAACACACAACTATAGGGAATCATTAAATGAGTTTTTGGGAAGGAGTGAATTGATGAAGGGATTTACATTGAATGAAAAATAAAAAAGTAACCTTCATTTCCATTGTAATTCCCAACCTAATAATGGTGCTTCATTGCTTGCAAGTTGATAAATGAGCTATCATTGAAATATCAAAATTGAAAATGAGCTATCATTGCTATATCTAAAAAAAAAAAAAAGAGATATCAACTCAATAGGCTATCCAAATAACTCTACTAGGGCTATGGATGCCTGACTAGCATTAGAGCTATGTTTGGGGGAATTATGAAGATAACCTTGTCAGGGCTATGGACGCTTGATTGACAACAATGCTCTATCCCTAGTTGGATTTGGAGGATTACTATATTATGTAGTTCAATGTTAATGAACTGATTCTTTTTACTAAGTTCCAAAAACTAGAAATAATCAAAGCACACATGAATGTTTCCAGTAGAGTTTTACTTTTTTATGCCAAAATCTAGGTAAAGGTAGAAAGTTATTGTTTTAAAATATGTATAAGTTTTAATTTACAACTAGTGATTTAATTTCAAGTTTGGTTTAAATTTGGTTTTATTAGTTGCAAGTTGTTGTGTGGTCTCACAACACACCCCAAGACTGAAAAGACTTCGGGATCCAAGTAAAAAATGTGTAACTCTTATGGTGGGAGCTAGCAAATTGGAAGATCACTCGAAGTGAAAGAGAAAACCTTTGATAATAAGAGTACTTCATATTGTAAGTGTTTCGTACACCGGATATCGGGTAACGAAAACACTCAAAAGGAAAAAGGTAATGTAAAGTTCAAGTGGAAGGCTTCGATCTGGTATAGAGTGTTTTGGTATAAAGTGTTCCGATATAATAGAGTTTCGGTATAACTGAGGTCCGAGAAAGTAAGTGGGTAAAGTTGAATATTGGGTACTGGGTATTAGGCTATAATATAGAGTGAAAATGTGAAATTTTAAATTTTTCTAATGATCCCGGTGATCTGGTATATGTATGAGGATTCATGATATTCTTTTAAAAGGAATGTTAATTATGAGATTTTTGTACTAACATTTGAATAATGGTTTTATTTACATGAGATGTTATAAATATTTTTTAAGGGATTTAATGTGTGGAATTTGTGATTGCAGGAGATATCGATTGTGATGCAAAGCTTGGGTATGGACGGTCAGGAAAACTTGAATCATGGATGGAATAGTTTTCAGTCCAATTTCATCACTCTGGGAGGTGATAATGCAGATGGCTTTGAGTCCATCAGAATTATGGGGATCTCAGTATTCCACATGTGGTGGGAACAAATGCTAATTTTTGGGAGAACCCTTTCCCGAGAATGACAGAACTGGAGCCAAGCAAAGTGTAAGGGGAAAAAATTACACCTTATCATTTTGAATATATGGGAATCCCCTACACATTATCATGATTCGAAGTATCATTCTGGAAAAGATTCCAGATCAACACCCGAAGAGCTTCAATGAGTAATTGGAGTTGACTTCTATTGACTTCAATTGCAATTCTCCTATTGGTCACTATATTCCACATGCCTTGATGAGATTGGTCCCTTGGATTCCCTCTCATGTAGTTGTCTTATCCTATCTAAGCCTTGTTTTCTATAAAAGGCCAAAGGATCTTCCTTTTTATTTTAAGTTTGGAATTTGTGGATGTGAAAGGAGCATAAAATTTTAAGTTTTGTTCTTTTTTCCTATTTTCTAAACCATTCTAGTGTAAAAATTTGTATGCACATAGACATTAATTAATATCATAGCTTATTAGATAGCTACCTATCTCAGTATCTTTTGTAGTTGGTTTTGTTAGTTCCGCTGAACAAAAGACTATATGTTGCACTGTTTAAGGGTGCATACTAAACCTACTCAGTGTCTAGAAATGAAACCATCTCTTTAAAAGCTTGCACCATTTTATATGTAGTTGTGAAGCAATCTGGTGAAGCATAAAGTGGTTTGCTCTGTTTTAATTAATTCTTTGGGGCATCCATGGAGAATAAGCAGGAGAAGCTTTTAATTTTTAGTTTTTTTATGTTTTGTTTTAGAATAGATGTTTAAATATTTGAAAATTTTCCAAAATTTAAATGAATTGAAGGAATTGTATTGAAAATATTTCATTTTCTATAAAGTTGTTGAATGCTTAATGCAAAAATCTAACTAAATGATAGCAAAGAATTTGTGAAATATCATGGAAAATCTTTTGGTTTCATAATGTTTGAACTCATTGTTTCAATTTGGAATGTATATCTAAAATATTCAAAGAATAACCATAGTCCCTTTGATATTAACAACAATATCACATCATTACCCGAGAGTGACCCTAGTGCAACCATGGCCTAGTTATCAAAGACTTGGGATTGAACGAAAGCTAATATGTGTCCTATAAATGCAAAATTTCCACTTAGGTTTTCTTTGTTCCATATCTTTCAAGAAGGATAGGCTCTTTGTGGTCTTGTCTATGAAAAATTTATTTGCTTTATTTTCTCTGAGTGAAATCGTCATCAACAAATATCAATAGAGAAACACAAAGAAAAGGCGTATATATGTGTGTGTGTGTGTGTGTGTGTGTGAATAAATATACATATACACCTGCACAATCAGCACATATTAAGCCCCTATGGGATTCCACATCCCACTGCCACAAAAAGGTCGAAAGCTATTTCATAATGTTGATTTACCATTTAAACATACACGAATGTTATCTTATTCATTTCAAGAATATCATCAAATGGTTGAATCATTTGTCCAAAGTTACCTTAGAATGATACTTCATTCTTCCCAGATTAACATTCACATAGCATGATGAGTTCTAATAAAATGATAGTAAGGCCTTGGTTAGGCCATGCATGGTCTTTACCATGGATATCCACCACATGGGGTACAATAACTAAAAAAAATGATAGAACGATACATGTCGTTCTTCTTGTGACAATAATCGATGATTAACTATCACTCAACCATGAATCATGGCACCATAGGACTGTGGTAATAGAGTAAGCTAAACACCAATAGCATTAAGCAAAACAAACAATGCCCAACATAAATGGAAAATATGATAATACTTCAATAAGGGTTGATCGAGTGGCCTTAAAATACTTTACCATGGGTTGGTCAAATGGATCGACCCTATGGAAGATAGAAAAATAGATAAGATTCCACCATGGAGTCTATTCAATACCCCCTTACATAGGGTAAAATATGGCTTTGGCCCATTTGATCCAATATATTCAAACACAAGATGACCAATAGAGAAGAAATGAAAGAAGCAAGCTAGCAAAAACTTAATAAATGCTACAAGAATGAAAATCATTCAAAATCAACAATTAGAAGGTTTCACATTACCTCTTTTTTGTACAATTGGTGTTGAGAAATGGCAACAAGCTATGAATCCTCTACTTTTTCCTTCAGTTGATCTCCACGATTCTCTTCTTGCTTTTTCCTTCCTTTTTCTTCACCCTTCAAACTCTCTCCCCTCATTCAAATATCCTCTTGCTATTTTTAGGGGATAGTGGTCATAAATTCCCTTGTCTCCACCACCTTACCTAGCTACCCATTCCTCCCATTTCTGACAGTTGACTGTAGCCTTTTTGGTCATGGAAGGGGTCAAACCCTATCCCAATAATGGTGGGAGTTACAAATTTCATACCATGATTTCTGTGTTTCCAATAAAAATTTGAAATTAAAAGAATGATCACGAATATATATATATACTAATTTTCATGTACTCACATATTGATTTATATGTATGTATATGTGTATATGCATATATATATACATACATACATATATATATACACACACATCTATACATTATAAATACATCCATATATATATAATTTCCTTACTTAAGATTATTTACATATGTTCATATATTCAAGCAACACAAACATTTTCTTTCCTTATTCAAATACAGATTAAATTTTGTTTAAAGATCAAACAATTCAAGTACTTTTATGCATTGAAGATGAGTTATCTTTTCAAACTTCCCTCAAATATCAATTTGGTTCAACAAGATAAGGAAAAATGCATTGATTTGTTCTTTTCATAATTTAAAATTCTCACATTCAATGTGAACGAAATACATCAATTTTCTATCATATGTAGATGTCATGATCTACTATGGTGTGTGAGATTCTAGATTCCATTCTTGCTTACTTTGGTCATCTGGCTAAGCATGCCTACCTCAATCAAATTCTCATCCTTCTCTTGTTTCCTACACACACATTCTTACACTTGTCCACTTATTAGTAACCTTCAATTGATAATCTTATGAAAATAATTTCTTAAATCAGGAAATTTAACATTGATTTTCAATTTTCATCACCACATTCTATCAAATTCCATAAATAAAATGATAAATTGTTTTTCCCAAATATTTCAATTTCCTCAAATTTAAAATGCATAAATGAAATCAAGATATGATATCCTTCCTCACTTGAAAGAGTCATCGTCCCAATGTCTGATAAAAAAAAATTGATTTTGCATATGTTTATCAATTCACATTGTTTTCAAGTCAAACATCATAGTATACCAATGCCAAGTATCGATTTATAAATAATCATGATTGATATTGTTTTCAAGTCAAAACATCATAGTATACCAATCCAAAATTTTAGGCATTAATACAAAATGATCATCAATAGTCTCTCTAAGAAGGAAAATGAGGGAAGGAGCATTCTATTTCCTCTTAATCCTCCCATGTAGCATTTTTCTCATGATATTGGTCCCACTGGACCTTATACTAAACAATGTCCTTGTTTCGCAACTTGACGTTGTGTCTATCTAGAATTCTATTGGGCTCCCCTAGAACCACTCTTAGATCCTCCACCTATAAAGAACACTAATAAAGTATATGAGATGCATTTGGGTGGTATGGTTTTAGCAAGGAAACATGAAACACATTATGGAGTTAAGCTAGAGCAGGGGGTAGAGAAAGTCTATATGCAACTAGGTTGATAACTTCCAACACATCAAACAGGCCCACGAATCTGGGAGCTAGCTTGGATGACCTCTCGAAGGTAATAGAGCTCTTATATGGATTGAGCCTAAAAAAAATTATCCCCAACTACAAACTTTCTAAAGGTTCTTTTTCTGTCAGCATAGCTCTTTTTCCTGTCTGCTTCCTCCTTCAGTATGCTCTTAATAAGCCTCATTTGCTCTTCCATTTCTTTCAACATCTTAGGACCCACTATGATCATGTCTTCCAATCTATCCCAACTGATGGGAATACAAAATTTTAGCCCATACAAAGCCTCAAAAGGTGCATAACTAAGGATTCATGATGGGATTTATTATAAGAAAATTCTACTAATGGTAGATACTCTTCTCATTTATATTGTTGATCCATATAGTACACCCAAAGGAGATATTATAATACTTGATTTACCCTTTCAATTTGACCATTTATCTGAGGATGGTATGTTGAATGAAAGTTAAACTTAGTTCCCAACACTACATTCAAAGTGGTCTATAACCTTGATGTCATTCATGTATCTTTGTCGGATATAATACTCTTTGGCACACCATGTGAATGAAAGATCTCTTGGACAAATTTCTTGGCCAAGGTCAACGATCCATCCTTAAGGTTCCTTGGGATAAAATGTGCCACTTTATTCAACTTATCAACTATCAACATAATGACATCATTCTTGTTCTTGCTTAAAGGTAACCCCTACACAAAGTCCATATTGATCACTTGCCATTTGTACTCAGGTATATCATGAGGATAAAGGACCCTTATTGGATGCATGTGTGCATCCTTGAATCGTTGACACTCCAAGCATCTAGCTATGTACTCCACTATGTCCCTCCTGAGTCTAGGCCAAAAGTACAAATTTTTCAATTCTTTGATCATCTTTATAACTATGGGGTGTCCCGTATATGGTGCATTGTGGACCTCGTCTAGGTCCTAAGCTCCCTAGAATCTAGAATGTACATCCATCTTTGGTATCTTAAGATACCATTTGGTTCAATCTTGTACCTATCGAATCAATGGTGTGACGAATTATCTTCTAGAGTCCTTTTCACCTTCTCATAATGATCATCACCTTGCAAGTGTTGCATCACCTGCTATCTCAGATTGAATCTCATTGAGGTCATGGCTGCGAGATGTATTCATCTACTAAGAGCATCCGCCACTAAATTTTATTTTCCTTTTATACATATTCAATTCCCAAGTCATACTCGCTAAGGAATTCTAGCCACCTATATTAAGGCTAGGTTGAGTAAATATGTATCTCAATCCTAGGTGATTTGTTTTGATCTTGAATGGCTTCCCCAAAAGATAATGTCTCCACATTTGCAGGGTGTGTACTATAGCTGCTAACTCCAAGTTGTTTGGCACATAGTTTACTTCATGTTGTTTTAGCTTCCTAGACTCATATGCCACCGGTTGTCCTTCTTGCATTAAAACTACCCCTACTCCATCTCCTAAAGCATCCATGATCACTAAAAAATGACCATTGGGATCTAGGATAATTAATATCGGAGCTGCAGTGAGCTTTTCCTTGAGTAGCTAGAATTCCATTTGAACCTCTTCCCTTTCTTCCAGAAAGAGATGTTATTGGGGCTACTATTTTAGAGAACCCTTGCATAAATTTTCTATAATATCTTGCAAGGCCCATAAAAATTTGCACTTTTGAAACATTCTATTATTGCTTTTATCTTTTCAGGATCCACATAGACTCCTTCTGTTGAGATGATGTGGCCTAGGTAATGTACCTTGTCTTTGATAAAATGAGCACTTGGATAACTTTCCAAAAGCTTCTTTTCCATTAGATGCTACAAAACTATCCTCAAGCGTCAGCCATGTTCCTCAAGGGTCTTGGAATAAACCAGAATGTCATCAATGAAAATTAAGACAAAATCATCCAAACAATCTTGGAACACACTATTCATAAGGTTCATGAAAGTTGTGGGTGCATTGTTAAACCCAAAAGATACAACGATGAACTTTTAATTCCCATACTGAGTTTAGAAAGTCATATTTAGAATGTTTTCCTCCTTTATTCTCAATTGATGGTATCCAAACTTAAGATCTATTTTTGAGAATACTATGACTCCCTTCATCTAATAAAATAACCCATTGATCCTTGGAAGAGGGTAGCGATTCTTGATGGTTGCCTTGTTCAACATCTGATAATCAATACATAGACACAAGGTTCCATCTTTCTTTTTCACAAAGATAACTGGTGCTCGCCATGGTGACACATTGGGCCTAACAAGCCCCTTACGCAACAACTCCTATAAATAGACTTTCAATTCATAAAGCTTTGTGGTGGTCATCCTATATGGGGCTTTAGACTATGGCTTGACTCTTGGTACAAAGTCGATGGAGAAATAAAATTCTTGCTTCGGAGGCATCTCGATGAGATCTTCAGGAAACACATCTCAAAATTCCCTAAGAATTGAATAGTCATCAAGATATGGTTTCTCATTGTTAGGTTCACTGATATGCACCACATTTATAACACAACCCTTCCTCTGAGCTCTCTTAAGCTACATTGTTGAGATCTGTCTAAGTTCTAAGGGTTGTTGCTCCCCATGTATCTCAATCAGGTTCCCATAGTCATCCAAAAAACTCACCATCGTATCCTCACAATTTACTATTTCATTGTGCTCAATCAACCACTTGATTCACAATATTACATCATAGGATCCTAATGGTGCAACATAAAGGTTAACTTGGGTCATAAAGCTAGGAAGTTCCAGCTCACTGCAAAAGAGACACGAATCTACTAATCGCTTTGCTCGATTCCCATACTAGACATACCATGAATCCTTCATATAACCAGGTCAAATATGTAACTTATAAATCATTCTAAGGTCTATGAAACACTTAGTAGCTCCACTATCTATCAAAATTGAAACGGTTCAGCCATAGAGCTTACTTGACATTCATATTGGAGAAGCTTGGTACTCTGCTTGCCTATTATCCATTGCTACATGGATCTTGTGTTATAGGGTTTTTTATTGGTTTCCTTCCTTCCATGACCTTGAATTATGAGGGCAGTTAGATGCATAATGATCTCCCCCACAAGTGTAACATCCATCAAATGGTCCTTTTTTAATCCTAGACTTATCTTCCTTTGAGTGCCCCTAGGTGCTCTTGTAGGCATCATTACCCTTGTTATCCCTTTTATTCCTTTCACCCTAGTTGCCTTTTTCCTTCTTCGAAGGGTCACCTTCCCTTTTCAAAATCCTAATCTGATGAGACTTGTTTCCTTTGTATCCATCACCCTTTTGAAATATTTTATTTTTGAACTAAGGCTTGGAGTCCAATCCTTTACGAAGATTGGAAAATTGTTGCAGCTTGTGTTCTTTCTTAATATCCTTCTCAAAATATTCTACCATGGTACAAGGATTGTGAAGATCCACTTCAGCTTCAATGTGGGGTCTTAGTCCTAGTATAAACAATTGAATTTGGAAACACTCATCAGATTGATATTGTGGTACATATTGAAGTAAGTTGGTGAACATCTCCCAATACTACACTATTGTCATGCCTCCTTGGGTCAAATTCTGAAATTTAGTCATTTTCTTGTCAAAGAAAAGCTATGGTAGCCACCTCTTTCTAAAATATTCAAGGAAAAACTCCCAAGTAATCCCTTCTTATGAAAGTCTCCCTTCGGCCTTCTCATTGTCCCACCATGTAGTTTCCTCTCCAGACAATTGATAAGCTTCCCAAGAAACCTTGGTTTGATCTAACAGGTTGCGAAGCCCAAAATATTTTTCCATTTCTATGATCTAGGCCTCAGCTCCATCTCTGATGGCCTTGCCATCAAACTTCGGTGGTGCTACCTTCTCAAGATCCTTCCCCAATTCTTCCTCAAATCCAACCTTGATTGTAGCCCCCTTCTCCTTGGTTGGGTACCTCATTCCTGAGATTATGATCCTCTCATACCCCTCAGACCTCCTATTCCAAATGGTCTATTTAGGATTCTTGTCAGTTCAGGAGTTCCAAGATTTGGTCTAGCCTCTTCCTTGGCCCATTATCTTATCCACTATTGCTTGCATCTTGTCTAGTGGTCACCATGCCGAGTCACACTCAACCTGTGTCACAGTCACATTTAGTGTTCAATAATAAGGCTTTGTGTTTATGCTATTGCATCTACGATTACAAAGCACATAACTTGCAAGCTTAGAAAATAAAGAATATAAACATGTTTATTTCAACAAGACAAGCCTTCAAGCTTCAAGCCTTTAACAAAATTTTTTTCTTTATTTATATTAAGTTTGGATTTATATTAATCCTTATTTTCAAAAGCTCTCTCTACTCTAAGCAGTTCCCTCATTATCAAAAAGAGGACGTTCCTTGGGATCCTCATCTGAATCTACATCTTCCCTCTTAGGTGAGGTAGGATGTGTGTGTAGGCATTCTTCCTCCTTAGTCAATAGTGGTGCATTTGGCCCACATCCTATTGGCCAATCTATAACTATGAAGGATTTCTTAGTCTTAGGAGTTCACTTGTCCTCCTCTATCTTTTTTCCTCTCTCCAAGGTATGTGCAGGATCATGATGGGCCAAAAAGTGGCGATATGATGGGTATGTGTAGGGTATGTGGTTGATGACTTTTTTTAACCCAAAATTGATGAAACAAAAAGGGTTTTTAAAGGAGATTCTAAGCTTTCCACCAATATAAATTATGCTTTACTTTGAATTTAATAAATTATTATTATTCATTTTCTATTTGAATTACAACTAAAGTCCTGATTGATAGGTTGATTGAAAAACACCTATAGCTTTCAAACAGTATCACATTTTTTGAATCTGAAACATGCATCACATTCTATTCTTCACATACTATAGGATTAAAATAAAATGAATTTCATGAAGCTTTGACCAAGTTAAGGTGGTTAGACATACAAGTTTTTATATTTTTTAAAAGTTGTAATAAAAAATCATAATTAATTATTTACTTGGAAAAAAATTACAAAAAAATATGCATCACATCGAGACATGAGTTCTCTACTTATATCTAAAATATTATAAAAAAATATTATCATTTTATTGTGGTTAGGGTGGTTAGATAGACACCTACTTATTTTTTCCCTAAAATTTAAGTACTACTGCATTGAAATTTCAAATTTTCACCAAATAGATTTTCTTTTCTAAATAAACCTAGTAGTTTAGAAACTACATTCAATTTTCTATAGATTCTATTCTTACATATTTTTGAAATAATATAGATAAATTATTCAAATTTTTATGTCAAGTTGCCTAACTTTGATTTTTCTAAATTTTTTTCCACTTAAGGGCTTGTTTTTTCCATGATGATCCTGCACATACCCTCCAGCTTGAGATGTGTGAGGGTGTGTGCTAGAGTTTATTCATCAAGAATCTTGGGTTGGTATTTGGGTTTTGGATTCTCCTCAATAACAAATTTCCTTTTTGTAGCCCTATTGGTTTTCCCTTTCTTTCTTCCCGACTTGGACCTTCCCATATCTTGCAACCAATCCAAATTTGGTCATTCTCTTAGCATCTCAAATCTAGTTAAGGGTATACTATTCTCTAGTTCAGTCATTGTGGCTCATAGGCCTAGAGTTGAACCTTGAGCTCTTATACCAAATGTTACATGCTCAACTAGATTTCTACCAATTAACCAAAATTGACATTATGAATAATTGCAATTTATGACACAAATTCAAAAGCTAATTCTATTAAGCACTTTTATGTTCATAAATTACCCATAAATCTAAAATTTCAAATAATTATTCATTTCCACATGTCAATTGTTACATACAAGTTTTAATTGGCACTCAATACCTCAAATTCAATTCTCAATTACATAGCTTTTATTTTTCATTACATCAATAATTTAAATACATCAATGATACAAATACATAAAGAATTATGATATGATTCCTTATGATATTGTGCCTCCACTAGTGGACGAGAACATGATTGAGGTGCTTTTTCCAAACAACCACGAACCATTGCTTCCCCAAAATTCTTCAGTCATTTGAAGAATTCCTGGCCCTATATGGAACACTTAGCAAGAGATACAATTTGCAAGGTGGAATCTATGAGTGCCTAATTACATGCATTTCTATCTACTATGTTAGAATATGCAAGTTTCATATTAAGTAACATTACATTAGAGACATGATAAATAACACAGTCTATTCCGTATCAAATATATAAAAGTGACTGCAAAGCTTGGCCAAACTCATGCTATATAAAATGCAACTCTAGTTAGATTTGGAAAAGAAAATCTACACTCTCTAGCACCCATTCTTGAAAGAAAATCTTATTATATCAAGGGGTATCCCTCCCTTTTAGACCATCTACTAGAAACATACTCTAGTGTACTACAGTCTACATTGAATTCTTGTATCATTTCATTCATTATTTGACCACAAATTACTCATTTTCTTACAAGTACAACCATTCATTCATTCATCATAGTCTATCAAATTCAATTTGCAACACATATTGTTCTATCAATACAGTTCCTTTCTTTGCAAATCATTTCTAGAAATTGTATTCAAGATTAAACAAGATGAATTAGAAGGTATACCACATGTATGTGCATGTGCATAAGAAAGTGTTTATGCATGTGCACTTATATGCCTAAATAAAATAGAGTTAGAAGATGCATATACATTCTAAATAGAAAAGATAAATTATCAGGTTTATACATGAAATCCATATTCAGAAAAAAGAAAAATCAACTTGTTCAATTAAATTAGAATCATTTATCCACAGTCATATATCCAATATGGAATATATATTATTCTCTTAGTATTCATAACTAGAGATACATCCATTCTTTTGGAAAGAAGAATTTATTTAATAAGTTTCTAGTTTAGTTTCCTAGAAATGTCTATTTTCAAATATATACATTTTTTTTTGTTTTAAACTAGAAATTTTCCGATGTATCATCTTATAGAGGTCATTAATAAATAAACAACATATCAATTAAGATTTTCAACAAGTTTTTCCATGTCATGAACAAAATGATCGATATGCATGTTACCTTGCAAATGGTAACATTCTATCGATCCCTTGACAGAGTCTACAGGTCAATCAATAGCCTAAAGGCTATGGTGGGATTTGTGTTTGTATGAAGATGCCCAATGAAATTATCATAAAGTAGTAAGCACAATGGCCATTCATCGACCCAAATTAAAAACTAGTAAATAAATATCGACAGAGAAACACAAGGAAAATGCATATATATATATATATATATATATATATATATATATATATATATATATATATATATATATACACGCATGCACAGTTGATGCATGTCAAGCCCCTATGGGATTCTACATCCTACGGCCATAGAAAGGACGAAAGCTATTTCATAGTGTCAATTTACCATTTAAACATATAGGAACATTATCTCATTCATTTCAAGAATATCATCGAACGATTGAATCGTTCTTCCAAAGTTACCTTAGAACGATACTTTCTTCTTCTTGATTAACATTCAGAAAGAACAATGAGTGCTAATAAAATAAAAAAATAAGGCCTTGGTTAGGCCATGCATGGTCTTTAACTCGGATATCCACTACATGGGGTACAATAACTAAAAAAAACAATAGAATGATACATGTCATTCTTCTTGTGAAAATCATCGACAATTAAGTATTGTTCGGCTAGGAATCATGGCACCACATGACTATGGTAATAGAGTAAGTCGAACGTCGATGGCATCAAGAAAAACAAAAAATGCCCAACATTAATAAAAAATTATGATAATACTTCAATAAGGTTTAGCCAAGTGGCCTTAAAATACTTTACCATGGGTCGGATGAATGGCTCAACCCTGTGGAAGATAGACAAACATATAAGACTCTACCCCCTTACGCAAGGTAAAATATGGTAGAGACTCATTGTAAAGGCTTCGATCTAGTCGAGCCAATATATTCAAACATAAGATGACTAACATAGAAGACATGAAAGAAGCTAGCTCACACAAGCTTAATCAACCTTACAAGAATGAAAATCATTCAAAATCAACAATTAG
Source organism: Sequoia sempervirens (assembly GCA_007258455.2). NCBI lineage: Eukaryota > Viridiplantae > Streptophyta > Pinopsida > Cupressales > Cupressaceae > Sequoia > Sequoia sempervirens. The sequence continues at coordinate 41,442,757 of VDFB02256132.1, forward strand.
AAGGTTTCAAATTACCTCTTTTCTTTGCAACTAGTGTTGAGAAATGGCAACAAGCTACGAATCCTTTGCTTTTTCCTTCAGTCGATCTCCACAATTCTCTTCTTTCTTTTCCCTTCCTTTTTCTTTTCCCTTCAAAATCTCTCCCCTCGTTCAAATCTCCTCTTGCTATTTTTAGGGGATAGTGGTCATGAATTCTGCTATCTCCACCTTACTTGGCTGCCCATTCCTCCCATTTCTATCAGCTGACTGTAGCCTTTTTGGTCATGGAAGGGGTCGGCCCCTATCCCAATAATGGTGGGAGTTACATATTTCATACCATGATTTCTTTGTTTCCAATGAAAATTTGAAATTAAAAAAAGATCACACACACACACACATATATATTCACACACATATATATTTATATTGATTTTCATGTACTCACATATTTATTTATATGTATGTATATGTGTATATGCATATGTGTGTGTGTATTTGTACATCTATACACTATAAATACATCCATATATATATAATTTCCTTCCTTAAGATTATTTACATATGTTCATATATTCAAGCAACACAAAAAATTTCTTTCCTTGTTCAAATATAGATTAAATTTTGTTTAAAGATCAAACAATGCAAGTACTTTTATGCATGGAAATTATATGCGTTGAAGATAAATTATCTTTTCAAAATTCCTTCAAATATCAATTTGGTTCAACAAGATAAGGAAAAATGCACTGCTTTGTTCTTTTCATAATTTAAAATTCTCACATCCAATATGAACGAAATACATCAATTTTCTATCATATTCAGATGTCATGATCTATTGTGGTGTGTGAGATTCCATGTCCCATTCTTTCTTACCATGGTCATCCAACTAAGCATGCCTACCTCAATCAAATTCTCGTCCTTCATCATGTTTTCTGCACACACATTTTTACACTTGTCTACTTATCAGTAACCTTCAACAGATAATCTTATAAAAATAATTTCTTAAATAAGGAAATTGCATAATATTGATTTTCAATTTTCATCATCGCATTCTATCAAATTCCATAAATAAAATGCTAATTTTTTTTTCCCAAATATTTCAATTTCCTCAATTTTAAAATGCAGAAATGAAATCAAGATATGATAGTTAGGAACATTTGTGGAAGTAATATTGGTTCAATTTGATTTACTTTGTTTTTGTGCACATACTATCATTGATGAATTCATTGACTATTGAATCAAATTTTATTGCAACACTCATTTTTGGTTTGAGTAATTTGATAGGCTTCATAATAACCACTTTCAATTTGGTAATTTACCTAGTTCATTTTTTTTTTCATATTTATCCTACAACACTAAAAATTTATAGAATACCTTGCAAAGCAATCGATTCAAAGGGAGATTTCCTTTGTTAGTACCCATGTGGTATTAAAACCAATGATCCATTCAAATGTAGGATAACAAACAATATTGGTATAAAACCTATATAATCAATTTAAACTAATTCAAAACATAGATATTGAAAATGTGTTCAACAATGGTGAGAGAAACAAGGTAAATTTTAGTGATATGGAGAAATAAAATAAGCAAACTAAATGGAAAAAAATTGTAAAAAAATTTGATGCACAAGTGGATAAAGGCTCATATTAGAGATGTGAAACATAATATAAGGGAAAAATAGGTGATACTAACAAAGAAAATGAGAATTGTTAGAATTTAGTACATGACATAGTTAATAGTTAAATAAGTAAATTAACAAACTATTGTTAATTTAATAAATAATTTGGTTTTGGTAGTTATTTTCTGTAAATAGTTTCATATGGGATTATGGCCTTTTAAAGGCAATGCTATGTAATAGTTTGGGTGCAATGTGAATGACTGAATTTTAATTCAAGAGCAATCGTGTTTTTTCACTCTCATTTCAATATGGTATCAAAGCAGGTTTCTTCTTGGACCTCTCTCTGATCTCCTTACATTCATTTGTTTTCATCCAAAGCGGTGTTTACAATGGTACTGTAGTGAGGACCATGTGCATTTTCTATTGTTTTCTTCCATTTTTGCATTCGCCAATAGATGAGCAATGTGATGGAACTTTCAAATTTTGCAAAATCTGAAGTGCTCATTTTGAACCCTAAGGATTTTTATTTTCATCTGAAACCTTTGTTACATCTAGGGTTCTTATATGGGGGTTTAGTTTTTTGTTCATTTTAGTTGCTTGTTACATTCTATTTTGTTGTTAACTGCATGGTGGCTAATCTGGTCATATAAAACTTTCATGTCTATCAATGTCATCAAGTGACTGACCTCTCTTACCTAGGTCTGAAATTCTCATCTTAGAAGGTTGAATAAAGGATCTTTTGGCCTTCACATCCTTTGTATTTCATGATTTAGAAGTCTCGAGTCTATTATTCTAAATATCATCCTAGGGGATCCCCCTCATTAGAACAACTTAAGTGCACATGCTAAAAGTTTCCACTTAATTCTCGATGCCCCTCATAACTACATCGCTCAACATTGATTTATTCATAGGTGCATACTTTGAATTGGCGACGAGCGATGGAACGGTGTTTTCTTTGACATCGCTCATCGCTAATGGCTTTTGAGCCTTCGAATTTGTAATAGCAATGAGTGATGCTTCTAGCCTTTTGTTCTTATTGTTCATCGCAGATGGTCATAAAATGATAAGCTTGGATCAGTGATGAGTGATATGATGTAATATCGCATGATCACAGATGTTTTGAATGCTAAGTTCTAGATTAGCAATCCGCAATGCACATTGTAAACTTTGAAGACCCTCTCATCGCTAATTGCTCACAAACTATATGAGGAGAATTAGCAATGAGTGATGGCCTTACGTTTTATCGCTCTTCGCGAATTCATTTATGAACTTAAGTTCGAAATTAGCGACAAGCGATGCTATTCTCTAAAAAGGGTTTCTTTTGCTAATTTGATGTGATCCTATGAGTGATGTCTTTTGTGCCATTTATTTATGCACATGTACATGTCTAAATATGGTGCCTCCACTACATCTCCTATCGCCGATAGGAGCTTAGGTACAAAGTTTGAATTAGCGATGTGTGATGGAGGAACAAACGCGATCAAGGAAAGGGCCATAGATCCAAGGGCTGATATTTCATCGCATAAAACACTTGCATCACTAATGGAGCTGGGAAAAGCTTAAGTAAATCAGTGACAAGCGATAACTACTACATGGAATGGGAAATGTGGTAGGATCCTAAGGATTTAGTGTAAATAAAAAAGGAAAGCAGTGAAAGGACTGGAGAGCCATTGATAAAGTTTTAAAACAAGATGATCCAATGGACTAAAAATTATCACATGAATAATTTCATTGCTGATTTTACCCTAAAAGTTGAGGAAGATCAGTGATGAGTGATGAAGCATATAAGGAAATTTTCTCTCAAGAAGATAGACTAGTCTCATGTACTTACCAATATAAATAAAAAGGCCCATATTAGGTTGGAGATACATGCTAATTTTCAAATCACATATGATTAATCAAGGTTAGAGAAGAATGTGGTAGCATTTGAGATAGCATCGTTGTTTTCTAGGAGCAAGTTGATAATGGTCAAAAAATGATGCTCATGGCCACCTTAGATGAAATTTTAATTGTTCTAAGATCAACGGCCCAGATTCAAATCTGAACTGTTAAGTTACCAATTCGCTTGCTCTAGGAGTTCTGAATCATTAATTCTGCATGCTCAAATTTTATATTTAATGCAGGTTGATTGTTGTTCATTCTCACCATTTTTTCATTCTGCAGTGTATGTGAGGCAAAGTGTGAAGTGGAGTAAGAAGTTGTCGATTTGTCTTGAGTTGAATTTTCTTGTCCTTAGTAGCTTGGTTTCAAAATGGGTTCTCCAATTTGGTTAGGAATTTCTCTGATAGGTTGGTCACAATTTTCTGGGTTGTAGGTGTATTTCCCTATAGCTTTGTTCTAAATCATTAAGTTTTTCTTGTTTCGAAAATGGGGAAAACTGGTGCGACAATTCATCCTGTTAGAAGGTCTAGCTGTCTCAATGTGTTTGAGTTTCATGAAGATATAACTGAGCAGGAATCCATGACTTCTCCTGAGATTTCAAAGGGTGAAAGGAGGGCTAGAGTTCATAAGAAGAAATCAATTGTGCAGAGTACTTACCGTTTGAGAAATAGAACCTTTATGGGAGAAGTGGTCGAGTTCAAAGGCAAGGAACTGGCGCAACCAGTGAAGAAGGTCAGGAAAAAGGAGAAAAGCCATAGGGCCTATCTGGGAAAACACAATTCTCCTATTGTGCTTTCTAATACTCTTGATGATGAGGCCAATACTGACTCAGACTATGGCCAATACCTCCATTCTCTAGTGTCATATGGGAGCTCTGACGACAACATGGTGATGATCCCTCCAATTTCATTGAGGACAAGGAGCGGTCGAGCATTCTTTGATGTCGACAACTTTGAATAGGGTCACCGCCTTGTTTTTGTTTTTGATGACACCATAGTCTTTGCATAGGAGGTATTTGTTTTCATATGTCCATGGTTTGTCTTTTGTTTTTCCATGTTGATGTGGAAGTCCTTCGAAAGATATGAATGGAATCTTTTTTGTTTCAACAATGAACGTTGTGACAACAACCACTGGTATCCTACACATGTTTTTTTCCTTTTGTTCTCCCCTGTTCTCAAATGATTGCGTATGAAACTGCCTAGGGAGTTCTTCGAGGAGTTAGTTAGAATTAGGGTTCTAAAATGAACTGAAATGAAAGTGAAATTGTAATTTTGTCGAGTGCTTGTTGCTCCCCTATTTTATAAAGGGGATTTCATGGCTGAAAAAAGAAAGTTCAAAATTTTTAGTCTAGGAGAAGTCACAGTGGATACTATGCTTTGAATAGAAGAATAGAATGTAAATAGATACTTTAGTAGATATATCAAAAGCAAATCCAAGGTGAAGGTTATACTGTATACAGATCTTAAATATGGTTTTACAAAGCAATATCATAAATGAAGAGGAATTTTAGTTCTAAAATGTTTCTCTCCTATGTATTTTCTTCCAAGTTATGAGTGAAGTTGTTAATTATGATTTCATTTGTCTTCTGTCATTTGCATCGAATGATGAACTTGTTTTATGCTTCAATTCAATGAGTTGATTAAATGCTAAAATGAGGTCATTATTTTGTGAGAAAAGGATATAGGATTTAGTAAGGAAGTGATATTTTGAAACACAGTGAGTTAGATGCTACAAAGTTGCATTCTAATAGTCCATTAATTTTTGAAGTTCAATCAGAATTGTATTACCTATTGATTACAAGTTATAACTCTTCTTTTCCCTAAGATAAGGCACTAATTGTTTTATTAGTTTATCTTATGGTTTGTTGAGCTAGTATCAAATTTGGCCTAGGATTCAAGGTGAAGAATGATTCATAAAATACTCTAAACTACATCACCCCAACTTTCAGTATATAAGTGCATTCCTTGAAATAAGTAACACTTTTATCTAAGGTCTTTCGAGCCTTTGATAAGGTGAGTTTCTTGTGATAATGCATATGTGTGAAGAAATACTCTTGACCTAATGTGAGAAATTTTGAGTATGCATAGGATTACCCTCCTAGGTCTCATAGAGCCTGAAGAGAAGAAGTGAAGTACTAATTACTTTACTTAGGTGTTGGCCAATCCTCAACCTTGCTAATAATTGAGTTGTGGAAAATTCATAGGCTAGGATTGAGATTAAGTTTGGTTCTTAAAAATAACCAACACAATGTAGACCATGTGCAAAACCATTTTGACTCCATCATTCATATGCATTTCTTCTCTTTCTCTCAATTGTGTTCATTCTTTCCATTGTTTGACATTCCATTCTATCCATTGTTATCATCCCAATTTTTTTTTAAATAAAAATTATATACCCCAAACTGATGTAAGCATATGCATTGAAAATCATGCTTCTCCATGTTCTTTTTGGGCGCAATATTCATTAGCGATGCCAGGCGTTTGAGAGGCATTTAAAAAAAATGAAATGCAATACATTAATTAGCGTTGAACTTCATTGCTTCCAGCGATCTATGAGAAGAGGAGGCGATTAGTGAGAAGAGGAGAGAGTGTGTAGGAGGTGAAAGTGGATGCCGCAAAGAGGAGAATTAGCCTTCCACTCAAGGAAGTAACTAAAATCCAGTTTTTTCCTAAGCTAATGTCCAACGCTTGAAAGGTTTTAGTTATTTTTTTGTTTGAAACAAGATTCAATTATTGTTTTGCTTGCAATTTCTAAAAAGAGGTGTTCTGGTTAAGGTTTTTTCTTGAGTTTTTCTTTCTGAGAAATATAGGTTGGGAAATATTGAAGATATAAATATTATTTTTTAAGGACACATTTATTCAACACAAAATGGATAAATTAAGTCTTAATGAAAATTTTGATGGAAATGATTTTCACAGTTGGAAAATATAGATACAGTTAGTGTTAATTGAAAGAGATCTTTGGGAAATTGTTGATGGTACAATGCCAAATCCAACATATGCAGATGAACTTCAAAAATGGAAGGTAAAAGATAAGAAAGCATTGACTATAATTGGTCTCAGTTTATCTAAACCTTATTTGCATCATGTAGATTTTAAAAAAATTTCTAAGGATATCTGGGAAACATTAAAAGCTAATAATGCAAAAATAACTATAAAACAAAAGTTGTATGGTTTGAAAATGGAAGAAGGTGAAGATATAGTGTCTCATATTAGTAAATTTCATTCATTGATAAATTAGTTGGCTAGTATAAATGAAGAAATAAAGGAAAATGATGCTAAATCCATACTTTTAAATAGTATGCCAAATAGAATGTCTCACAAGGTATTCACTTTAAGCAAAATCAATCCAAGTCTAGAAAGTATTATATCCAAATTGCTTGATGAAAGAAACAAACATGTTTTAGAAGAAAAAGTTGCATTGACTGCACATAACAAGGCTAGTACTTCTTACAAAAAAATCAAACATATGGCGAAGTTCAAGCATGAAAGTAGCACATGTTTCTATTGTAAAAAGACAGGGCATATAGTACTGAGTTGCAAACAAAGAGCACGATATCTTCTTGATGGAAAGTGTATCTAAGGGTAAATTTCAGGTTAGATAATCAAATATCAAAGCATATAAACCCAAAGAGACTATCAAAAACAATGGAAACTAAACACCAATGAAACAATTATACCTATCATCGAAGCTTCCATGAATTACCTTCATAGCACCTTCTAACTTGTTGATTGTTGTGTTGCCCTTAGATCGAACGTATGAGCAATTTGAAAATAAAGTCTTAGTCCTACACAAGCTTTGAAGGATTTAAATAAAGAATATGCCTATGCCTATGAAAAAATGACTCTAAAATGCCAAATAACTCTAAGCATCAATGTGTTAGAATAACGAAGTGCATGTCTCTTCTCAAAATGTGAGCAAAATAGCATTTTATAGAAAATACAATTTTGAATGGACGGACAAGATTGACTTTGATAGAAACCTAAAATCAGAGGACAAGATTTAATGTGATAATCCCTAATCAGGGTTAGGGAAAAATCATTGAATGAGTAGTCGAGATGTCATCTGAGAAAATCAAATTGGCGGTGGAGAATAGATGAGATAATTAATTAGAAAAATAAAGATTTTCAAAAATCAAGAAGATAAAGACTACTTGATTTGTGAGATTTGAAAAATCAAGAAGATAAGAGTTGAACTGAATATCAGATTTGGAAAATCAAGAATTTGCTCAATTACTTGATTTTTGGAAGAAAGTTACCATTTTGAATTAAATTAATTCAAAATATGGATTTTGTGAGATAATAAATAATCGATTTTCAGATTATTTACTAAAATGAACTGTCAGTCAAGAATGCAATATCATTTTAAATAATTTCATTTATTTAAAATGAGGGAAATGTTAATTTTGAAAATTAAATAATTAAAGATAATTATTTAATTTAGAAGATATGATTAATGATTAAATAAATTAATAAACTCATTTAATCATGAGAATTAGTGACATATTAAATAAATAAATAAAATTTATTTATTTAATAATCAGGAAGAAATAAATGAAGAAAGGTAATTAAATAAATTAAGAAATTTATTTAATTAGGTGAAGACTTAGACAATTAATGATGTATTTAATAAATAAATAAAATTATTTATTTAATAATCATGAAGAATACAATAGACATGAATTAATTAAACAATTGTAAATTATTTAATTAATAGTCGAATGTGGACGAAGGACATAATTAAATGTCATAATTATGCTAGGACGAAAGTGGTAAAAATAGAGCTTGTAGGCCTAGGTCATTTTTAAGTGTCTACATTTTGCCCCTCTTTGTCATAATGTAGCATGTCGCATTATGACAAAGAAAATAAGTCAAAAATATGCCCCAGTAAGTCAATTTGATGAGTAGAAAGACAGTGGCGCAGACGGTTTCAGATTCTAACACGTTTAAGGCAGCCAACGTGGTGGTCAAAGTTGGTTAAAGGAGCCTCCAGTAATAACCTAGTTGACAAATGCCATTTTGACTTTATATATAGGTTGACAAAGGGGTAAAAGTCAATTGATTTTCACTATTTATTTGGGAAAATTTGAGAGTGAAGAGGACTTCTGCGAGGATGGCGATTCTAGTGACTGAGCATCGCGGTGAGATCGTGCGGACCTACAGGCGGCTAGAGGGCTCAGAGCCAATGGTATGTACCCCTAACCCACTTTGTAATTTTTTCATTTTACGTGCCAAAGTTAGGGTTTTAGGGTGAACAACTAATGCGCTGCGATGCATATGTGTGCGCGTAAGCCGCATTTGACTTCACGTTCGACACATTTGATGCGTCGCGACACAAGTTTAAGGATATTTTAGGGGAGGCCAAGGATGTGTAACACATTTTCCAAAAAGTGTGACACATTCATCAAAGTGGCCGCAATCGATAGTTAGAATGTTGCATGTGTCATTTTGTGACGCATTCCCCTATTGGAGCGACGCATTCGAATGAAGTGACACATGTGTCATATATCGTGATGCAAGTGCTCTGACACGACATAATTGAGTGACAGAACGATGCAATCGATATGTCACGACACATTTGAAGTACGAAATGATGCAACCGTTGTTTTGCAACACAAGTGCAGTCAACGTGATGCACTTGACTTTGACTTTGACTAGGGCTGATTTTGATGCTTTTCAAATTTGAAATTCCTTTTGATGATACTAAAAATTGTCTAGAAGGTACTAATGAATTTTTTGGCTTTGTATAGAGACAACTAGCCCCCATATACACGCGAGAGAGCAGACCATCGACTTTCCGGTTTGGTGATCAGCTGACTCTATGGGAGCGACGACGATTGATGCGGCTAGGTCTATTTTATATTGCCTATATGCCCGCTATTCAGGCAAATAGGGAGCTATTGACTGCGTTGTGTGAGCGATGGCATTCAGAGACATGCTCCTTCCACCTACCGACAGGTGAGGTGACAGTTACTCTTGAGGATGTTTACCGCATTCTACGCCTACCGATCCGAGGAGAGCAGATCATTTATGACCCTCGCCATGGCTATCAGACTTTCACAGTGTACTATCGGGATGAGGGAGTAGGAATCAGCATCTAGGGTTATGAGATCCATTGGGAGTTTATGGTGGAGCATTATGCTCGATTCGATGCCTTCTTAGCGACATTGATTGGTGGGATACTGATTCCCGACCATCGCGGACATGGGTTTCTCATTGGTTGGGGAGACGTGATAGTGGGGATGAGGCAAAATAGGACAGTATATGCCTGGGGGCCCTGTTTGTTAGGCACACTCTACCATTAGCTTCATGAGGTGGCGTACAGGGGGGCATAGAGCATTTCATGTGGCACCACACTTCTGATGATCTAGGCTTGGGAGCATATAGCGATATTCTGACCTCCCATTCAGAGACCACAGTTAGCCGAGGGGATGCCCTATGCCTATTACTATGTCAGTGCTCTGCAGCAGACACAGATGGATGAGACAGGTTGGTGGCACCATTAGATTGATACCATGGTGTCATTCATCTAGAGACCGTACAGAGATTGCCAGCAGTGGGATGATGAGGTTGACCATCTCAGCCTTTGCAGACAATATCGCTACTTGATTGGGAGGACAGTGAAGAGCCAGTTGATTATAGAGATGTATCTACTGCAGCATGTCCTCAGATAGTTTGGAGAGAAATAGAATGTACCTGCAGGCACAACTGAGTATGCTCAGTTTTCCAGAGAGTCAACTTGGGGGCCAGCAATTCCCGTAGCCTTTGCCAAGCAGCAGATTGATGGGATAGTAGCCCAACAGTGGGGTTGGAGAGGTGGAGAGGCATATCCTGGGACTACAACCGATTGTGACTTATGGTGGCAGGCACATCGACCAGTGACACTAATAGATCCAGATGGGCCAACACCTGTGGATAGGAGGTCAGTTATACCTCGTGTGTCGAGAGTCAGGCGAGGGGGTAGAGATAGTGATAGAGGCAGAGGCTGGGGGAGGGATGGAGGCAGGGGAGGAGGATGAGATGGGGGCAAAGATGGAGGTCGGGGTGGAGATGATGGAGATTATGGGGATGATGGAGGAGATAGCCGGAGATAGAGGAGAGATGGCCAGAGGCAGGGCAGGAGGGTACGACTGCATGTGGCCAAAGTGGCACTAGATGTCATCCCAGAGGTGGCCGAGGAGGGGGAGAGAGAGGAGGAGCAGCTGAGGCAAGAGCAAGAACCCAAGATGGATGTGGAGGAGCAGCCGAGGTAGGAGTAGGAGGAGGAGAGATAGGAGGAACCTATGGCAGAGGAGGAAGCCAGACAGGAGGAGGATGTGGATGCAGATGTGCCTCAGGATGAGGGAGTCGATGGAGAGGATGCTCCTGATGATGATGATGATGATGATGATGCCATGGACAAGGTCGAGAGACTCTTGAGATGGAGGATAGTGGAGGGAGAGGAGGAGATACTTTCCTCCTCGACATTACCCCAGGATGCCATGACAGACCAGAGGGTGGCAGATCTTCAAAGGAGACTAGATGAGAGTGTGGCAAAGGTCAGGGCACTACGGGCAGAGCTAGAGGTGGCTCGAGTAAAGTGGGATCAGGCAGTGATCCATCAGCAGGAGTCAGCTCAGTGGTGTGTGGACTTTGCAGTTGTATGTTCAGGACCTTCTGGGGATATGGCTCATGAGCTTGCCAGGGTGAACACTCAGTTTGGGCAGTATAAGACCCTATATGAGCAAGCAGTGCCTCTCGAGCGATGAGATCCTACATTGTCGTGCTCATAGACGAGGACAGACATCGGTCATAGATCAGGGAGTGGGAGCAGTAGCAAGTCATACTAGTGCAGGAGGGTCTACCTCATCAGGGCACTCATCAGGGCATAGGTCCCACCACTCTCACAGGCATGCCTCGAGTCATCATTCAAGCCGTAGTCATGGGTCTACCAGTTTAGAGTAGAGGTCAGCACTGAGGCAACCACCAGTGATAGATCCGTCAGCGTCACAGGGTCAGGCCACATTGTCATCACATGTGCCTATTACTATGGAAATGATGCCATCAGTTTCAGTTCCATTGGTTGCACATACAGAGGTTGCTACAGGTCCACCCATTACCTCAGCACTAGTCACAGGACCTCAGCCACCACACGCTTCGCCACGAGGGGATGATGAGAGCATTTCCTAGGGGAATGTTTGCCATATTTTTTTCTATGTTATGACACATTATGTATAGACCACTAAGCTTGCAAGCTCCATTTTTGGGATATCTGTTGACTCTATCCTATGACATTGTATATTTTTGTGAGATGATGCTATATGATGATGCAGTTTTGATGCGGGTCACATGTGTGTTATGCGATGTGATTTGATTTATGCATTATGATATATGTGATGTGATTTTTTATGTATGCTGTTGATTTATGATGTATGATGGTACTATTTATATGTCCTGTCATGTATTCCCTATGATCCTTACTTATGATATAATGCTATGATGATGCAATGCTTATTTATATGTTATGTTAATTTTGTGATGATAGCAATAATGATATGCATAATGTATCTATTTGAATGGATGCCATGTTTATGATAATGTTAATGCAATATGCAATGAAATGTTATATGATTTAATGTTATGGATGATGTATGTATGGACCTAATGCAATGTTTATATGATCATGTATACACTTATGGTTTTGTATGTCACAGGATATCATCATGAGATGGACGAGAGAAGATGACTAGACCGAAGGAGATGCATGTTAGTTCCCAGACCAAATCCTTCAAAACTTTACCATAGGACTTTAATATTTATTGCTCTTAATCATCATTGGGCAAACTGTTGTAATGGCCAGCAAACACCATGATATGACATAGATCAAGGTGTACAAGGTCGTACCATCACATAAGACAAGCAGTCATAGACAAGGATGATCATGACTCATACTAAGAGCACAATTTCCCTAGTCTTTTTGTCATAATCAACCACAAGAAGAAAAAGACAAGGACAATTCATGAAACGTCATTGCTTCTCTAAATCCTATTTCCAGGACATCCTTGAGAAACTATCAGCATGATTTCCAAAATACAAAATAGAATCCTTATCATGATACGTCGATGTTTTTCTAAATCCTGAAATTAGGACCTCGTTGAGAAACTAGTAATCATGCATGTCAAAAGTCAAGACAAACGTCATGATACGTCGCTACTTCTCTAAATCCTGTTGTTGGGTCTCGCTGAAAAACTCGTAACATGATAAAAATCCAAAAGACAAGTGCCAAGTGTTTGCCAAGTGTGTTTGAATGTTGAGTGTTTTAATGTCAAGATGTCAGGTTTGACGATGTTTAGATGCCAAGGTGTCATTTTTTGACAATGCCAAGATGATGGAATGTCGAAGATTACCAAATTCAGGAAGGACACATCCTGAATAATGTTGATGTCGAGAGGTTTGATCCCTTAAATGTCAAAAGGATCCCTCAAAATTTCAGATGACAGGGCTGGTGATGGTGCCTAGGAAGGACACATCCTAAGGCGTAAATGACAGAGTTTGTTTTTCAGAAGGACACATCTGAAGAATATGGATGTCGAGAGGAGTAATCCTTAGATGTCAAGAGGATCCCTCCAAATGTCGAATGACAGTTATGATGCCTAGGAAGGACACATCCTAAGGCCTGAATGACAGAGGTTATCTTTTAGAAGGACACATCTAAAAGCTAACCAAGAGTTGACAGTTTGACAGGTTATGATCATTTGACTTGTTTTGACTGAGCTTGACTTGTGTTGACCATATGTCGATTTCCTTTGACATGCTGATGTGATTGTCATATTGAAATAAATGATTTCCATACTTTGTTTTAATAAGTCATTTTGACCTATAGACTTTTGACATGTGCTAGTATAGTGCCATGAACCCTAATGGACTTACCTAATGCGGCCTCGAGGGCTCATCAACAGATGGCCTTGCCTACGTCATACACTCAGAGACTTCGTAGTTCGACACGACCAATGACTTTGTCTTGATGACCAAAGATTGCATCATGATTTTATTTTGACAAACCTAAAAGGACTGACCTAATGTCTTAGGGACTCAAATATGAGTCTTCCCTATGTAGCAAATGCGCAGAGACAACGTAGTTTAGACGAATGACAAAGACTTGACTAAAATGACGGATATAAGGAAATGTGACCTCGTTTTGTGTTCTTCGAGCAGTTTGACGTTTGTTATGGTTTTCTTCAGGACATTTTTCAATTTTTTAGGTCTTTCTTCAAGATGTTTTTCAATGTTTTTGTCTTTTTTTAAGGACATTTTGTAATGTTTTTCTCTTTTTTTAAGGACATTTTGCAATGTTTTTGTCTTTTTTCAAGACTTTTTACAATATTTTTATCTTTTTTTAGGACTTTTTACAATATTTTGTCTTTTTTTAGGACTTTTTGCAATTTTTTTGTCTTTTTTCATGACTTTTTACAATTGTTCGGACCGTGTGTGATATCCACTGCAGTGACATGATAAAAATGTTGCCCCTTGTCAGGTCGAAGACTTAGCCAATTTTAAAGGACATGAAGAAGGGATATGCATGCGGTACCAGATGGACAGTATAGATGACTTGATGTCAACCGTTTATCAACCATCAGAGGAAGGGTATGATGCCATGGTGAGTGTCATGATAGTGACGGGAAATGTGTTCCATCGTAGGCCTAGGCAGATAAAGTAACAGTAGATGGTCGAGGAAGGATTAACTACGCATGGTGCCTATTTGCCAGGTTTTCACCATGGTACTTATCCAAAGCGCCTGTTTGCCAGGTTTTCACTATTGGATGAATTATTTCTCTTTACTATTTTTGTCATTTTTCTTTTTTTTTTTTGGTGCTGCTAAGATGCCTGTTTTCCAAGTTTTCATCAGGGCAACAATTTTTTACCATTTTTCAATTTTATTTTTTTTTAAAGTTTTTTAGCCTGATCTTCTAATGCTATGCGTAGAACTTCAGAGATGTAGACTATTGATAGGCTCTATCATTTGTTCACCATCTGGAGTAGCTAGTTGATAAGCTTTAGAACCAAAAGAAGATACGATGGTGTAAGGACCCAACTAGTTTGGTTCAAACTTACCTAGATTTTCTTTGTCAGCCTGGTTCTTAGGGTTCTGCATGAGGACTAAATCACCAATGTCAAATTTCTTGACCATGACCTTCTTGTTGTAACTGCGACATAGACGGTTCTGATATGCTTGAAGATGGGTCCGAGAATTTTTCCTTCTTTCCTCTAGCATCTCTAGCTCGTGTAGGCACGACTGTCTGTTCTCCTCATCATCGGTCAGACCCTTCAAGGAGACTCATAAAGAAGGAATTTCAACCTCAATGGGAAAGATGGCCTTAGCTCCAAAGACCAGGGCAAAAGGAGTGGCTCTTGTAGGCGTACAAATGCTAGTGCGGTAAGCCCATAGAGCAGGGTTGAGTTGTATATGCCAGTCATGGCCAGCGTCATTGACAGTCTTTTTCAAGATTTTAATGATGGTTTTATTTGACACCTCAGCTTGACCATTTCCTTGCAGGTAATACGGAGAGGAAAAATTATGTTGGATGTGAAATCGCACACATAACTCACGAATGTCTTGGTTTTTAAACGGATGCCCATTGTCAATGATGATGGATTATGGAAGGCCATACCGACAAATGATATAGTTAAGAATGAATTTGGATATTTGTTTGCCGGTTATGTACATTAGGGGGATGGCTTCGATCCACTTTGTAAAATACTCAGTGGCAGTGATAATGAATCTATGGCCATTGGACGAGGTAGGATGAATCTTGCCCACAAGGTCGAGTCCCCATTGAGCGAAGGGCCAAGGAGAAGTGATTGGCCAAAGTTCCTGCATTGGAGTGTGGATCAAATCACTATGAATCTGACATTGGTGATAAGTCCTGACATATTCTATTGCATCCTTTTCAATGGTCAGCCAATAGTACCAAAGTCTCGTTACTTTCTTGGCTAGAGTAGGACCACTCAAATGAGACCCACATATACCCTCATGTACTTCGCGTAAGGTTGTACATGCTTCATTAGTGTCGAGACATCTAAGGAGGGTGTCGTCAAAGCTATGACGGTAAAGTGTGTCACTGAAAATGACATATCTTGTGGCTTTGTGGATAAAGGACTTCCTCTGGTTATTGGACAAGTTAGGTGGAAGGGTTTGGGACTTAAGGTAGTCACAAACATCTTGGTACCAGGGAGAGTCGGGACCAACAAGTTCACAGACCATCTCTGACTTTGGAATGTCATAGGCAGGAACCAACAATTGTTCTATTAGGAATTCCAGCTGAGGCATATTGCTTGGAATGTCGAGGAGAGAGCCTATTGTAGCCATGGCATCTGCTGCCTTGTTCTGTGTTCTCAGAACTTGTTCAAAAGTTACCATATGAAAGTACGTTTGGAAACTGTCAACCATTCATTTGTAGGGCATGATTTTCTCATCCTTTGTGTCGTAGTCATCGTTAACCTGGCTGATGACTAGCTGAGAATCCCCATAGACATGTAGTGTTCTGATTTTCCATTTGATTACCATTCTAAGTCTTGCAACCAGTGCCTCGTATTCCACCACATTATTTGTGCATGGGAATGCTATGCAGAAAGACTTAGGAATGGAGTTTCCTTGAGGGGTGATGAATAGGATTCCTGCCCCCGAGCCATGATTTTTATGTGATCGGTCAAAGTAGAGTCTCCAAGGTGACTTAGGTTCCATATGGAATATCGACTCATCTGGAAAATATGCCACTAACGGGTGATCACTTTGTAAAGGTTCGTCTGCCAACTGGTCTGCTATGACTTGTCCTTTTATTGCCTTTCTTTCTACATATTGAATATCATATTCGCTCATAATCATGACCTATTTTGCTAGATGTCCTGTTAATGCTGCCTGACTTAACAAATATTTGAGGGGATCAATCTTTGCTACTAGTTGTGTCTGATGACTTAACATATAATGTCTTAGTTTCTGTGTTGCAAAGGCCATGGCTAGACAAGCCTGTTCAATTGATGTGTAGTTCAGTTCATACCCGACCAATGTCTGACTGATGTAATAAATAGCTCTTTCTTTTTCTTCTTGGTCATTTTGCGCTAGTAATGCCCACAGTGTTGAAGTAGTGGCAAAGATGTATACTATCGAAGGCTTTCCTTGAATGGGAGGCATAAGGACTAGTGGCGTCAATAGGTAATCTTTTATTTGCTGAAAGGATTCTTGGAATTTATCTGTCCACACAAAGGGGATACCTTTGTGCAAAAGATATTGGAATGGTTGGAATTTATCGGCCAATTGGGCTATGAAGCGCCAAATAGATTGTACTTTGCCTTGTAGGGTTATGAGTTCACTGATTCCTCTGGGCAGAGGCATGTCTATGATGGATTTTACTTTTGCTGGATCGACCTTAATGCCTCTTTGAGATACTATGTATCCCAAGAGTTTACCTGATGTTACACTGAAGACACATTTCTTAGGATTGAGCTAGACTTTGTATTCTTCTAGTCTCTTGAAAATTGTGTCTAACACATTTAGATGATCCTTTCTTGTTACTAATTTGGCCAAAAGGTCGTCTACGTAATCTTGCATTATTTTATGCATCATGTCATGAAAGATTTTGGTCATAGCCCTCTGATATGTGGTGCTTGCATTTTTAAGACCAAATGACATGGCATTCCAATAGTATGTACCCCAAGGGCAAGTGAATGTTGTTTTATGCTGGTCTTCGGGGGAAATATGAATCTAATTATAGCCAAAGAAACCATCCATGAGGGACAACATCTCATATCCTGTTGTGAGGTCAACTATGATATCAATATTTGGTAAAGGAAAGTAATCTTTTGGGCATGCCTTACTTAGGTCTCTAAAATATGTGCAGACGCAGATCATCCCATTTGGCTTTGTTATTGGCACCAGGTTAGATATCCATTCAGCATAATCAATAGACCATATGAATCCAGCGTCTAGAAGTTTCTTCAACTTAGCCTTGACCAATAGAGCGACCTGAGGATGCATTTTTTGTAACTTCTATTTAATTGGTTTGGCATTAGGCAATAGTGGCAGATGGTGCAGAACCAGTTCTGGGTCCAATCCCGACATGTTAGCATAGGACCATGCGAAGTTGACTTTACGTTCTTCAAAGAATTTGTGAAATTCCGGTCTCTCTTCTTCAGTCAAGGATGCAACAAAGAGGACCATTTTGGGATCTTTTGTTGTTGATATGTTGTCTTCTATGGTTTCCTCTATAAGCATAGCTGATTTCTCTTGAGTTACGGGAAGAAAGTCCGGTCCTTCATCTTTGGGCGCCTCGGAGAGGTTTTCACCCACAGATACGTCCTTTGTTTTTACTTTTTTGTCGTCAAAAGGTGCCTTTCGATTTTCACCTAAAGAAGTTTCATTTTTATTTTAATTTTATTTTTAATTTTACGACTAGAGGATGGAGCAGTCTCGCCGAAGTAGGTTGCACAATCTAGGTCAATAGTGAATCCTGCCTTGTGATCACCACTAGGTATGCCCTCACGTAATCCCATAAACTCTGCAATTTCCTCATCATTTTGAAATGTGTCCAGGACTGGTAGGCCTTGTTGGTCCCAATCGATTAATTGTGGATAGACTAAGGAAATGCATTCGTCAGTGTTGGTGAATTGAGGGAAGGATGCAGAAAGCATGCAGACAGATTCAGTGATATTGTAGATGAAATTATCATCATCCAATTCCACATCAGACTCTATCCAATATTCCCCTTCACTTGTCTCGTATTCGTTGTCAAAATAAGGGGTGACGGACTCAGAGTCATGATTATCAGTTTCATTTGGTAATTCAGATGGGTTGGACTGATGGGATTCAGATGGTGGGGTTTGTATGTCATGGGGAATGGTAATGAGACTGTGACTGTTTGGCGCCTGATCAATTTTAAATGTTTGCCAAAATATTTGTTTAGAGGTCAGTTCCCCATCTTCAAGGAACAAATCATCAATGCAACAGTCACTTAAGGATCATTCGGAGCCAAATTCCCACTCTTGGGAGTCAGTTTCGGTGAAGGTTTCCCTAGCTGTCTTGAAACTTTCCGAAGCATGCACTCGCTCACTCGAAATCCCAGTGGTACGTTAGTCATCATTGTCAAGAAATCCATACCCTAATCCAAAATATTTTGGTATTTTGAAAGATTCTATGGGCTCTCTTCGTCCAGTTTTATTTTTGCCTAGGCCACTAGTTCCATCATAGCCTTTAGCCTTCATCATGTCATACCCCTTGCCATATTTCTTAACTGGTAATGGGGGTAGTTCTGCCATTTCCTTATAGAGCCATCCTGTAATATAGACAAGGTCCTCATTACTCATGTCTCCCCATTTGATGAAAATTGTTTTTGGTGGAACTTTGAAAATTTCTTTGGGTTCCATTCTAAAACATGGCCGACCATAGACCTTCAGAGACTTGGGTATTGTTGTGATGCTATATGTTGTATGTAGTTTGAATTCTCCATAGCCGAGGTCCTCGATCTTGATAGTGGTCTCAGCCTTAGGGTTTGTGGAAGATGGTGGTGTGGCAGAAGACGTGGATGGAGTGGACACGGAAGATGATGGGAGTGTGGATGGGTCAACGTATTTAGAAGAAGAGGGGCCAGAAGCTTCTTGGTTGATAGGCACTCGATTTGAAAAGGGTTGGGGTCTCCATATATAGTGATTTCTGTGCCGTCAAATGGGAATTTTAAGCATTGGTGATATGTGGATGAACCGCTTTTAAGGCATGAATCCATGGGCGACCAAGCAAGATGTTATAAGGTAATTATAGATCTAGGACCTAGCAGGTTATATCCATAATGACTGGTCCTACTCTGATAGGAAGAGAAATAACACCTCATGAAGAGCATTCTTCAGCATCATATGCTTTTATAACTATACTCTTTGTAGGATCCACACATGCATCAGAAAATCCTAGAGCCTTAACCAATTTCAAGGAGCATATGTTCAATCCTGCTCCGCCATCTACTAAAACTCTTCTGACCTTGTGCTTATGGATGAAAGTTTCAATGTGTAATGCATCATTATGGTTGGTCTTAGGTGAAGAGTAGTCTTGATCAGAAAAGGTGACATGGTGAGGTGTAGTGATATATCCCACCATGGTCTCAAATTGGTTGACATCAATATCCTTAGGGATTGATGACTCTTGTAGGGTTTTATCTAGTATAGCCTTATGCGTGGGAGAGATACGAAGCAGCTCGAGTATAGAAATTTGTGCAAGAGTTTTGCCAAGTTGGTCAATAAGGTTAAACTAACTCTTGGGTTACCATTGCTTTGTGGTCGAGGCTGGTTGTGACTGCCTAGGAGATGGACCCAGTATGGTGATTTTAGGTTGCCTAGCAAGAGGTAGGCCAGCTATGGTGATCTTGCCACTTCGAGTAGTAGCATTGCATTGGGGTGCTCTCTTAACTATGATGGTATTGACACATTCATTATTAGTTTGGATATTGTTTATAGTGGTTCCACCAGAATAGTCATATTTGATGCGAGCGAAATTGGCTTGATTATTGTTTATCTTTGGACCTGACACACAAGCATTATTAGAACCATGGTCTTGCAGTGGGTTCTTATGAATGGTATGATCTGAATTAGAGGAAAATTGTGGTCCACCTACCTCAATGATGCGATTCTCGATAAGGTCTTGTACTAGATTTTTCAGTTGTCGACAGGTAGAAGTTTTATGTCCTTTTGCCCGATGATAATCGCAAAATGCATTATTGTCCCACCATATTGGTTTGAATTATCCTGTGTCATATGGTTTTGGTTCTTGAAGTGTGATGACACCATTCTGAAGGCATTTCTTGAGGACTTCCTCAATGGGCTCACCCAAGGGAGTGTATGTGCCACCCCTGGGGAATTGTCTCATCTAATGGTATTGTCCTTGATTATTTTGGCTACTTTGGTTGTTTGGTGGGACATTAGTAGGGGGTGTCAATATCGTGGTTGATTTTTTTTGCAGTTCAACCCCTTTTAGAGCCAATACAAGACCCATAGTGTTTACTGCCTTGGCATCAACAACACCGTCATTTGTAACATGTTTATTTTTGACCCAGTACTTTTTTTTTGTCAGTGGGAGGATTTTCATTTGTGTTTTTAGGACTGTATCTTAGCTCTCCCTTTGCAATGAGGGCTTTCTCAATCTGGGCACCTTTTTCGACTCGGTCCGTGAAGGTTGTGCAACAATGCACTTGCAATGCATATTTTAAGGGTCCTAGAAGTGCTTGAGCGAACATGTCCACCTTTTCCTTTTTGGGTATGTCGATGTGGCAACGACTAGCTAGACTTATCCATTTTTGAAAGAATGGGATGAATGTTTCACCAGCATCCTCTTGTGTGAGATTGCATAGGCTAGTAATAGAGGTGTCCATGTCAATGTTGTACGCATAATTTCTTATGAATTTTGTTTAAGTTCATCCCATGTTTGGATATCCTTTTGAGTGGAGAACCATTCAAGGGAAGGTCCTGCAAGAATTTTGGAAAAAAGTCTCATCAAGTATGTTTTTTCATAAGCGATGTCCATACAATTGGTTGCAAATTCACAGACATGTTCGATAGGGTTTGTCTTTCCTCTGTATTTGGTAAAATTAGGTGACACATATCCCAGAGGAAATGGTGGCATGTATAAGTTCATGTCGAAGGGATATACGGATAGATCATATGACACTTCTGATTTCTTGCCAGATATTTGTATGTTTTCTATGGTCTTCTCTAGACCCATCATTTTTGCTTGTAAGGCATCAATTATAGGGTCATTTATGGTCCCATACATAGGATTGATTGGTACGCCATAGGTCCCCATTTGTTGTGAGTGGATGTTGGCATGTTGTGGAGGGATGGATTGTTGTGACATGTGTGATGTGTTTTGATTTGTGTGTTGGGGGTATGTTGGTGAGTATGAATATGGGATGAGTATGTTGGGATGTGTCCCCCAACCATTTGGGTCGATATTTGGGGAATATGGTGACCATGAACATTTTGATGTGTGAATGATTCCATAGGTTGTGTGTGTTGACTACTTTGTCCAAATTGTTGGGTGTGGACAAGGGGAATCGTCGTATTTTGTCCTTGGGATTTGATGGTATTGGACTGTGTTGACGTGTTAACATTTTGTTGTTGTCCTTGAATAAAGATACGTCGTTTACCTCCACCTAAAGGATTTTGTGAGATACCAATGAGAGGATATGATGATGATGTACTCATGGTACTAGATGTAGTTGTCAATGGAGGATTTGTATGACTTGATGATGCCCCCATGGAATTTACCGTAGTGGTAAAGAGAGGATTGGAATAACTTTCCCACACTGCGGAGGATCCAAAGGTGGTTCTAGCCGATTGTGACGGTGTGGTGGATATTGTGGGCACTATGATGGATTGTGATCCTCCAATGCATGTGGCATTTATTGAATTGGAGTGTTGGAGGTAGCACTCATGGTCGTTGTGACATTTTATGAGGTAGCCTCAAAGAAGGTATTGCTCGTGGTGTTTGGATGTTGACCACTATTGGACATGTTATGCACGTTATTGACATTATTGGCAGGAGATGTCGATCTCAAGGTATCAATGTCGAACCCATGAGGTAGTTTGGCTCCTTGACTTAAGAGTATGGCCAAATATATGTCTCTGTCATATAAGACCATTTGTTCTACAAAGTGGGCCGGCTCTAGATCCTGTGGTGCTACTTCTAGATTTTCCTCAAGTATTTTTCCATATTCATCCTTACGTAAGAATGGTTCAAAAGGACTGTTTGATGATGATGGTATGGTCGTGAGAGGTTGATTTTTTGTGTTTCCAAATGCGTCATCAAATGTCCAATTTGGGTCATACATGTGATTGTTAACATTGTAAGTGGAGTCTTGTCCAAAATTTTCCATTTGTCATTTTTGTCTTTGGAGTCTAGTTTCCACCATAAAATGAGATTGCTCAAATGAAAATGATGAGAATGACAACTAAATGTGAAGGTGATGACAGCCTATGTTTTTTGGATTTTTGATAAAGGATGAAAATGCAAGGCTATGTTTTCTAAAGAAAATGCCTACTAGGATGACTAGGTGATAATGATGTTTTCCTAAGGAAAAGATTGATGTAAGATGATGAGGTTGTCAAATCCAAAATGTCGAATGAGGACTAAGATGGTAATGCTGACGGAGGACCAAGGTGATTAATGTAAAGTCTAGGTTCAAAATGAGGACTAGGGGTGGATAATGATGACTAAGTTTGGACAATGTTTGGAGAAAGGTTTGTCTAACCATGCTCTAAGCTTGACGTATGTCTCAAGTTTGGTTATCAAAGGGACTTGATAAAGGGAATAAATGACGAGGTCAAAAAGACGAGTGAGCTTGCCTAACTAGACTGTTGACTTGGAGGTTCTCACAAAAATGACAATGACCGAAAAGAAGAATAATGACTATGTCCCAAGATATCCTAATTTTGAAAACAATGGTCTTTGCAAAGTGAGGAGATTTGGCCTAATCCAAAGTTTTCCAAGATTAATCCTAAGGGAAAAATGATGATTATGATGCCTAGGGAATGCAACTAAAATATGGAAATTTAAACCTATGGTTAAAGTGCAAGCTAATGAATGAAAATGATGGACGTTTTGAGCAAATTTCGAATCTGGTTTCTGACAAAGACTTTTGAAAGAAATGTTTGACAATGGGCTGAGATGTCTAGACTCAGATCCTGGTCTTAAACAGGGTCTACCTTGTTAACATGCAAATGTGTCATTACAAGTAGCAAATGCGTTGCAGTGATCAAATGTGGCTCGCGAAATGTCAAATGAGGTTCGGTTTTGCAAATGCGGCTTTCGAAATGTCAAATGTGGTTCAGCTTTGCAAATGCGGCTTTAAAAAAAGGCGAATGCGGATTAATATAGGAAAATGCGGTGTTTGGAGTATCAAATGTGGTTTTTCAGAGCAGATGCATTCCAAAGTTTATCAAATGTGGTGCAACAAAGCGAATGCGGTTTGAAAAATGCATCTCAGGATGCTAAAAATTCAATTTTCTGATGTTGTGGTTAAAAACCTAAATTGTTGAAAGTTTGACTGTCTGTTCTGAGATGTTGGAGTGTTGTTTGTTTTGTTCGAGTAACCATCAAACACTTGGCAAGCACAATATTTTGGTGTATGCAAACGCACATGAGACAAGCACGATCCTAATAGGCCAATAGGCCAAGGGTTTGTACACTTGATATAGCCCACCGATATACCCTGGATTGGTGCTAAACACCTTTCCTTCTCAAGAGCAGATAGCTTAGAAATTTGGTGGCACTGGCTCCCCTCCACGACTCATTAATATCATTCGGGCACACCAAATTCAGATTCTTGGGTCATCACTTCCCAAGAATTGCTATCTCTACTCAAGGGGATCAGTAGTGAGTGTCTTCAGGCATGATATTGTACTCTGCACTATTTCAAGCAACGACTAAAAAAAGGTTGGCCTCTAAAACAATAGGTGTTTAGTAAGGGCATTCCATTCGTAGGGCATGATCCATGTGGTGAGAGTCCCCTTTTAGATCCATCTCATTGGAACCATACGCATGATTCTTGGGCTTTCCCCAAGAATCCACTTTTATATACCGGCTGGAAGTCCCTCGGGTTTAGGGTGCTACCGGTCTGAGTTGTCCTGGGGTGAGTACTTTTTCCCACCAGAATAGGCCCAAGTTCTAGAGTTAGTAACTGTTTCTCTTACATCCAGGATCGCCCGAAAGCGCAAGGGGAGGGGATACTTCGATTACTAAATCTTAAGGGTGTATAACAGATAAAATGGGTCTAGTTTTCTAATCACCAAATTTTCACAAGGTGAGAGCATAATCACCTACCATTTGCAAACACAATCAGAAATGAAAGACATGTTTGTTTTAAGTGCACTAAAAGGAAATGTGTTTTAATCTAAAAAAGACAAGCCCAATGTTTAGTATTGAGTCTTTGACACTCGAACCTGCAAACCACAAGTTAGGAATTTTATCCACCAGTCTTGGATCCACGAAATGTAACCGCCACATGCTGCAAAATAAGATTAGTAACAAAAAAACCTATGCTAGGAAAAATGTAGAAGAAAACCAGAATGCAGAAGAAAAACCAGAATGCAAAACCAAAAAAGAACAGAAAACAAAAAAACCCGAATGCAAAATTTGAAAAGAAATTTTACCAAGCAAATGCATCATAGTAGAGCGAATGTGTCTTTGTGCAACAAATGTTTCGTGCTACCACGGTCTAGTCTAATAAGAAGATGTGGTTCAAGAATACCGATGCGTCATTTGAAGAATCAGATGCGACTCTATTTGTCAAATGTGGTGTTTCCAACTTCGTATGCGGTGCATCAGAGTGGTTGTAGCGTTTTGGCTTTTGAATGCGTCGCGACACAGTGAATGCGGCTTAGGAAAACTCAAATGCATCATTCCATACCTGTACCTGTAAAAAGAAAATAGAAAACCGAAACCGTACAGAAACTACAAAAAAAATTAAACACGTCGGGTTCACCAATGCATCTAAGGGTAAATTTCATGTTAGATAATCAAATATCAAAGCATATAAACCCAAAGAGACTATCAAGAACAATGGAAACTAAACACCAATGAAACAATTATACCTGTCATCGAAGCTTCCATGAATTACCTTCATAGCACCTTCTAACTTGCTGATTGTTGTGTTGCCCTTAGATCGAACGTATGAGCAATTTGAAAACAAAGTCTAAGTCCTACACAAGCTTTGAAGGATTTAAATAAAGACTATGCCTATGCCTATGACAAAATGACTCTAAAATGCCAAATAACTCTAAGCATCAATGCATCATAATAATGAAGTTCATGTCTCTTCTCAAAATGTGAGCAAAATAGCATTTTATAAAAAATGCAATTTTGAATGGACAAACGAGATTGACTTTGATAGAAACCTAAAATCAGAGGACAAGATTTAATGTGATAATCCCTAATTAGGGTTAGGGAAAAATTATTGAATGAGTGGTCGACATGTCATTTGAGAAAATCAAATTGGCGGTGGAGAATAGATGAGATAATTAATTAGAAAAATAAAGATTTTTGAAAATCAAGAAGATAAAGACTGCTTGATTTGTGAGATTCGAAAAATCAAGAAGATAAGAGTTGAACTGAATATCATATTTGGACAATCAAGAATTTACTCAATTACTTGATTTTTGGAAGTAAGTTACCATTTTGAATTAAATTAATTCAAAATATGGATTTTGTGAGATAATAAATAATCGATTTTCAGATTATTTACTAAAATGAACTGTCAGTCAAGAATGCAATATCATTTTAAATAATTTCATTTATTTAAAATGAGGGAAATGTTAATTTTGACAATTAAATAATTACAGATAATTATTTAATTTA
The DNA here is from genome assembly GCA_007258455.2 of Sequoia sempervirens. Classification (NCBI taxonomy): domain Eukaryota; kingdom Viridiplantae; phylum Streptophyta; class Pinopsida; order Cupressales; family Cupressaceae; genus Sequoia; species Sequoia sempervirens. The sequence goes on from VDFB02256132.1 coordinate 41,468,597, forward strand.
GAAGATATGATTAATGATTAAATAAATTAATAAACTCATTTAATCATGAGAATTAGTGACATATTAAATAAATAAATAAAATTTATTTATTTAATAATCAGGAAGAAATAAATAAAGAAAGGTAATTAAATAAATGAAGAAAGGTAATTAAATAAATTAAGAAATTTATTTAATTAGGGGAAGACTTAGACAATTAATGACGTATTTAATAAATAAATAAAATTTATCTATTTAATAATCACGAAGAATACAATAGACATGAATTAATTAAACAATTGTAAATTATTTAATTAATAGTCGAATGTGGATGAAGGACAATTAATTGTCATAATTAATATGCTAGGATGAAAGTGGTAAAAATAGAGCTTGCAGGCCTAGGTCATTTTTAAGTTTCTACAGAAAGTTGTAGGATAACACTTTGATAATTGAATGACATGACCACACTTCAAGTGATGAAGAATATGTGTACTAATTTCTAGTTTTCCTCTATATCAGTACTAAGGGAGGGTGTTAGAAATTGGTGTACATGACATAGTTAATAGTTAAATAAATAAATTAACAAACTATTGTTAATTTAATAAATAATTTGTTTTTGGTAGTTATTTTCCCGTAAACAGTTTCATATGGAATTATGGCCTTTTAAAGGCAATACTATGTAATAGTTTGGGTGCAATATGAATGATTGGATTTTAATTCGAGAGCAATCTCGTTTTTTCACTTTCATTTCAATGAGAAGGGTGTAGAAAATAGGTAAATCAAGGCATTAAAGAAGAAAGGAGGTGGGAGACAAAAAGATCAACCAAATGATACAAATTTGATATGGTTGGAAATAAGAGAGATATAAGATGCATAAATCAAAGAATTACAAAGAATTAAGTCATATGTAAAAAGGAATTGAAGAGGAGATGACAAACTAGGGTCTCGAGAGGAAAAATGAGCATGGGAGAAGAAAAAGAATAATCAAATAGATTACAACTTTAACAAATATAATATGGTCAAAAAGATGATTAAAATGGGAGGTAGACAAATTAAAAATTAAGGATTGAGTGAAATATAAAATGAATTAAAGAAGAGAGGGAAAACTAAGGAAAAAATCAAGTTTTTGAGAGTAAAGAGTAAGAGAAAGAAAATATAGTAGGAAAGGGGAGAAAGTAATCAAATAGATTTCAAATTTAATAAAATAGATACAAATCTAAAGAGGAATGAAATGAGGATGAGAAAAATTAGAGTAAAAAGGATTTGGTCAACTCTAAAAATTAATTAAAGAGGAGATAAAATAACTAGGGGGAAAACTAAGATTTTGCAAAAGAACTCAAGCAAAAAAAGAAGGAATATAGAATGAGAAAAGAGAAGAACAAGACTTCACCATAGCTATATCACACATCCAAAAGGCTACAAAATAACATCCAAAAGCTTCACTTAACAATACCCCAATAAGAGCCCAATACACCAATGCTCCAAAAGCTCCTAAAATTGTTTCAAGATGGCTTTGGAAAAAATAAAATGATGAAGAATTGAAAGCTCACATATTAAAATGAAAGAGAGAAGGGGTCTTTTATAGATTTTTGGAGGGAAGATAAAAACAAGTATGGAGAGCATTTAATTTTTGAACAAAGGAAAACATGGAAAATTACAACTGAAATGAGGGCAAGAGGGATACAAAGAAATGAGAAAGTAACAAGAGAATAATAAATAAATGGTGAGAGGAAATTAATGATCAAGACCATGGAGGGTCATAAGAAAGGATAGTAATAGCTTAGGAGAGGGGAAAAGGTGTTGAAACATGGATAAATCATAATAACAAACTTGTAGTGTCTGCAATTTTTTATTACATCAATGTGCATTCATTTATTTTTTGACCATATTTGAGCTTTATCCACTTATCATTTAAATGTCATTCTAGAAACACTTCAGTTGGGCCTAAAAGTAACCTAGTCATATACAATCATTCTAGAGCAATTGTGTGACTAAAGATTGTTGTCCTCAATCATTTCCATGACCATGAAGTAATTTTTTCTAGGAGTTTGACCAAGGAGAACATGACTCAAGAAATTTGGTAACCTCCTCAAGGTATTTTTCAAAACTACCAAACTTCAACAATTACTAAAATGTAGAAAGAGCTAGAAGTGTGCAACTTTTTGGATCAAACTTCCACATCACAACTCAAATTTGCACTTGTCGAAGTGACTTTGATGCATGGGATTGCCCCCCAAAAGAGTTGACAAATTATTTTGATTCCAAGACAAAGTAGATAGAGAATATTCCTTTTTAGTCTTGAGATAGGCCAATTTTATATTACTATTGTTCTTCCACATATGTTCTAAAGCTAAATAACTTACACCTACTTCGAATATATAATTTCTTAAGATTTAATTATTCAATATTCAAATATTTAACCCTCAATTATCTAAATTAATTATATGATTATTAATTGTATTAATTAATCAAACTAAATAACATTTTCACACTACTCAATATTGACATAAGAATAATTTAAAAAAATAATATTATATCAAAACCTTCAATTTTTCCATATATTTATTCATTGTAACATATAATTAACTATTAAAAAATTATAAACTCTGAAAAAAATCTCTTATATATTTTTTCTCGACATTATTTCTAGAAAGCAAATGGTAAAGACCTTATCAATACTTTTCCCCTCCATTATGAAGCAGTGGTCCAGTAGCGTGTCAATTTCAAAACTATAATGCAATCAAATTTCAAAATCATTACAACGATAAAGCTGGATTAGACAGTCATTTTGAAAACATGTCTGTAACTAGAGACTAACTGGATAGATAATCCTAACAAAACCATTAGCGTTGATGATGAAGTCACTGGATATATGTCTCACTAGTGAAAATATTCTCATATACAAAACCGGTTAGACCACCTCCAACCAGAGGCCCAACCCAATACACCCAATGGTCTCTCCAATCCCAACTAACCAATGCAGGCCCAAATGAACGAGCAGGATTCATTGACGCACCAGAGAAGGCTCCTCCTGCCATTATATTGGCCCCCACCACCAGTCCTATGCATAGAGGAGCTGTTACTCCCAATGATCCCTTCTTTGGATCCACTACCGTTGCATACACTGTGAAAAGCAATGAAAAGGTTAACACCATCTCCATCACCACTCCTTCACTGTATCCCATTCCACTTGCCAATGTATGTATTGGTGTTCCCTGCACATAAAATTCACATACCAGTCACCTTGACAACCTTTTAATTTATGTTACTCCTTAATTTTTTCAATATAATGATGTTTTTGAATTTGATTGTATCATTTGAATCCAAAACTATCATTACACAATATTATTCTATAAAAATCTAACATCTTTTAACATAATTTTAATTATGAGATTGTTCTACACTAATAACCCTATGATCTCATGCACATAATCCAGAAGTACCTAAATATAAAATACCATGTTTAAACATAAAGGTGCTACTCACCCTGGATTAATAAAAGTAGTCATTTTAAGTAGTTAAAATTAAGATATGACATGTAGATTTATTACCATTCCTCCAGTAACGAAGTTGAGCAAGTAGCAGGCTAGAGCTGAGCCCAACAACTGGGCAATCCAGTATATAATAGACCTAAAAATAGTGATGTGCCCTCCAACTACTAAGCTCAATGTGACCGCCGGATTTAGATGCCCTCCTGAGATGTTAAATCCTGCTGAGATCATTCCATAGACTGCAAAGGCGTGGGTGAAAGCCACTATTGCTAGCGATATTGCTGCACTGCCATTCAACTTCTCTGCAATCACCACCTGAGTAATTAGGTGGTCAACGTTTTATATGTGAATGATATAGAAATAAATAAAAGAAACCCACAAATCTTTATCAATTCCCTTCGCCAATATACCTTCAAAATTTAAGCTAATTAATTTCTTTCAGGAATATATACATATATTTATGATTCTCCTATTTTACATTTAAGTGCATTATGGATAGAGTGCAGTGTAAATGGTTGTTAAGGGATTATCTTTAGGTTTATATGTTTTTTCAGGTTTGATTAAAATTGTTAAACAGAAAAGAATATTAAAAAATTGTAATTTAATTGATAAAGATGATATGTTTTTTTATTACATTATCTTTAATCAATTTAATTAAATTAATGTGAATGATATTGTATTCATTGATTGGACTATGTAATAATGTTCAAATTTTTTAAGGGATCAAATTTTTATGTACTTAACTTACAGTATGGTCCCATAGGAGGGTTTGAGCTTCTATTTTCATGGAGCAAGAGGTCTTGTGGGAAAAAAAAATTGTTCTACAAGATTAATTGGAATCTTTCCCAGAAAAATAGGAGCCCCTGCCTTTTACCTAAAGATTTCAGCTGGTGAAATTGGGGTGGAGCTAGAAATTGCTATTTATTTATTAATTTTTAGCAGTTCATTCCTTAAATTTTTTAGCTTAAAATTTTAAGCTGAATTGCACTATTAAAATGATGAGACAGCTACCTTTAAAATATTTCTAAAAAATCTGAACAGCACCCACTACAATTTTTTAGGAAGCCCCCCTCCATAGGACCTTAGCCTTATTTTGTCTAGCAACCACTGCTCAATTTATTTAGGAATTATTTGTGGAGCTGGTGGCCCCAGAATATTAGATTTTTCTGCTTATTTTTAAGCAGTAATCGTAGAATTGTTTTTATAGTATTAATAATATTTGTGTAATTAAAAAATAGAAAAAAAATGAAAGCAAATATTAAAAAAGAGGGAAAAAAAACTTGTGGAGCTACATGGATTTTTGACAATATGGAGTTGCTTCTTATTTCCACCCCCTCTTTTTTTCACAGCTTATTTTTAGTAGCTGCTCCATTAAAATAGGGAAAGATTCCAAATTATCATTTCCCCATAGTAAAATTTATGCATGGGAACACTTCAGTTGCTTAAACTTAAGTAGAAAACACATTTAAGCAGCCCGATGGGGACATGGGGTAAGACTAGAGGAAGTTAGAAGCAGTCTACCAAGGAAAACAAGGACCTTGAGGACTTCCTTAAACTTCATGAAAGCCTTAAAAAAAAGAAATGGAAGTTGTCAAGACACTAACAGTATGGTCTTATGGGGGGTCTAGGGCTTCTATTTTCATGGATCAAGCAGTCCCATGAAGCAAAAAAAAATATGCTACATGATTAATTGAAATCTTTTCCTGAAAAAATAGCAGCCCCTATCTTTTAAGACTACAAATTTGAGTGGGGAAATTGAGGTGGGGCTAGAAATTGCACCTACATCTTAGGAATTTTTTTGCCACTTGTCTATCACTTAAAATTTTAAATTCCTAAAAAAACTAAAAATGAGAGAATTTTTATTTATTTATTAATTTTTTAGGAAGCCCCTCTCCATGGGACCTTACCCTAAAAGACTATTAAGTTGTGGGCTTGTAGACATTATTTATGTTTTGTTTTTTTCTAATGTTTTCCTTGTTTTTCTGACATGGTGCCTTCCTAACAATTATGCTACTTTCTATGTAAAATTTCAGAACCCTTTAAAACCTACTTTATCTTTAATAAAAGAAATATTCAAACTCTTAACAAATTCGAAACCCCTTCAATATAAGATAAGTTCAACCCTTAAGCACTATATAAAAGAAAAGATAAAAGAAGCCCCCCTCCATGGGACCTTACCCTAAAAGACTATTAGGTTGTGGGCTTGTAGACCTTATTTATGTTTTGTTTTTTTCTAATGTTTTCCTTGTCTTTCTGACATGGTGTCTTCCTAACAATTATGCTACTTTCTATGTAAAATTTCAGAACCCTCTAAAACCTACTTTATCTTTAATAAAAGAAATATTCAAACTCTTAACATATTTGAACCTCCTTCAATATAAGATAAGTTCAACCCTTAAGCACTATATAAAATAAAAGATAAAAGAAACCCCCCTCCATGGGACCTTACCCTAAAAGACTATTAAGTTGTGGGCTTGCAGACCTTATTTATGTTTTGTTTTTTTCTAATGTTTTCCTTGTCTTTCTGACATGGTGCCTTCCTAACAATTATGCTACTTTCTATGTAAAATTTCAGAACCCTCTAAAACCTACTTTATCTTTAATAAAAGAAATATTCAAACTCTTAACAGATTCGAACCCCTTCAATATAAGATAAGTTCAACCCTTAAGCACTATATAAAACAAAAGATAAAAGTAGCCCCCTCCATGGGACCTTACCCTAAAAGACTATTAAGTTGTGGGCTTGTAGACCTTATTTATGTTTTGTTTTTTTTCTAATGTTTTCCTTGTCTTTCTGACATGGTGCCTTCCTAACAATTATGCTACTTTCTATGTAAAATTTCAGAACCCTTTAAAACCTACTTTATCTTTAATAAAAGAAATATTCAAATTCTTAACAGATTGGAACCCCTTCAATATAAAATAAGTTCAACCAAAAGAAAAGATAAAAGAAAAGATAAAAGAAAATAGGAAATCAATGATAAAGAATGAAAATATGCCTCTAGCTTGTATGTCATGGCAAATTCAGCTCACATAAAAAATAACTCATGGCAGAAGATAATATTAATCCATGGGAGAGCTGTGCAATTAAAAGTTACAGTAGTCACTACGATGATGAGTTTCTACCCTGGTGAGCTTGTGGTTCCCAGTTTGAAGCAACAACGTGGTTAAATTACTATGGTGATGTTTTCCAGTCCCTTCTGGAAGATGGTCCCCTGATTGAGGTTTTACCCTGGTAGGGTTTTCAGTATTTTTTATTTATTTTTAACAATCAATAATAAAAGATTACAACAGAGCAGAGCTACTTACATGCGGAAGTTATTAAATACTCTGTAACATCACTCACTATTAAGAAAACTCTGGTCCTTTCCTTCCATGGGACTGCTAATTAAATACAAACATCTAACATAAACCAGTTTTTAATGCGTTAAAAATTAAGAAATTCGTAATGATATAACCTACTCTGGTAGATTTTAACTAACCGACTGCCATGGCTGAGGCGACGCCGGCAAAGACGAAAAGGAAAGTGCAAACAAGTTCCGCAAGGGCTGCTTTCACGCATTCCGGCTGAGTAGTCTCCTGCAGGCGCCCTAATGCAATCTTCGCCATTATGTTCCTGCACAGCACACACAATACACCAAAGGTTTAGTCATATACCCAACGCGCAGAAGAGAAAGGAAGAGATATATGGTGGAAATGAATTCGGGCGTCCATAATTGTTGTTTTCTGCACGTATTCTTGGTGGAAGCCACTTTCAGGCCTGCAGTCCAAAATGGAGGTCAGCTTCTGAGTCCATTTCAAAATGTGTCCAATTAAATTGGAAAGAGGAGTAATCACTCATGTTAATGCGGAAGGCTTTTCCTGATAGTTGCGCCCTGCGTCAGATGTGAGGAAACCAGGGCCCACCATCCGCAGGCCTTCAGAAACTGTCGCAGCCCAAAATGGCTTCAACCAAGGGGAAATTGAGATTATTCAAGATAAACTATATTTCTTGGTATGAGTGGTCAATTTTGTGATGGGATTTAATAGATGGATCAATATTTTTAATAATATTAGTGATGAAATTAGGGTTCATCTTGGGCAAGTCTTTACGATGTGTGGTTCAAAATGGTTTCAACCAAGAATATTAAGGGGAAATTGGGATTATTCCATAGAAATTGTATTTCCTCCAATGAGTGGTCAATTTTGTTGATGGGATTTAATAGGTGGGTCAATACTTTTAATAGTATTAGTGATGAAACCAGGGCCCACTATTTGCATGCCTTTAGGAATTGTCACGGCCCAAAATGGCTTCAACCAAGAATACTAAGGATTATTCTAGAGAAACTATATTTCCTCCTATGAGTGGTTGATTTTGTTGGTGGGATTTAATAGATGGGTCAATATTTTTAATAATATTAGTGATGAAATTAGGGTCCACCACCTGCATGCCTTCAGGAACTATTGCCGCCCAAAATGCCTTCAACCAATAACACTAAGGAGAAATTGGGATTATTCTACACAAACTATATTTCCTCCTATGAGTGGTCAATTTTGTTGATGGGATTTAATAGATGATTCAATATTTTTAATAATATTAGCGATTTTTAGTATATTTGTGAAGTTGAATGGTTAATAAGGAGTCCACTACAAGTTAAATTGTGACTTCCATATCATTGAATTGCTAAAAATTATTGGAGGCTATTTGTCTTCTCAACTATGTATATCAAAAAAATTATATGATGACGTAGCGAAGAAAAATGTATAGTACAATATTTACTTTTTTGTTTTATGTTATTTTTGTGGGTGTTCTAATGTAGAGCTTTAGCATCTAATCTTGTTCTTAATTCATATCAATTAATATGGGGATATTCTTGAGAAACTATAATTCCTCCAATGAGTGGTTAATGTCATAACTTTGCTGATGAGATTTAATAAATGATTCAATATTTATGATATTATTAGTGATTTTTTGGTATATTTGTGAAGTTGAATGGTTTACAAGGAGTCAACCAAAAGTTAAATTAATATTTTCATATCAATGAATTGCACAAAATTATTGGAGGTTATTTGTCTTCCCAACTATATATATCAAAAGAATTAAATGATGATGTAGAGAGAAATGTGAAGTACACATCTTTATGTATGTTGTAAATGTATGACTTTAGCTTTTAATCTTATTCTTTATGAATATCAATTAATCTTAGACTTGAAGTCAAAGAGGTTGTACTTAACTATAGAACCACTTGGTTTTCATGATGGAGACCAAGGTTCAATTCTTCCTAATGACATCATAGTAACAAAATGACATGTTGTAGTGGTGCTTCCACTATAGTAGAAAATGTGTGTATTTAGTAGGCCCATAGGTGACATAGGAGGACTTGATGGTGGAGTGATAAGGAAGAGGCCCCATTAGAGGTGTAGTGTGATACTAGTGAGAGTGTTCAATCTAGAGATACTTAAAGGAGGAATGGTCATTAAGGAATAAGCCTGTGGGTTGTTCATGGTATTGGGTTCAAGCTAGGTGTAATGGTCCAAGCTTTCATCCAATAAATTAATGGATAAATATTTTTTTTGCAATGTAAATGTGACAATAAACATGTCATGTTATACTCCTAAGTGCACAAGGTTCCATGACACAAAATAATGGCATACTTGTTACACACAAATGCACCAAGCATGATGATGCAAGTGGAAGACTCACTTGAACTTGGTTCTATAAGTGCTCAAAGTTGCACAAGTTGGCATGACAATTTGATAATGAATACATGATCCCACCTCATTATTAGGAATATTAAATCATTAGGCATCTTTGTTATAGTTTGTTAGTTCAAATATTAGAATATCATGTGTGAAGAATTATTGTACGAAATTGTAATATTCAAGATGTTATAACAACTTATCTATAGAAAGAAATGGTTATAGAAGGTGTAGACACTAAAAAATGTCTTAAGCCTACAAACACCATTTTTCACATTAAAATTCTTCCTCCTCCTTACATAATTAAATAATTTTAATTATTTGATTATCCCTTAAGGTCATATTCTCCTATTAATTAAATAATTCTTAATTATTTAATTAATTCATTTTCTCCTTATTCCTCTTTGATTAATTAATTAAATTATATTTATCTAACTTTCACTAATTAATCTTTTTTCCCCTATAATTAAATAAATTCCTATTTATTTAATTATTCATTAGCTTTTTCTTCCATAATTAAATAAATTCTATTTATTTAATTATTTTCCACCTTTCCCTCCACTATTAAATATTTTTTTAATTATTTAATATTTTGTCCTTTTCCTCCACTTTTAATTAAATTGTTATTTTAATTAAAATTCAACCTTTTCCCTTTCTTCTATAATTAAATAATTATTTTTATTTAAGTATTCACTTTCCCCCCTAAATTAAATAATTTTATAATTATTTAATTTACTCCAACAACCTCTTTTTCTGTGCTATTCGTATCTCTTCATCTCGTTTAATTTTCACCCTTGATCATGTGACATTACCTTTTAATCTCTATCGTCCATCCTTAACTAAACCCTATTTTTCCCTAACTCTATTTCCCTTTGCTTCTAAGCAATTTCATCTATTGATCAACATCATTCTTCATCTTTAAATCTTAGCCCTTCATTTGAAATTGGTTTTGTATAAAGAAGAGGTCTTCCATCCCATTTTCAACATCTTCTATGTTAATGTTATGTTGTTGGAATCATGAGCAACCAAATCCAAATATTCAATAAGTCAACATAATACATTTAATCTTTTGAGGTTTCTATGTGTATTGGTTTGATTTAAGCTATTTTTATGCATATTTTTATTATATCCATTTTACATGCATACATTTTGGTGAACCTAACATGAACCCCCTAACTAATTTTTGGCTAAATATTTTAAGAAATTTTGAGGAATTTTGGAGTTGGAACCACTTCAATTGATCTATATTGCTTTTTTGTAGGTTTTGTTAGCCTTTTGTTGTAGGTTTTGTGTCATTTTTAGACAAAACTCTAGTTTTGAAGGATTTCACCATAACTTTCAAATGGCCACAAATTTTTATATGGGATTTTATCTAATGTTTATGGATGATCTAAATAGGCTATAGAAGAAAATTTTAGTTCATATCATTATTTTTGGGCAATTTATAATGATTTTATGGTTTTTCATAAATCTACATTTTTGGGAGAAAATCGACAAATTTTTCAAATTTTTTTACATTTTTGGAAAGCTCTTGTAATTTTAGTGGGTTTTATTCTTTATAAATTTATCTTTGAGCTGAGAATAGTGATAAAAAATTCAAATCTTTGTTAATTAGGGTTTTTTTTTCCAAAAATCCAAATTTCTAGGTGCAAATCAATGATTTTTTTCATATTTTTTTGTATTTTTGGAAAGCTCTTGAAATTTAAATAGGGGTATATTCTTTGTGTTTTTATTTTTGGTACAATTCTTTTTCTAAAAAATCAAGTTTATTTCAACTAGGTGAAAAAAATTGGAATTACAATCTAGTGATGAGCATATTTTTCATAGACATCTATTTTGTTGCATGATAAATTATTTTATGATCTTTGTAGGATTTTTTATTAGATCTGAGTTCTTTTTTTGGGTTTAATATAACCCTCTAATATTAGCGATCAATTATCTTGCTAGGGTTTTTCTTTGTTCTTGATGTGTAGAAAAAAAAACTCTTCAAAAGACATATTGGATCAAGTGGACAAAAATTTGGAGCTAAAGAAAATATAGGTGCACACTTTGTTGAACACCTAGAATACTAAGAGGGGGGCTGAATCAATATTATATATAACCAATTAATCACAAACCATTTGATTAACAAAGTATATCTAATTGCAACAATGAATGAAAACATGAAAGAGGTCACACGATCACATAACACATGAACACCAAGATTTTTACATGAAACCCCAAAAAGGGAAAATCCATGGTGAGGATTAGCTCACAATATATTTTAACCGGTTATAAGATATTATAGGGGCTCACTGCCAAGACACATTATGCTTATAAGGCTCACAACTAGAAATAGATACAAAACAGGAATGGCTACACATCCAAAATGTGAACTGATATAAAGTGCACCTTCTTTGTGTTGAATTCAGTTCCTTTAAAGATCTAAATACAAAATATTGCTCTTCTTAGTAGTTGATCAACAATTTACAACAATTATGCACTTATTTAGATCACAAACATGCAAATTCACAAGTTCTCACTACATCACATCACATCATGCATCATATATTATGTCAATACATTTCACAACTCAAAAATTTTCTACATATATACCCTATTACATCTGCATACATCAATTAGGTTGGCCTAATTAGATGTAGGGCTCCCTATTTTAATTCAAAATCACCTTTTTAGATTCATACTTGATTTAGATACTTCTTTGTGCTCAAATAAACCATGAAATACCTAATTTAGGTTAGAATGGACCTAAAATAGATTCCCTTAACATCTGTAATACTTAATTTATCTCCATAACACATATCAAGTATGAGGTCGTCTAGGAATTAGACCTAATCACAAAATAAGCCAATTGATAAAAATGTACCAATGATCCATTTGCTCATATAAACATGTGCCAGTAGGAATATATTGAGTACCAACATCTATAAACCATCTTACAAAAATGTAGAGTATGAATCCAAACACAGAAGGAATGTGGACAAGATTACACATACCCATTTATACTATATAAAGGAAAAAATTGTATGCCAAACTTCTGTTACTTGTAACTTTTAGCTTATTCATCCAAAATCATTAAAACCTTGATCATAGGTGCATATAATAGCCAAGAATAACATACTGTAACCTCATAAGTTGATCTTATTACACAAGCAATTCCAGACTAAATTACTAGATTAATATATCTTCATTTTGTTTATCGGATTAGACAAAACTATCAACAATTAATGTTGGCATCAATGACAAAACACTAAAGGGTTCCTTCTTCATTATTTCAACAATATCCTCCTTTTTCATTGATGGAAACATGTGCCAAAAATGAATCTCCAAAACTCAAAACATACACCATCAAAAACCTTAAGCATCATCTCCCTCTTTATTTGATTTCAAAAATCATCTCCAGACTTCTCTTAAGAGCATTCCAACTTCTCCATCACTAAAAATTCTACTGAATTCTTCTCCCCCTTTGACATCAAGGAAAAAGGGTGTGCCAATGACACACATGTAAGCTCTAAAACCTGGTGTATATGTATATGAAAGCAATTGAAATGTATTGACTCCCCCTTAGAGAGTTATCCAAAAAAAATGGATTCAAACAAATATACAATGGAAAATATGAAAGCAACTGAAAACAATGAAAGAATATACAAAAAAGTGTTCATCTAGAGGAGGCACCTTCTAATTCATCAAGAATTTATTGCTAGGAAGATTTTCCTTCATTCAAGATCCTTTTAGCAGCAACAAATGATTTGTACATTGATTCCAGCTCAACTAAGCTCTCCTCTCCCTCTTCTGGAGTACTTGGATTAGGATTTATATTTTCAAGCCTTTTTGCACTGGCAAGGGAACAAGATACCTATATATGCTTGGTCTTCACCAAGTACCCAATCTATCCAGATGTCCTTATTATGTCTTCTTTCTACCTTTGAAGAGTGAAAAAATTATTTTGCAAATCAAAAATGGCAGTCTAAGAGATGTGATCTCTATCTTGTGTAGGGTTAAAGGTACTAGAGGCATTATATATTTGTCTCTATTGATTCCATTAAGTCTTTAATACCTTGAGTTGCATCCAACCACCTCATGCAATACAAGAATAAGGTCTTGGCTTCATCTTCACATTCCTGCACTTCCTTTAGACATTCCTTTACCTTGCTAAGTGTAGATGTGCATCTTTCCTGTAACTCAAGAAGTCTCTTCTTAGTAAGTCTTGATTCCACTTCCTTTTTTGTCTGCTCCTTTAGGCCAAAGGCATACTCTTTGATAAAATCAACTAAAAACTTCAAATTTTCAACGATTGTCAATGAGTTGTCAACTGTGGCACTAGGGGTGGCATCTTGTAAAGACTTATTGCATCATTAATCAAATTTTTCCCCTTTTGATGAGTCTCAATGATTTATTTTCTTTTGGAGGCATGAAAAGCATCTCCAAGATCTAATATCTAAATAGGTGAGATCTTATTAAGATCTACACAACCTTGATGCATCGAGATCTTAATCAACTAAGGAGGAATGGCCAATTGGAACCTCATTGTCTTGTCAAAAGAACCTTAAGTGCATTACCGAAGTATTCTAGATAGATGGATTTATTAGCTCCATAGCATTTTGAGGTTCTTTGTCTTCTTTTCGAGAGGGTTTTTCATTATTATCTTTATCTTCATCCTCCTTTTTCTCCTCATCATCTTCCTTATTGTTGTTCTTTTCTCCTTGATCTTCTTGTTCTTCTCCATTTTGATTTCCCCCACCTTTTCCAACATCCTCATTTTGTATGTCAAGGTGATCCTCAACATTATTATCAACATCATTTTTATCTTGATTCTATTCTTGCTTTGCATTTTGATCTTCATTATTAACATCGGTGGAATCTTAAGTATCTTCCGAAGGAGTAGATGTCTCTAGAGAAGCATTTCTAACATCAACTAGTGGTGGTGAGGATATGACACTCACTAAAATATCAAAAGATGGAGTCTCCTTTGTAGTATGATCATTCACTTCTGCATCTTCTTTGAAAACAGGAAAATTTGTTTTAGGAGGAATATTTTTCTCTGCATCAGTAACATTATCCTTATCAAGCTCCTTACCTTGAGCTATACGAGGTGATGAAGTAGTAATCATCCCATATTTCTCTATGATATCTCATAGTATTTACTGTTTCTTGTTTCAACTTATCTGCTCTATCTTTTTCTCTTCTCATAAGTATGGTCACCCTTTGTTTAACTCTAAACTCCTTGGTATATACTTTAATTAGTGTAGCTTTATCATTCTCAGATAGAGAGGATCCAAATTCCTTTAGAGAATTAGATTTCATCTTTTCATCAACTTCTATTGCTTCACGCCTTCTTCCACCAAGGCTTCCCATACAACACTAGGAACCTTCTTCCTAATGTTGTTCATGTCCGCATCTAGAATAATATGTATTGTATGATGGCTTCTATGATTGTTTTCTTGTCTTCCTCATCCACTTCATCATATAATTTAGTAGTACCTTCTAGAAGATCATCATGCTCTATCATATTACTAACCAAAACACCTAACTTTATTGGAGTTTGAGCTCTTACCAGAGGAGTTTTTGTTTTCTTCTTCTCCTTTTTCTTTGGAGAACCTTTCTTTGTTTTCTTCTCTTTCTTGTTCTTGGGTTTCTTGTGAACATGTATTGTGAAAGAATATTTTTCCAATTCTATCTCGTCTTCTTCCAAAGTATCCACAATATCAGTTTTAGGTTTCTTTGTTCTAGTGCTTACTTCTTGAGATGCACCTTCACTGCTTGTAGTGGCACTACTTTTTTCTTTTTTTTCTTTTTTTTTGGTGATCTATTGTTCTTCTTCCAATTTGAGTTTGATCGAGCTTCTTCTACAACAACACTTAAGTTCTTCCCTCTAAAATCTTTTTGTTTCTTCCTCCTTCTAGATGTAGTAGGGGGTGCTAGGTCCAGAGAGTGAAGTTGTCACTTCAGTTTTCAGAGCACTGGCCTCCACCTTCTTGCCTTTGATGGAAGCTATACCAGATGGTTTTGGAAATGTAGAGGCAGAGGTGGAAGTCATTCTTCCTGATCTTCGTGGTTTAGAGGACTCACCAACTACTTTGGCATCCCTTTCTATAGAATTTTCCCTTAACTTTTTTACTTCACCTTTTGAAAGTCCATGTAGTGAAAAGTATTGATTTTCTTGTTTTGTTACTCTTGTAGGTGCTGATGTTTCCAAGTGCACCTTAGATGATTTTTCTTTAAATTTACCATGTCTTGGTAGAGAGGGATCTGTAGGACTCTTCAAAAATAATTCCACATATACTTCACAATCTTTCTCTAAAACTTCATAACCGAGAGGCTCAATCCAAATTGTCCTGGGTTCAACAACATCTATTATGCATTCATCTATAGAAACAAGGAAAGTGATTTCATTTGCATACTTCTCCACCAGATTCTAGGGAATCCTTTCTCTATCATGCATATTATTTTGAAATACTACAAAGAATGCAGATAATACATTATCTTGAGCCTTATAATCACCAATGTTATGTATGTAGTAAAAAAATTGATGACCTAATGGTTTACTTCTATCCCAAACAATGTCTCTTCTTCTGGGTAGCTCCCTCAAAAAGTAGAACAATAGGCACACAATCAAGGTTTTGAATTTGAAAGCATACTTATTTTCTCTTGGTCTTTTTAGGGGTAAATGCACCAATTTGTGACACAATTTTGATGTCAAATTGGAAAAATTCGTAAAAAACCACTCAAATTGACCATTTAGTGCACACCAAATTCAAAATGTGATTTAAAAGCAAAAAATGTATTTTGATCTCCATTTTTTGTTGAACCCATGGTTTGGCTTGGAGTTTTCTTCTTTGCAAATCACGCTCGCCAAATCTCATTCATTTTTTGCACTCTTAGCTTGCAATTCTTCATGAGGATGCCGCCCATGTGTCAAAGAGGTCAAAGATTGTGAAGAAGTATGCATTTTATTGTTTTTATTTCAAATTTGATTTAGAATGTAGATTGAAATAGGTTTTTTTAATAAAACTTTGTTCTAATTCCCAGGGAATGAATCTCCACCTCTAGACACTGAGAATTCATAATCACCCCATCACAAAGAGCCTCCTATAAAACAACCCAAAACCTCTCCATCAATTCATAGGCATCCTCAAGGAACGCAAGAAAATATCCTAAATCAAATTCAAAACAATAAAAGAGACATTGAACAATTAATTGGAAGATTAACCGAGCATGTCGAAACCCACCCTTATAGGAGAGGGATTGTCGAATCATTGAATTCAATTGTATCTCATGTAGGGGAAATGAGTGAGACAATAAATTTTTGGTCAAATAAGAGGCATGAGATTAGACAATTTTATGCTAGTGGATTGTCATATGCATACGTGATGAAACAAAAAAATAGCAAAGCGGATTTGTGTGCCCTATTTACAGACCCGAGAACCAAGGCACCTTTGTCTCATGCATGTAGGAGGTTCCCCATTCATTGGTGCCACCATGTGGGTGATCCCACAATAGTGGTTTACAATTTTTGGCTAAACTAGACACTGAAATTATTATTTTTAACTAAATCTTCACATTCGAGCACCTATAGTGGCTAAACCGCAAGGAATTTGAATATGATGCAAACTAGAGTCTCGTCACATTTTGTTTGTAGATTCTAAAAATATATTTTTTAAAATTTTTGGAATCAGATTACATTTCTTTTTCCATCTCCCCCGAAAATCATTTTTTTCAAAAAATAACATTTTTAAAAAGTGACGCACGCCGTATAACACAACTTTTTTTCCATGAAGGATAAAATTCTAATTCTTTCAAATTTAGATTTGTAACTCTAATATCTAGTGCTTCCACTTGGTTAGATAGTATTTTATTGAATATTTTTCTTTAATCAAGTTTTGAAGTCAAACCAATTACAATTCAGACATAGCACAACCGTATAATGCGTAACTTTTTTTGTATATATCAATTTCATTATTTTTTGTTGGATCAAGGAATTCAATATCTGGTGCACTCATATTTTTCAAATTTTTTTTTGATAATCTACTATTTTTCACATGTACAGAATAGAGACCTTCATTTTCAATGAAAAACCTGTGTTTAATAAAACTAAAAAAATACATAATAAAACCAAAACATATTAAAATTATATTCGTTGGATAGCTCGTTCCAAGGACTACTTGATTCCAGTTGGGTTTGTGAAGATTCCTCCCATTTCATCCTCAACCCGAGCTTCGAAGCATAAAAATTTAGGTTTCTTTTGTGAACAAGGTCAAAAATTAGGGAAAAGGGGGGTTCACTAGAACCAAGGGGGTTCTAGCAAACCAGGGTTCATTCGAACCCCCTTCCCAATAGGGGTTTTCATTTTTATTTTTTTTCTGTGCATGCATTAAATGGGTTCGCTCGAACCCTAGTTCGAGCGAACCCATTGTTGGTTCGTTCAAACCAATGAGTTCATTCGAACCCCCATAATGAAATTTTTTGGTATGGGGTATTTTTTACAAGTTTTCCTTCCTCATTCGAATTATAAACCACTTTTGTGGGTTTACCCATGAATTAATTAAAAATAATTTTTGGGAACGATGGTGAATGGTGTTTGACCAACCTCCATGCAATAACCATGAGGTACCACAAGACTTTTTGAGAAAACTCTATTGTGAATTTGTCCTCAATAAGATTCCAAATTATTTTGAGATCTTAGAATGTCAGGGTAGAGGTGGGGGCTCCACACATGATAGACCTACTACATGACGTAATCCATAGTTGGCACTAAGACCCTTGACCAAACCCATGGTGGAGCATGTCACCGTTCCTTCCATTGTTAAGGAAAGTGTAGAGGTCGACATGCATGAGTCTATTAGCTCGCTCACCTAGACCATTATACAGTGTGTGAGGCCTCTAGTAGAGCCTAATGTGAGGAGACATGTAGGCCCTGAGCTCCACCCCACCATTGTGGCACTTGTGGTGTTGTTTTCATGTATGATTATCAGAGTGCTCGGGATGCAGCTACACAGCCTACATCAACTGCAGATGTGATGGCTATGACAAATGAATTTCTAAATAATATATACAACATTGATACTTAGGTAAAATTCATCAAGTTCATTTAATTTTGTTTATTAAATTATATTTAGAAATTTAAGAATAACTAAATTTGTAGAATTTTGATATGATGAAATTTCAGGGTTGGAGTGTTCATGAGATGTGCTCCATTCCTATAAACCCTTTTTCATTCTCGACGTTGAGTCCACAAGTATGCATATATTTTTAAATATATTATTATTGCATTTGAACAGTTGAATGTTATATTTGAATGTTTGTCTCATAACATGCTTTAGATGTCAAGCAGTTTCTTGGTGGACCTTTGACCTCCACACCTCACAATTCATTTCCTCAAACAACTTACACTCAGGTAGCCTTTATTCATTAATGGTGTTGTAAGACAATGTTAGCTAGTTTTCATAATTTTGCGTATGCAAATCTAAAAAAATGATGAGAAACACAAACATTGCATGCATATTCCTTGATCGTGCCACTTTATCTTTTCCTAATTCACTTTTTTTTTCCTTTATTCCTTCCTAATCCCATTCCATTAACATTTAATAGCTCACGCTATTTTCCATGATCCCCTCCTAGCCCATCCCACTAATATCTTCTAGTTCATCCTATGTGTCATTATGCCCTTCTACTCCCATCTTATTGTACCCATTATTATTTCACCCTAGATGTTCCATGATCCCCTATGTTCCACCCTATGCTCCTTTATCCATTCTATGTTATACCATATTTATCCACGTTTCATTCTAGATAACTCTTCTCCATTATTACTACACACAGGTCAAGTTTGAATTTCATGTTCTATAGTCAAACCCTAGACACCTCCTATTTCACCCTATGTTGCATTATTCCCTACTAATCACATCCCATTAACCTCTAATTGTCCACCCTATATTTTGTTATCCCATCCTAGCCCATCCCATTAATCTATACTAGTCCATCCTAGCAAGGAAAACTTTAAGAAACCTCCCCCTTGGCGAAGGTGTAATATCCTGGCGAATCTTGTATACTTCTCGATAAAAATATTAATTATAGTGGTGAATTTTTTTGATTTTTATGAAAAAAAAAAAGTCCATTGGTGAATCTTTTCTAATCGCTAGAAGTCTATGGAAAATCCTAGCAAAATGCAATTTTTTTAAAACCACTAAAATTTTTCCATTGGCAATTAAAATCTATTTTCAAACCAATAAAATATTTCAATTAGTGAATTCAACTTGTTTTCAAACCAGAAAAAATATTTTTGTTGGCGATTAAAACTTTTTTTCAAACTAGAAAATAAAATTCATTGGTGAATTAAACCTATTTCCAAATGACTAAGAAAAAAACATTGGCGATTTAAACATAATATCAAACTAAAAAAAAAATGCAGTGGTGAAGTGTTAATGCAAATTTTCCTAACCTTAGTTGCAAGTCTTTCTTGGTCATCTTTGTAGTCGGTGGGTCGGAGGTTTCAAAAACTTTGAAACTTTAGACTTTGGTTCTAAGGTTCCAAGTTTTAGCGACCACACAACATTATGGACCATGACCATTCGATGAATTTTCAATGGATGGCTGTAGTTGCATTCTAGAAGTATATCTCTCAATTCACTAGATATGTGAATTGAAACCTCCAGAATTACACTAGAACTGTTAGACTTTCAGAAATCAATGGTTGAAATTTTATTAATTATTTAGGTATGTCAATCATCCTGCTCTTGTTTACCATTTAATATTGCCTAAGTTAGACCAAAATATTTTACAAGAAATACTTAAATCTTAACTCTTTAATCCTGAGGGTCGAGTCTCGTCAACCTAGTGACGTCCTTATTTTAAATTATGCACGTGCATAAAGTTTATTTTAAAAGAGGGACCGTTCAATGAATTTTCAATGGACGACTATAGATGCATTCTAGAAGTAAACGCTTGAAGTACTAGACTTGCAAACTAAAACCTCTGGAATAATAGTAGAGCCGTTAGATTTTCAGAAATCAATGGTTGAGATTTTATTTATGATTGGTTTTAGAAATCAACATATAGTTCTGATCATAAGTGAGCAAAATTTATTGTGACTTATTAGCTAGGACATTGATAATCATTAAGGTAAAATGATACATTTAATTCTCTCTTTTCAATGCATCGAAGTACTCTACCTTTCATTTATTCTATTAAAATTATCAATTTGGTTGTGGTACTGGGCGGTGGCATGGATTAATACCATATGAATAGCCAGAGTGATTGATTGGATAACTTTATATTGAAAACTGCATGATGTATTGTAGAATCATAGATGATGATGTCAATAATCTAGTGATTTTGACAATTGACAGCTTGTCAGCTTGAGCTACAGTTTGCAACTTTGCATGTAGCCAGCTTGAGGTACTAATTAAGTTGGATTTTTGGTTTGGGGTTGTGTGAATTGCAATTATTACTAAGTAGTCAGTAGTAATTATACACAACCTCAGAGATCACACATGAAACATGTGAGGTGTACAAGGTACCAGGCTGGTAGTGGCACTTTTGGCCCATAAATAAGGATAGTGAGCACAACTAAAATCATTCATTTAATTGTCATAAGGGTTTTCATTTTGTAGGGTTAATAGCTTAATAAGGATTTAGGAAGAAGATGATGCAGTATTATTGGGGATGCTCTAAATTCTCCTTCCTCCAGTTATGTAGTTACAAAGTAAAAGACCAATTTCCTTCAAGTTCAAAATGGATGGAATTGGAAAGAAGTTGATTTGGTTCACCTGACTTCTCAGATAGGTTTTGAACTAGGATGAAGAGCTCTGATGGACATAAGTGCTATCCCAATGCATGGAGGTTGCAAGTAGAATATGGGAGCAATTTTACTACCCCTCATCGTCTACATGACTCTGGTTCTCAAAGGGGATAAGCACATTTTGTATCTTCACACCTCCCAATTCCCCAACATGGTTGGTCAGGCGAGTTCCTTGCATTTATTTTTAGACACCATGACCTACTAAGCAAGCCCCATGCATTTATTTTTAGTGCTCATCTTCTGCATTAGTCTGGTTCTGAAAGGGGCTAAGTACATTTTGTATCTTCACGGCTCCTATTTCCCTAGTTTTATTTGGCCCCCTTTCCCCATGCATTTATTTTTAGAGTGACAAGGGTATGGCTGACTCAACAAGTCCCATGTGTTTATTTTCAAAGCTCATGGTTGGCACGACAAGTTTCATTTATTTTCAGAGATACATGTATCACATTTATGTTTTCAACTTTTCACCAGCGATCCAGTAGAAGCTTGGCACTTGCGCTTACATTTGTATTTGTACTATGTAATAATATGACATTGTAATTTAGTTGTAAAAAAATAAAGGTTCTGTTATTAATGTGACATTGTAATTCATTTTATTAAGTCCTTTGCAAGTTAAGTGCTATTAATGGTTGTGCAATGTGCTATTAATGTGACATTGTAATTCATTTTATTAAGGCCTTTGAAACGTTAAGTTTCCGGCCCCTTGGCCTTGATGTCAATCCTAGCGCATTAAACTTTAAATAAAATTTAAAACACATGTTTTAAAGCAAATTTAAAGCAAATTTAAAACACATGTTTTATATGTTTATTATTTATATCATAAATTACTCATCCGTTCGATGAACATTTGATGTATGGTTGTAGTTGCATTTCAGAATGAAATGCACAGAGTGCTACACTTGCGAACATAAACCTTCAAAATCACCCTATAACCATTAGATTAACAGAGATCAATGGTTTAGAATTTGTTGTAAATGTAGGAGTACATTATTGTTTTTAATGGCTTGTTTTAAATGTTGTCAACCATGTACATTGTACTACCTAATTGTGTACTGTGTAGTCTGTAAGTAACGAGTAGACGTTTCAGTGTCATTCAGTTTGCTCATTGCAGTGCACCACCCTGTTCTGGGTTCCATAGTTCCACTTCCAACAAATCCATTCTAGTAACCCATTTTCAAGCTTCAACGTAGTTTTGACTTCAAGAATCAAAATTCAAAATCTAGGTGAGTTAAAGAATTCCTGTGGCTACATTTCATCGCTTGAAGATGACGTTTCTTAACATCTTATTTTGTCAAACTTTGAAGCTTAGGTTTAGGGTTAAGAGGCTTAAGAATTAAGAAAAATTAAGGACTGATAGGGAATTCACAAATTTCATATTGTTGATTGTATCAACATGTCTACCACCAATACCACTAGAGCAATGTCGGATAAAAAAATATATTATGCAAAATTGCTTGAAAACCCAGGTTTCACTAATGAATACCATGATATTTATGATCTTGAAGCCTATGGTAGGCATACCTTAGAACTTAGATTTTCATCTGAGAATAAGGCTACAAAGCAAATGCAAGTTAATAGTATCAGTGCACCGCGGGTAATTGGATTAGGGCGCATGATGTTACATGAGGTTTTCCCTTGCCCAAAATTTATCATGGTTTGTGCCCTAAATTGTGATGATAAAAAAAGAGCAATTGTTAATAAAGATAGCAAAGAAGAATTGTTAGCCATTAATGTAGAAGAACTTGGAAAAGTGTTGGCCTTGGGGTTTACAACCGAAGAATTTGGAAATGTTCACATTGACCTAGAAAAGCTTGCTAGTGATTATGAAGTAGTGGATGAAATGGAGAAAAATTCCTTCTTAAATAGAATAGTTTAGGATAGAAACAAATTGAAAGGTGATCATAAGCCTCCTTATGATTTGGATATTTTTAAACCATGGGTTTAGGATACTATTTCCATGCTAGCATTTTTCCTCGGACTGGATAGCAATTTGGAAGTGGATGCATGCCTCCTTGAAATGGTGTATAGTATCCATTATTGTGTTCCACATGCGAAATATAATTTTATTGAGCACATTGTATAATCCATGCATAAACAATTTTTAATGATTAAAGGAGGTTCCACCAAGACATTTAGGTTCACAACCTACTTGTGCTATCTTTTTCTATTCAAATTCAAAGGAATGTTTTAGATCAACAAGCTTCAGATTCAACCCTATGGTAATAGTAATCCTGAGCAAAAGAAAATGGCTCCAGTATATGAATGGACCACTGTTATAAGGTTGCATGATTCTCAAAGCAACTACAGTCATTTTTTAGACTACTTTTTGGCTCCATTGCATCAAGCAATTATAAATACTCCAATCCCTAGATTGCCTATGTCATGTAGAAATTGCATTCAACTAGGAAAAGAAATACAATTGGTTGATTAGTACTTATTGGAAGAATATACTCTACTAAGATTTTATGGATCAGAAGTACAACCATACAAACTTCCAATACATGTGATAGAAATAATTTTTTCTTTGGAATATGTAAGAAAAATGTAGAGTACTGATGAAAGACACTTTACTAGTTAGGGGAAGAAGACCTTATTTCCTTCTTTACCTTTTTCATGTGGAGGGATGACATTTGAGAGAAAACCATTTAGTGTGGCACATGATCTTTTGAATTTTATTGATTTTGATGCTATATGTCACTAGTAGTATGATCCATGTGACACTATTAAATCAATGATTGTGCTTAATAAGAATGTTGGAAGTAGAATTCAACATCAAAGTAAACCCTTGCTTGAAAACTTGAGAAACAAGGATTCTTGGGATGAGGTCAAAGTAGCAATGGAGAAAAGTGTTGCTGAGAATGGTATTTCTTTTGAACAATTGTTAGCAGAAATTATGGCATTGCATCGAAACAAAATTAGGAGGTACAACAATTTTTATGAAAAAAGTCATAAACCATCTAGTAGAGTAAAAATGTTAGATTCTATAGAGAAGGAAGTTACAGAAAAAAATTGGTCACGATAAAAAATTATTGCCTTTTGGTCTATGAGGAAGGACCTAGGTGATCCAAGAGCTCTTGCAGAGTATGGAGATAACAAAGAAGATATTGAGTTTAGAAAATTATGGAATATAGAGCATCTGAATGAACAAGAAGATGAAGAAAGTGATGATGATAGGAAAGAAGAAAGCCATGCCAATTTCAAACTTGGTTTAAGTGAGGCCACAAAAGAAGCATTTATTATAGGAGTAGCCATAGCTAAAAAAATGGGTTATGAAGGTGGTCCTTTGGGGTCCCAAACACAAGGACCTTGGATGGTAATAAATGTAGAGCATAGAAAACTAGTTGATAAATCTAGCCTTGGGTTTGGAGGTGAAAAAGTAGACCTAGGGTATATAGGTCAATTTGTTAGAGCTTCAAGTTCAAATCCCCATCCTCATGGTCAGACACAATCACAACTAGGGCATGCCCATGGTGGAGGGCTTAGTGCAATAGGAACTGCCTCTAGTGGTGATGGTATGGGTAGTAGTACTAGTAGTGGTCAACATGTGCTACAACAAAAAATTACACACAAGAGGACAACACAATATACCAGAGAAACACTAGCCGATCAAGGCATACAGAAGAGGCAAAGGATTTTGATAGGTCCAACTCCAAGTCACACTACTAGTGGATCCACCAAAAAGGAGTTATTTCCAGGCACTCCCCCAATGTCAGTTAGTCTGGTTACGACATCATTAGCAATTGCAAATACTCCTATTCCTTTGCCATTCAAGCATTCCATTGTTCCTGCATCCTTGGGTTTTGATTACATTGAAGAGTTTAAAAATAAATCAAAATTGAATAAAAAAGAAAAGAAGCAATTGATGGAGAGTGTGTCTACTCTAACTTTAGAGCCTATAACAACCATGGTATTACCCACATTTGACACAAGTAAAGAAATAATTGAGTACACATTTCTTGTTCCCACTGTTCAAAATAGACCAGCAAATCAGATGGCTCCATTTGAATTCCAGGTGAACAATTTTCAATTGGATTTTTCTGGACTCAAAAATACTAACAAAATTAATGAATCAAAGAAGAATAATAAATTGGTGTACACATCATTGCTGAAGCAAGATAGAGAGAAAAAAATTTTGTAGACTCAAATTGAAAAGTTACAGGAATACCTAGCAAATGAGAAAGCAAAGAGGAAAGCAACAGATAACAAGAGCAATGAATTCAAAAAAAGAACTAAAAAATCTGCCTCTACATTAACAAGCAAAAAGGATAAGCAGAATGAGATTGAGACTGCAGTGAATGAACTGAAGCAAAGGCTAGATGAGAGCAACAATAAATATGATGAGGAAAAATCCACCTCAAAAAAATTAAGACTAAGCATTGCAAATGGAAATGCATAGTGGGAACAAAAATTGGAGAAGGAGAGAAAAAGAAATGAAAGATTGGAGGAAAAGCTGATGGAAGCAAAAAATGAAATTAAGTCTTGTCAAAATAAGTTATCTTCATTTTGTAGAGAAACAATGAGGCATATGAAACAAAATATTTGGGATGAAATAATGCAGGGGATTGATCATTTGTGTGACATGTTTCAATTGATTGATGCTATTAGACAACATCATAAGAAGCTCAACAAATATTCAATGGAGAAAAAAAATGTGCTGACATTAGAGAAATTAGCAAATCAAATTCAACAAATGGTTTACAAAGCCAATGACAATGTTTTGAAATCAAAGGGGATTACTAATCAGCTTGCTACATCAATGACGTTGTCATCTATCATTGAAAAGTGTTTGAGAATGCATGAAACAGAGAAATATTTGCATTTGGCTACATACAAGATAAAGAAGGTGGATGAAAAGTTAAGGAACTTCACAAAGCTTGGTTTACTAGAGTCTTTTGACATAAATGAGCGATTCGTTGGATGGAATGATTTTAGAAAGAAGATGGAGGATGCAAGGAAGATTGATTTGGACCAGTTTCCTCAGAACCCAGATGTGGTGACCTATTTGGATTCCATCAAACCATTGCTAACCCTGAATGCAAAATTGACTAAAGAGTCCAAGACATGTTCCTATTTGAATCATGAATTGTTAAAAAATGTTCAAGTCAAACAACATAAGTTAGAACAAATGACAATTCCAACACCTGAAGAGTGGAAGTTGCTAGAAAAGGTGATGCAGTGATTTAACTTTTGATAATGAGTTTCCAAGTTCCAACTTAGCTCTGTGTAGAGTTGTCTTTGAGAAATATTTTGCATTGCCAATGTCTCTATGTATTCCTTCATGTGATATAGTGATAATAAATTTAAAAGCTCAAATTCAAACTTCAATAATGTGTTGATGTTTAATTATCTGTATTATTTATTATATCATTTGAAGAAAAAGTCTGGTAGTGGTTTCAATTTCTAGATACACTTGTTATTATGTTCATTCTTGTATATGCTACTAATACTATTGTTAATATGTTATTAATCTAATAAGCATTGAGTTGAGTGATGAATCGCTGAGCACATGCTCAAGTTTTACTTTTAACATAATTAATTTATATGAACTATAAGGTGATTTTAATTCCAGGCATCCATAATCTTAGTGAAATTGCATTACAATTCACACATCAATACTCAATCTTCATGAATACTTAGCATATCGACTAAACATTTATATGAATTCATGTCATGGATTATCTATTATTGGAATTGGAATGATGGATTTTTGGTTAGTTTCATTGCTACTAAGTTTTGGTGAAGAGAGCGGTTTTGGTACTTTTCCTAACCTTAGTCGCTAGCCCTTAGAGTTTTATAACCTTGTCGCAGAGCTCTAAATTTTCATAAATCCCCTATTCCCCGACATGGTTGATGGTTCACTTTTTTGAGTTGCAAGTCTTTCTTGGTCATCTTTCTAGTTGGTGGGTCGAAGGTTTGGAAAAATTTGAAACTTTAGACTTTGGTTCTAAGGTTCCAAGTTTCAGTGACCACATGACATTATGGAATTATCTTTCCTTTCAAAGGAGCCATCATCTGACATCTCATTGAATGCTATGTACAGACTAAAATTGAGTTTTCTTTTTAGGAATTTCTAGAAGCATGCTATGTGCAGATTAATGTAAAATATAAAATACAATATAAAATATAAAATATCACAATTTCATGGAATACAACATAAAATATCATCAACTATAGTTTGACTTTGGAATATGATTCATGAAGTGCAATGATTCACAATTTCATTGAATACAATATAAAATATCATCAACTACAGTTTGGAATAATGAATATGATCCTGGGATCCATGAAGTGCAATATAAATACCTAAAAGCTGCTAATTCTCTTGAATCTCTTCCATTTCCAAAACGGACTGGGGGTCCTCAATCTGACGTTCATCATTAGATAAAGTAAAAGAGTCATCTTGAATTTGATTCCAAGTCTACTCTTCATTTTCTTCAGACTATGTCTGAAATTCAACATTCATTGTGTCATTTTTGTCAATGTCAGCTGTTTGAGTCCCATTTCCACTACTAGTGCCACTAATACTAGCCTTTGGAATTGGAGTGTTGCACAACTTGGCCCCTCTTCTTTCACATGTGGACCTCTAGATTGTGAGTGCCCTTTCAAAAGGAAAATTTCTAATATTATACGTAGTTCCTTTCATCCTCAAGTAATTTTCCAAATTCTTGTCTAGTTTGTTTCTTAACTTTGATTTCAAAAACCCTAATGTACTGAAAACTCTCTCATCCTCCACCGACCCCAATATCATTGTTTGACATAAATTAACAAGTTTTAAATATTTTGATATCGAACCACGCAATATTTCACTCTGACCTAAGCTTGTCCAAACATTTTTTATTGATCCTGGTTCAAAGGCCTTGTCCTTGCCCATGGATTTATACTGGTCCCTCATAGCTATTGCAAAATTCCCACATTATTTTCTAAGCTTAGCTTCATCTAAGATTCCTTCTATGTTTTGCTCATTGTATGTTATAGTTTTTGAACATTGTTCAATCAAGATTTTTACCTGAGCATGAAAAAATGTGGGGTTATCTTGGTTTGCCCAAAATTGAGGATACACAATTCTCATGGCTTCAAGTATTTCATGTTGAGGGAATCTTTCACGAATCTCTAAGGAAAGAGATTTTACAATTTCCTTCAAATTATCACCAATAGATTTAACAATGCCTTGAAAATCTTCCCGGTTAATAGATACTTCTCTGCTAGAGCGCCTGGTTGTCTTACAATGGTACATTTGTATCTCATATCCATGTACATAGATGCATAATTTCTTGCTTGCATTAAACTATAAATAATTATTAGGATCATTCAGATCAGTAATTTTCTGCCACATTAAATAATTTGGGCCATCTTGTGTTAGATCTAGATATAGATGATCAAGAGCCAAGCATGTAAGTTTACGTAGATTGGCATATTCATTAATATACATAGTTCTATCTTGGGCTTTCTTCACAAGCTCGTTCATCACATCCAACATGGGGAGAAGACTAGTTAAATTCAAGAGTGTCTCTATATCGCTTAACCTATGTAAGAGGTCAGGAGCTTTGTCTACTATGCTACGATTCTTGTACATCACTCCAATCAAAGATTGATATTCTAAAAGAACTCGTTGCGCTGGTCCATGCAGGAAGAACCATCTAGTATCAACATCCTTGAGAAGCTTGTTTCCTAGTGTTATTCCCTTAGCAAATTTTTTGAAATTCTATGAAATGTTTAGGACTTCGGCAGAAGTATGCATGGATCTCACGGATTAGATTTTCAAAATTTGATACTGTAGGAAACTTGCTAACAATTTTGAATGCTAAATTCATTCTATGGGCCATGCAGTGAATGCCAAGCATGTATGGTGCACAAGTAGTTTATAAATTTGTGAAAACACTGGTCCTTTGACCTTGCATCACTACAGCTCCATCAGCTCCTACACACACCAACTTTTTCTCAATTGTCAACTCATCCATACCTACAATTTCATTCAAAGATTTTTTGACTAGTTCAAATATATTTTGTGTTGTTGAATTGTTCTTCATTTTATGAACACAGAGAAGATGAGCTTGGTGAACATGTTTTTGTATAGTATACAAATGCATACAGACCCAAGAAGTATTGTCTACCGCAGTAACTTCATCTAAAGATAATGCAATGAAATTTGACTCTTTTACTTTATCATTTAAATCTTCCTTTTCCACTACAACAAGACAGTTTTCTCAATCCCATCCAATGTTTACTGACTAATGTGACAAGGGATAGTGAGGAACATTCAAATAAGATAATAAACCAAAATATTCTGGGTAGTCTGTCATAAGATGCCCTCTAGACAAAATATGAAAAACAACACTCATCTGAACAGTTTTTGACAGATTTTCTCCTTCCATTGCTTTTCCAAATTGAGCCTCAAGTGTACCTTTACATCTAGCAATTTTCATCATTATTTTTTCATGCTCTTCATAATCTGCGACATACTTAACATGAAGACATTATTCCTTTGATTTCTATCGTACGATTGATTCTTCCTTTCTGTCTATGATTTGTTTTTCATAAACTTTACCAATATGCTTTTCTATAGTTTCAATCTTTAGCTACAACATCTTGGCTCTTCCACATTTCCAACTACAAATCTTACATTTGGCCAATGTTTCCTTTTCAATATCCTTCGCATTGCCAATCCCCACAGGTACCATGAATGGGTATTTTGACAACCAACCAAGTTAAAAAATCCTTGTCATTTCCCACTCACGCCCCCTTTTTGGTTTATTTTTCCTTTTCTTGCTACCAACATCATCATCCTCATCCAAGTCAATTATCTCATTTTGGCTAACTGGGCTCAGGGTATCACTTGGAACATCTTTTGTGGTATTGCTATCCTGATTTGATACATTTTGATTTAAATCAATCACAATCTCAACTTGACCTTCTGGTGGTAGTGAGGTATTGAGAATGCTACCAATATTTGGTGGAATAGTTGATGATGTAGCTCCATCTTGACTTGATGGATCAAAAGCTTTAGAAATTTCAAAGTAAGACTACATGGTACGTCTAAGTTTTGGGAGTTTTGATGGACTCCCAGTCTCTTCACCACCCTGAGGAGCGATAAGAGTCTCTTCACCACCCTGAGGAGCCTAAGGAGCGGCAGGAGTCTCTTCACCACCCTGAGGAGCAGCAGGAGCCTTACCACCCTGAGGAGTGGAAGTAGTCTGAGAAGCGGCAGGAGTCTCTTCACCACCCTGAGGAGCGGCAGGAGCCTTACCACCCTAAGGAGAAGAAGGATTCTGAGAAGTGGTAGGAGTCTCTTCACCACCCTGAGGAGCGGAAAGAGCCTTACCCTTGCTGCTCGAGTTGCTCAACATATTGATCTCTGATTCGCTCGACATATTCATCTCTCACTTCGAATAAAAATTAGAAAAAAATGTCTTCTTGTTTAAGGATAGAGAATAATAATAGAGATCCCATTACCTACTCAATATCATCTTTAAGACTGAAGCAAGAATGGTAAAGAGATAAAGAAAACTTATTATTATAACTAATAACGCTATGAAGAAATGATCACTCACCTTTAACTCTATGTTTTCGGCTTTGGCTGACTTCCGAATAAATGACACTTTCGATTGTATTTATTTCTGTTCATGGAATGGATTAATAATAAATCACATATCAAATTCAATACCATGAAATACAATATAATTTTTTTGGCTTTTTCCTAAACTTAGTCGCTAGTCCTCAGAGTTATATAACCTTGTCGTGGAGTTCTAAATTTTCATAACTACGCGATTCCCCGACTTGGTTGATGGTTCACTTTGTTGAGTTGCAAGTCTTTCTTGGTGATCTTTCTACACAGTGGGTCAAAGGTTTCAAAAACTTCAAAACTTCAGAGTTTGGTTCTAACTTCTAAGGTTCACTTTGTTGAAGCAAGAATGGAAAAGAGATAAAGAAAAATTATTATTATAACTAATAACACTATGAAGAAATGATCACTCACCTTTAACTCTACGTTTTTGACTTTGGCTGAATTCCAAATAAATGATACTTTTGATTGTATTTATTTATTTTCATGGAATGGATTAATAATAAATCACATATCAAATTCAATACCATGGAATACAATATAATTTTTTGGGCTTTTCCTAAACTTAGTTGCTAGTCCTCAGAGTTATATAACCTTGTCACGGAGTTCTAAATTTTCATAACTACGCGATTCCCTAACTTGGTTGATGGTTCACTTTGTTGAGTTGCAAGTGTTTCTTGGTCATCTTTCTACTCGATGGATAGAGGTTTTGAAAACTTTGAAACTTCAGAGTTTGTTTCTAACTTCTAAGGTTCACTTTGTTGAAGCAAGAATGGAAAAGAGATAAAGAAAACTTATTATTATAACTAATAACACTATGAAGAAATGATCACTCACCTTTTAAGTCTATGTTTTCGGCTTTCCCTAACTTTTGAATGGAGAAGTAGAACCTCAGAACCGAACAAAATGTGTAAGAATAAATGAAACTTTCGATTGTATTTATAACAATCCATGATTCCATATTTGGTGAATTTCGCGAGATTTTTAAATGGTATATTAAAAATTTGGCGAATCTTGTGTGCTTATACAATGATATGTTGTAATTTTCAAGGTGAAATGTGTCCTCAAATGTAATTATTTTTTAATGTTATTGGTGAAATAGGTCCTCATGAGCAACTTTTTATAAATTTTAATTGGTGAAATAGGTCTTCACAAGCAACTATTTGTAAATTTTAATTGGCGAAATAGGTTCTGATACAATGTTGTTTTAATAGTATTGGTGAATATGTAGGTGTTTTATTAAATGCTTTTGGGATTCTAGGTGAAAATATTAGTTGGTCCAATTGAAACGCGTAGTTTGACATTGGCGAATTTGTTGCTTAAATATGCCTCATAAAAAAACTCATTGGTGAATGGAGATGCATTGGACCTATTAGCTCTCAAAAATGTAGACTGAATGCCTCAAGAGGCTGCCAATCTCTTGATACGCTTTAGGGTAATAGACAAGGTCAAGAGAACTCAACCTTCTACTCTTTAGGTGCTGCTAAACCCAGGCAGGTGTACCTTTTGAATTGAGTAGACTTATCTTATGATTATCCTTCTGAAATGCTTTGTCCAAAATGGAAAATGGAAGTGAACAAATGAAATCAAACTTGATAGCAATCTTCTGATCTAAATCCTAAAATGCTTAATTAAAAGAAACTGAATGAATTCAAATGATGAAATTGCAGAGACCAGTGCCTTGTTGGGTATGCAGAGTCAAATAAAATAGAAGTGGGCGACTTATTCTAGTAGAAAATCAAATTGTAGGCATATGATCTATTCATAACTTGTATAAACAATGTTGGATTATGACTACGAAGCTCTACTTTAATAATCCAAGTGAATCTTCCTGATTACTATGATCAACGAAAAGGATTTAATCTCTACTTGAGAGAACAATTCAATTAATCACACAGATACAAAAAATGTGCACTGATAAACTAGAAATAAGCTTGTTACTTCAATTTAAATAACCAGAAAGAATCAACTTGGAGACAGCTTAGCAATGTTTTTCAATAAACTCAACATACAATTGACACCAGAAATAACCTGCCACACCAGCTGATTTTCATTGAATTTTCCATTTTAAAACATCCACATAGTCTCTGATAAGAGAAAACTATTCTAATGTAGCCATTCCTCATCTACTGTATGTGATTTCAAATCCCTCTATATCAATTACAATCAGGGTGCATATATACACCAACATCAAGAAAATAAATCAAATTAGAAATCTATGTCGGCCACTATAGAAATTAGGCTCAGTCATGTCGGCCTCCAACGACATTTAGAATTTCACATATGTCAGCCCACAACATTTGAATATAATCTCTGAGCCATTCACCGAGACACCCAGAAAGTATGCCGAAGGAAAAATATCACATACCGCTGTCTGCCTGTGTTCCCCTGTTCATCGCTGTGACCATCTGAGTCATGGAGATATCATACAACCTTCATCATGTCTCACCGAAAACACTTTGATCACTTGTATCGTTGTGACCCTTCGTTATCGGGCAAACCATATAGAGAATTCAATTGTTATGCCGAAGGCCCCTTAGTCATCTTATCTGTCGCTGTAATGTATTGCTCTCGGGGAGACGTTATGCAGATCGTTTTTTGTTTCACCGAAAAGTCCACATGACCAAAACCTGTCACCGTAGCCTAGCTAAGCTGGGGAGATGTCTCACAGGTTACACAATGTTATATCGATAGGCATTTCTTTGTGTGCATTCCATTCCCTATGACACAAGATATCTCTTACTGATGAGTGCCCATCATTCGCCTTCACCAAGACAATACAAAATCGAGGAGAGGTTATATAGACTATCCTTTGTTTCACTGAAAGCCCCGAGTTTACTTTAGATCGCCAAGAGAATGCCAATCTCACACCGATAGAAACCATCTATCCCACGCTTGTCGCTGTAACTTGCAACTGTGGGGGAGACCTCATGTAGACAATATTACATCACACTCAAAGTCATCCAAGTTCACACCTGTTCACCAAGATGACACAGATCTCACGCCAAAAGCCATTCATTAAACATTGTCGGCAAGACTTGACAGGCTCGCCAAGACTATACTCCGAAGCCCATAAGTCTTACCGAAGTGAAACCTTAATGTGCCAGTTGGCGAGACAAAAAGTACTCGGTGAAACAATACACCAAAGACCAAACTCATGCCAAAAGTGTGTCATCCTCTGTCGCCGAAACCACATGAAAGTCCTGCCGAAAGCTGCCAGTAAATAAACTCCAATCGCCGTGACAAAAGAAACATCTTGCCAATAGGAAACACAAACATTTGCAAGTAGGAAAATGGATTGGGGAGACCCCGATATTGTCACGCCGACACAAACCCAAATACAAATTATGCATGACTCGATGACAGATATGGAGCAACATGGGAAAAAATGGAAAAAATATGCATGAAGAGAAGGAGATGTATTCAAGGTAGGACTCACTTGGAAAATTATAAATGTAGACATGTAAAATCACCAGATTTTTACAGTTCCAATAGTGGCTCCATTTGGGGATGAATGATAGTAAGATCATTGCAAGGATCCAAAATCTTGGGTGAGCAGACTAGACACAAAATGATGAACTAGTGGGTAGAATGGAAATGGAAATGAAGCATGAAGGAATGAATGCAAAATGAATGTAAGATGGAAGTGAAATGGATGCAAAATGAAGGTGAACCACAACCCTAAACTACTGTGCATGGAAAATAAATTTAGAGAGGATAAGCAAGAGTTGTCCATGCACTGCCAACCCTTAATCCTTTGTGTTTCAACTTCATCTATTTCGAGCTGTTACAATCTAAAACTTAAACCAATCTTTTCCCTGTCAAGCACTTGGTTTTGTGTCAAGTTCATCAAATTCTTCTTGAAGATACTCATGCAATCTTTCCTGTCACTGTTATTGCAAGTTCTCAGAATATCATCATGCTCGGTTTGGCCCAAAATCCCTACACCATCCTGTAGTTCAAATTCTTCAACATCTTGGGACAAACCCCTATTATTTTCAACATACAAAATATACACATGTTCAATGCAAAATTCCTCATTATCTTTCTCACTGTTGTGTGTTATAAAACACTCACTCAGCTGTATTGAAAATTTACCCTCAGAGTGCTTCTCTTGAAAAACAAAAAATTTAGTCAGACCAACATTGTTTGAAACAAACAAATCTGAAACCTTATGCACCCTTTTGACACTACCATTTGGATACAACACTGGATTCTGACTCATATCTCCAATATCATGCATACATGAACCAATCAAAGCTAAACCACTATCATCCTTAGTATGCAAACAAATGTCACCTTCACATGAATTAGAAATTTCAAAATCACATACCTCATCCTGAATGGACACAAACTTTTGATCAACACCAACAATGTCACCATCATTCCAAGAAATGCACAGGGAGTCATAAGAATCTTTACACAAAGATCCTTCACTGTCAAAACAAAAGTAAGCTGGACACAAAACTTCAAGGTCATCTTCATGTGCACACCCCTGACATTCAGGAGTTAACAAATCTGCAATATGTTCATTGACAAGTGAACAAGTCTCAACATTTTCATCACTACAATTAAACTCCTCACTTTTGTCATCATCAAAAATAAATCCAATACCATCAGAGAATGGGAAATGAGAAACATCATCAGCGATGTCATTTATGCCATAAATACTTTGTTTATACGGAATTATTTCCTCTTTTTCATAGAATGGATTTGAAAATACCTGAAACTCATTCATGGACATACCTTGGCAAAAAATCATCTGATCTTCATTTAACTCTTCATCATACAATGAGTTTGAAAAAGTTTGGAAATCATTTTCAAATGTACAAACCTCATCATGATCAAGGGTATCTTCATAACTTTCAACTACAGCCAGAGGTATTGTATACTTACTATCTGATGAATCAACATCTCCCATTGCCACTTCATCCAGATCTTCAAAAGAGGTAGAAGAATCCCTTGACTACAGATCAAACTCCTCAACTGTAGTGACATTTAGCCTCTCAATCTCCTCTTTGGTGAATCTCTTCATATTGCATTGAGCAGGTGCCACAACAAAATGTGGCACTGTATAATCTTCTTCAGAGTCAAAAATGACCTACTGTTCAGGCATATGAAAATTGTATTTCTGATTTAAAACATCATGTTGATAACCTTCATCCTCTAAAGATTAGCACTTCTCCACAACATGGTGAAAAGTATCTAAAGTCAAATATACCTTGTGATCTTCTCCATTTTTTCCCATCAGTATTCCCTCTTCTTGCATTCTTTGGGCTACAACACAATAATCTGGGGAATGTGGCATATTACAAACTTCACAAAAATAATTGTTACTTACCATATAGGTTCCCTTCTTTGTCAATGGATCAGGAGCTTCTTTGTTTCTAGGCCTAGCTGTTATAGGTTTCTCATCCTTCCAGTTGTATTATAAGGCATGTCATGCAACCTCGGCCTCTCACTTCTATAAGTATTCTCCTATCTGTACTAATAACTGCTACTTTGCTGACGAACCTTAGGATTGTCTCTTTTATCCATTATCCCTGCATCCCTCCTATTGTTTTCAATTGTCTGTGCCATCTTCTAAGCTTCAACTAAGTCTCTCGGGAATCTATTTCTCAATTCATACCCTGTTTTAGGATCAAAAGCATTCAAATAAACACTCAGTGCTACAAAATCGGCAACTTTGATCCAAGAGTCATTTTATTTTGCAACTTATTGAACCTCTGATTAAAATCATAAATTGTGTCATTTTGATCTTTCTGAATCCGTATTAATTCATGAAGAGCAGCATCAGGTGCACTTGGATTCCCATATTTCTCAAGGAATTGATCTTGAAACCCTTGGAGAGAATCAATAGAGACTGCCGGTAGGCTGTTGAACCAATCCCTAGCATCCTCAATAAGTGATATCATGAATAGGCTCATGTGTAAATCTTCATATGGCACACCCAAATCTTACATGAAAGCATTGAAACTTCTTAGATGCTCTTCAACAGTAATTGCATCACTCCCTGTAAACTTTGGAACAAGACCTCTCCAACTACCATCCATTGGATAAGGGGATAATTGAATCCTTGTCAAATCAAACTGTCTGATCAATGCTATGTATTGATGGGGGGCGCCAGGTGGGTACTGATGCTGGTACGGTGGACCATAGTGTTGTGTATGATAATATGGCACATATTGATGACCATGAGGAGCTCCAGCATGACCTCCCCTGAACTAAGATCCTCTTCCATTCATGTTTGAACAACTACAAAAATTCTTTCAGAACTGCCACCTACTTTTCCAAAAGTAGGAAAATGATTATTTTTGATCTTTTCCCTAGTGGAATCACTCTTTCTGAAATTTCTCAAATTACAACTTTTCCTCCAATGACTCTATAATGTGGTCTTCAACCAAATTTTTTGATATAGTCCCTAGTAGAGTCGCCAATTTGTTAGTTCTCAAAAACGCAGGCTGAATGCCTCAAGAGGCTGCCAATCTCTCGATACGCTTTAGGGTAACAGACAAGGTCAAGAGAACTCAACCTTCTACTCTTTAGGTGTTGCTAAACCCAGGAGGGTGTACCTTTTGAATTGAGCAGACTTATCTTATGATTATCCTTCTGAAATGCTTTGTCCACAATGGCAAATGGAAGTGAACAAATGAAATCAAACTTGATAGCAATCTTCTAATCTAAATCCTAAAATGCTTAATTAAAAGAAACTGAATGAATTCAAATGATGAAATTGCAGAGACCAGTGCCTTGTTGGGTATGCGGAGTCAAATGAAATAGAAGTGGGCAACTTATTCTGGTAGAAAATAAAATTGCAGGCATATGATCTGTTCATAACTTGTATAAACAATGCTGGATTATGACTACGAAGCTCTACCTTAATAACCCAAGTGAATCTTCCTGATTACTATGATCAACGAAAAGGATTTAATCTCTACTTGAGAGAACCAGTCAATTAATCACACAGATACAACAAATGTGCACTGATAAACTAGAAATAAGCTTGTTACTTCAATTTAAATAACCAAAAAGAATCAACTTGGAGACAGCTTAGCAATGTTTTTCAATAAACTCAACATACAATCGACACCAAAAATAACTTGCCACACCAGCTGATTTTCATTGAATTTTCCATTTTAAAACATGCACATAGTCCCTGATAAGAGAAAACTATTCTAATGTAGCCATTCCTCATCTACTGTATGTGATCTCAAATCCCTCTATATCAATTACAATTGGGGTGCATATATACACCAACATCAAGAAAATAAATCAAATTGGAAATCTATGTCGGCCACCATAGAAATCGGGCTCAGTCACGTCGGCCTCCAACGACATTTAGAATTTCACATATGTCGGTGCATAACATTTGAATATAATCTCTGAGCCATTAGCTGAGACACCCAGAAAGTATGCTGAAGGAAAAAT
The DNA here is from genome assembly GCA_007258455.2 of Sequoia sempervirens. Classification (NCBI taxonomy): domain Eukaryota; kingdom Viridiplantae; phylum Streptophyta; class Pinopsida; order Cupressales; family Cupressaceae; genus Sequoia; species Sequoia sempervirens. The sequence continues at coordinate 41,506,527 of VDFB02256132.1, forward strand.
ATCGCATATCGCTATCTTCCCGTGTTCCCCTGTTCATCGCCGTGACCATCCGAGTCGTGGAGATATCATACAACCTTCATCATGTCTCACCGAAAACACTTTGATCACTTGTATCACTGTGACCCTTTGTTATCGGGCAGACCATATAGAGAATTCAATTGTTATGCCAAAGGCCCCTTAGTCATCTTATCTATCGCTGTAACGTATCACTCTCTGGGAGACGTTATATAGGTCATTCTTTGTTTCACCGAAAAGCCCACACGACCAAAACCTGTCGTCATAGCCTAGCTGAGTTGGGGAGATGTCTCACAGGTTACACAATGTTATATCGATATGCATTTCTTTGTGTGCATTCCATTCCTTGTGACACAAGATATCTCTTACCGATGAGTGCCCATCATTCGCCTTTGCCAAGATAATACAAAATCGGGGAGAGGTTATATAGACTATCCTTTGTTTCACTGAAAGCCCCGAGTTTACTTTAGATCACCAAGAGAATGCCAATCTCACACTGACATAAACCATCTATCCCATGCTTGTTGTTGTAACTTGCAACTGTTGGGGAGACCTCACGTAGACAATATTACATCACATCGAAAGTCATCCAAGTTCACACCTATTCACCAAGACGACAAGGATCTCATGCCGAAAGCCATTCATTAAACATTGTCGGCAAGACTCGATGGGCTCACCAAGACTATACTCCAAAGCTCATAAGTCTTACCGAAGTGAAACCGTAATGCACTAGTTGGTGAGACAAAAAGTACTCAGTGAAACAATACACCGAAGACCAAACTCATGCCGAAAGTGTGTGATCCTCTATTGCCAAAACCGCATGAAAGTCCTGTCGAAAGCCGCTAGTAAATAAACTCCAATCACCGTGACAAAAGAAACATCTTGCCGATAGGAAACACATAAATTTGCAAGTAGGAAAACGGATCAGGGAGACCCCGATATTGTCACGCCGACACAGACCCAGATACAAATTATGCATGACTCGATGACGGATATGGAGCAACATGGGAAAAAATGGAGAAAATATGCATGAAGAGAAGGAGATGTATTCAAGGTAGGAATCACTTGGAAAATTATAAATGTAGACAACATGTAAAATCACCAGATTTTTACAGTTCCAACAGGACCTATACTTCGTAAAATTTGGGCAATTTGGCCACCCTGTTTAGAGTAAGAATTCACCAATTGGTGAAGATTCGCTACTAAATTTTTCCCAATATCCTAGGTATGTTCCATTAACCCCTTCTATTCCCATCCCATTACCCTCTCTTATTTCACCTTATGTTCCATTATCCCCTCTTGGTCTTGTCCCACTATCTTTCCCTAATTCACCTTATGTTCCTTTATTCCCTCCTAATCCCATCCCATTAACCTCTAATAGTTCACGCCATATTTTTTTATATGATCCTAGCCCATTCCATTAATCTATTCTAGTCCATCCCATGCTCCATTATCACATTTGACTCCCATCCCATTGTACCCTCTATTATTTCACCATATGTTCCATTATCCCTTCTATGCTATAGCACCTCCATCCAAATTTTATCATATACACTGTTAGAAGAAATCTTTCCTTCCACTCATTATTGACCAAAGTTGTCTTCTCCATTACTGTTGCACACCTCAACAACCAACTTCATGATCTATAGTAAAACCCTAGACATGTCCTAATTCATCGTATGTTCCATTATCCCTTTGAAAGTTGCTAGTAGCATAGTAATCCTCACTTCATTCATGTGAACTTCATTGTGGCATTATCACTATGTTGACAACATGCCCTCATTAGCATTATGTTGGCTTTCAGTTGTTTATTGTGATTCTTTGTCCTTGATGACAAAACTGGCTTTGGTTACACATCTATATGACCTGTTTGGGCATGATGTTTATAGTTGGTGCACATGATGTTTACAGTTGGTTCACATGGTTCATGGCATGCACTTAATTTAAGATGTTTTCAGTTTTGATGTTTACAGTTGGTTCACATGGTTCATGGCATGCAATTAATTTCAAATGTTTTTAGTTTTTTATATGTTGGTACTAATGTTTGACATATGTTCATTCTAGCAGGACATATGTTTGTTTCAGGGCATATGATGTTTGGGATCTTGATACATATTGATACTCTTGATGCATGTTGTTGTTGACAATGTTTATCTTTCAGGGTGCTACAATTCAGGTTTTACATGATAACATGTGTTTTGATCAGGCATCTTAGACACCATGGACAGTGGCATACATACTTTGGCTGACATATACATTGACAAGTTCTTGTTGAGGTATACATTTGCTTCTACATTTGTGCAATTTTTTTTTTTTATATGGACTAATAGTTCAAATGTGATATGAATTCTTATGTTTGCACATACAAGTTTCAAGAAATGCAAATTACAGGTTCAAGTCACTTGTATATATTTTCTTCATGGAGTATTTTTACTAATGAGGTTTTCAAGACATAAAGCATATGGCTTCAGGTAGCTTGTATTTCATTGTATTACATTGTATATGTTACATTTGTATATGTTACTAAAAAGTTTCATAGTTGATGTGGCCTATGTTGAAGATATTGAAATATTTATGATTTACACCATAGAGGTGTCAGGCACTTAAAGAGATATGGACTTTGTTTAAACAAAGCAAAACAAGCCCTTGTCAGGAATACTAATCCATGAGTAGTTGACATATTAAAGTTTAAAGGTTAAAAGCCTTAATAAAAGCTTGTGTGAAGATTTGTTTCGATGCTTAAAGTTTCTGTCACATTAAGCATGTGACATCGGGTTTTTGACTTTGTTTTAAAAGTCACTTGGAAGTAACAGGGTAATCGACAACCATCATGAGTTAATGATTTATTTCATGGACAACGGATTCAAAGACATTATGATGTTTTGTCTTCCGGATTTCAAATGATTATATTCTATTGAAAAGTCTTCGAAAGACTTGAAGGAAATGTAGGGAAAAGTTGTTATTGTTTCATTATGTAAACATATGAAACCCTAGCTGCCACTGTGGAGAGTTTGTGGTTGCAAATTTTTGGTAAAATGCTTGACTATGGAAGTTGAAAAAGAAGAGACAGAGCTTGTAAATGGAGGTCTTCAGCTGGACAATTTTAAAACGGTTCTTCTAGTATTTGTTTATTTACATTCCTCCATAAACAAGTATTAAAGAAATCATTATTTATGGGCTTTGAAAATTTTTGTTAAGGCATTAGTCATGAAGATTTAGTGGCTAATGTTATTAGAAACCCTTGATTATTCCTTAGCAAACAAATAAAGGGTTAATGCATTCAATTGAAGAAAAAATAGTTATTCCAATCTAGAAATTTGGATGAAGTTACATGAGAACATATTTGTATAAAACAAAGGTTGATTATTGTTGTTGGTTGGAATTTTTAAGAGATTTGTGCACACATTCTGCAATTTGAAAGTCTTGAAAACATGACACAAATTTTTTAACTAGTATACCTTGTATTTTAGAGATTCAAAAATGAATCTTTAGGATATTTGATGTATTAGTATGGAAGGTTTATGTGAATTGAATTGAAAAAGAGAAACCCTTTGATATTTTATTATTTTGTGTTTTGTAAAAGGGGTGGGTGCTCCTTGGAATGGGTGTTCCTAAATGTGTGTGGAGTTGGTGCTCCTGTATCTTATGGAGTTGGTGCTCCTGAAAAGTGGAGGAGTTAGTGCTCTTGTAATTTTGAAAGTTGGTGCTTTTGATTTGTGTGGAGTTGGTGCTCCTGAACTTTGTAGAGTTGGTACTCTAAATGAATAAAGAGAAATATTTTTCAAGTGGTTTTTATTCCCCAAGAGGCTTTTCCACTCAGGACATATAATGAGTCATGTGATGGTTTTATGTGTGTGATTTTTCTTATATGTCTGATTTTAATGTGTTATCAAATGCATAATTATCGGTCTTTCATATTTGTCAATGTTATGTCACATTTCACATTAGTCTTTCATATCTTTTAATGCAAATTTCATGCATAAAAGGTTTTATTATTAATATGAGCTCTAAATACATGTGAAAGTATTAATTTCATCCTCTGTTAATGTTTCATGTTTAATTTATGGTTCATGTAGATACTATACTATTCATGCACAAGTCAAATTTGTTCTTTGAACTATCATTTGGTGTTTTTGATTTAAAAGTGAAGTTTGCTTCACATACTGTCATTTGTACTCTTGGGTCAAAAGAAAACATACATTCTTGTTTATGACAAAGTTTGTGACTTTCATAAATCCTTGATTCACCCCCCCTCTCAGTGATTTCAATCTTCCAACAATTTGTATTAGAGCATAGGGTCCTTTCACAGGTCTAACCCACCTAGGATAGATTTTGGTTTTGGAAGTTTGTAAAACATGTCACAAGCTCAGGAAGGTATTTTTGTGACTAGAGCTCTACTATTTGATTATACAGATTATGTGTTCTGGAAAATCAAAATGGAAACATATCTGGTTTCAATTTATCTTGATGTATGTAGCATTTTTTTAGATGGGTATACTGTTCCACCCACAATACCCTCAGATTTTGCTAAAAAGAAGAAGTATGGAACTAATGCTAGAGATAAACATGCTTTGTTGTGTGGTTTAACCAAAGATGTATTTGTTAAAGTCATGCATTGAAAATATGCTAAAGAGATTTGGAAAAAACTTGAAAATATTTATCAAGGTAATGATAAAGTCAAACAGTCAAAGATTCTTACTCTCAAAACTCAGTTTGAGGAAATGAAAATGAATGATGATGAAAAAGTGGCTGAATACTTTTTGAGAATAAGTGAAGTTGTTAATGCAATGAGAGGTTTAGGAGAAGAAATAAAAGAGTTTGATGTGGTCAAAAAGGTCATTAGAACCTTACATCCTAAATATGAAACTAAGGTTTCAGCTCTTGAAGAAAAGAAACACTTTGATAAGCTTACCTTAGATGATCTACAAGGGACTCTTACTAATTTTGAAATGAGAACAAGCAAGAATGATGCACCAGGAAAAGAAATTGCTTTTAAAACTGAAAAAAAGGAAATTGTAGTTGAAAGTGAGTCTGAAGACTCTGATACACAAGAGTCTCACTTTGTTAGAAAACTAAAAAAGGGATCAAGTAAATACAAAGGGAAACTTCCCTTTAAATGTTTCAACTATGGAAAAATTAGACATCCTGCAGCTAAATGCCCCTATGTAGAACAAAAAAGTAATGATGAAAACCCTGACAAGCAGTTTAAGAAGAAGATCTATAAACCTAAAAGGAAATTCAATTTCAAGAAGAAAAAGAGTCTATTCATCAAAGATGAATTAGAAAATGATACAAAAGAATCTTCAGATGAAGAATAAGAGAATCTATTTATGGGTGAAGTTAAACAACAAGGGGCTATAAACAACAAGTTTGATTTAGAAGATGGTAAAATAGATCTAGAAGGTGAGACTGTATTTATGGCCACAATGAATAAAATGGAATTGCAAGAAAATAGACTTGTAGAGACTTCTGCTTCTAATAACGAATTGGGAGGTTTTGAGAATGAACTGAAAATTTCTCTAAGTGAAGTTCAAGATTTGAAAAAGGACTTAGTATATTAGAAAATTCAAATATTGAGAATCTAGTAAGTAAGATTCTAATCACTAAAAAGGAAATTATTGACTTAAAACTTCAAGTTGAAATCCTTAAGATCACATGGATGCAATTGGAATTCAAGAAAGAAAATTGTTGTATCTTAGAAACTAAAATCAACAATCTTAGAAAGGAATTTGATAAATTTATAGATCTTTTGAATAAACAAAGGTCTTATGAAGACAAGTCAGGTCTTGGTTATATGGATGATTCAAGTGATTTTGTAGATGTAAATGTGAAAGATGAAAAGTTTTTGAAGTCTTTAGTAAGATCCAAAATGAGCTCAAAAACACAAAGAGGAAAAGCTAAATGTGGCAAATCTAGACATGCTTCCTAAAAGAAGAAAGAGAATAGTCTTTCTAAGACAACTATGCAAAACAAAGTTAAGTTGGTTTGGATGCCTAAAAAGAGCAATGTAGAACTGAAAGGTATTTTTAATCAAACTGAATTACATGTTAAAGTTGAAAATACATGGATCTTAGATAGTGGTTGTTCTCATAATATGACAGGGGACAAAAGTATTTTTATTGAACTTGAATTTGGTGATTTTGGTTTAGTATGGTTTGGTAATGATGATTACGTACAACTTATGGAAAAAGGCATAGTGGTTTTTGGTAATAACATTTTCTTACCAGATGTTTATTATGTAGTATGTTTAAAACACAATCTGTTAAGTGTGACACAAATATGTGATTAGGATTTTTGTATTCTTTTTGATGTTTTTGGGTGTCAGATTAATTTTTTTTAGGAGAAATAGTTGTTGTTGGTTCATGGACACAGGGAAATATCTATGAAGTGACTAGTGTAAAAGTTCTTGATCAGTTGAGGAGGAGTCTCTATGAGCTTTCTCCTATTTCTTTTCACTAATCAATCTTTGTGATTATAGGGTGAGCTTTAAAGTTTTATCTTATATCCCTGAAAGTATAAACTGCAATCAAACCTTTGTAGTTTAGTTGGTGTTTTGGAATAGTTTGTAATTTTAATTACATGAAGGATTGTGTGTTAGTGTGTCATTTTTATATTGTCTTGATTATGTCAACAGAGATATAGAGATTTTTCTTGAGAATTAACAGAGAATTGTTAAAATCAATCAATTGTTTGGACAATCTACACTTAGTTGTTTTATCTTCACAAAGAGGAAGGCTCTATGATATGAGAAGATAACTTTTAGAACTCTATGTATCAGGAGATGGAGAAGAAAGATTATGTTTTTCTTTCAAGTCATACAATTTTTTTTCTACTTCATGATGCAATTTGAAACAGGGAAGTATAGTGCAATGAATGTTATTTTGAGGATAATCTTATTGTTGAAATGACAATGAAAGTTATAACAATCTTGGATTTGCAAGGTTTCAAGGCTTCTTAAAAAATTCTTGTCTAAATGATTTTAAAAGTATCCATGGTCTTAGGGGGAGACATTCTTATCTGTTTGCATCATTTGTTTCCTTAAGCATTGGTTCAACTCGTGGTTGCATCTGGTTCTTCTTAGTATTATCAATGTTCATCCTTTGACATGTTCAGTGATATTCTATTTGATATTCCACTGGATGGTGTTACATGCATTTTGGTATTACATTATGGTTTGGATTGCATAAGGATTGGTATAATAGTTTTTTAATGATTCAGATTGGCAAATCAATTTCTTTCAGGTTTCATGAGATAGTTACTTAAGACAAGACAAAATTAGTGAAAGCAACATATTTTTCTTGGAAACATGTCATTAATAAGTAGTGATAATTGTGAAATAGTTATTGACTAGTGCTATATCATAGGGAGAGGTTTCTTGCATATTTCATGGTACAAAATAATTTTGGTGATTGGTTGTAATACAGTTTGGCGATTTTTACATTCTCAGCTTGTCATTGATGTATGGTAGTGATATTTATTACATTCTTAGTTCATTCTTGGGGTGCTTGAAAATGATATTTCTTTGTGATTTTGACAGTGTGTTGCTATTTGTAGGTTGTGCAATTGATGCATACATTGATATTTTTGATCTCACAATACTTGATTTTATGATATTTACATGCTAATATTTCCTTGGTGTAAGGTAACAACTATTTGTGGGTGTTGTGACTTGATCACTGCTAACTACATGTTGACAAGTTTTCCTTGGTAATAGTTACATAATGAGTTGTTTTTGTTTTGGTATGCCACTATTGAAAATGGTATACTTGTCATTTAAGGTCTTTGTTCCCAAGGCTGATGATTCTTGACATTATTATTATCTCTTGTGTTCCTATTAATTTCTTTGAGGATGTGAGCAGACTCTAAATAAAAGAACAGTGTCCACAAAGAATGTTAGCAAAAGATTCTCAAGGTGGCATTCATAAAATAGTGACAATTGGTATGATAATAGAGACAATATTATGGCTGTAGAGATATTGTGTTTGCTCATGTGATTAACACAAGGTGGTATATGACACAAAGTTATTTTATTATGACTACAATAATAATATGATTCTTGACTCCTATTTTCAGATGGATATGTGTTGGTTGGCTTTAGTTTTTTATATTCATGGCATTTCCCATTCTCCTTTGTTATTCTTTGTCATTGAGGAAAAAAGGGGGAGAGATGATGTGTTTTTCCATCAAGGACAAAGGGGGAGTTTGTTGGCTTTCAGTTGCTTATTGTGATTGTTTGTCCTTGATGATAAAACTGGCTTTGGTGACACATTTATATGATCTCTTTGGGCATGATGTTTACAGTTGGTGCACATGATGTTTATAGTTGGTTCACATGGATCATGGCATTCACATGGTTCATGGAATACACTTAATTTCAGATGTTTTCAGTTTTGATGTTTATAGTTGGTTCACATGGTTCATGGCATGCACTTAATTTCATATGTTTTCAGTTTTTTATATGTTGGTACTGATGTTTGACATATGTTCATTATAGCAGGACATACGTTTGTTTCAGAGCATATGATGTTTGGGATCTTGATACATATTGATACTCTTGATGAATGTTGTCACTAACAATGTTTATCTTTTAGGGTGCTACAAGTCAGGTTTTACATGATAACATGTGTTTTGATTAGGCATCTTAGAGACCATGGAAAGTTGCATACATACTCTGGTTGACATATACATTGACAAGTTCTTGTTGAGGTATACATTTTCTTATACATTTGTGCAAATTTGTTTTTATATGGACTGATAGTTCAAATGTGATATGAATTCTTATGTTTGCACATACAAGTTTCAAGAAATGCAAATTACATGTTCAGGTCACCTATATGTATTTTCTTCATAGAGTATTTTTACTAATGGGGTCTTCAAGACATAAAGCATATGGTTTCAGGTAGTTTGTATTTCATTGTACATTACATTGTATATGTTACTAAAAAGTTTCAGAGTTGATGTGGCCTATGTTGAAGATATTGAAATATTTATGATTTACACCATAGAGGTGTCAGGCACTCAAAGAGATATGGAATTTGTTTGAACAAAGCAAAACAAGCCCTTGTTAAGCATACTAAGCCATGAGCAGTTGGCATATTAAAGTTTAAAGGTTAAAAGCCTTATTAAAAGCTTGTGTGAAGATTTGTTTCAGTGCTTAAAGTTTCGGTCAAATTAAGCATGTGACATCGAGCTTTTGACTTTGTTTTAAAAGTCACTTGGTAGTGACAAGGTAATCGACAACCATCATGAGTTAATGATTTATTTCATGGACAAAAAATTCAAAGGCATTATGATGTTTTGTCTTCCAGATTTCAAATGATTATATTCTGTTGAAAAGTCTTTGAAAGACTTGAAGGAAATGTAGGGAAAATTTGTTATTGTTTCATTGTGTAAACATATGAAACCCTAATTTCCACTATGGAGAGTTTGTGGTTGTAGATTTCTAGTAAAATGCTTGATTGTGGAAGTTGAAAAAGAAGAGGTAGAGCTCGTAAATGGAGGTTTTTAGTTGGACAGTTTTAAAATGGTTCTTTTGGTATTTGTTTATTTACATTCCTCCATAAACAAGTATTAAAGAAATCATTATTTATGGGCTTTGAACATTTTTGTTAAGGAATTAGTCATGAATATTTAGTGGTTAATGTTATCCAAAACCCTTGATTATTCCTTAGCAAACAAATAAAAGGTTAATGCATTCAGTTGAAGAAAAAATAGTTATTCCAATCTAGAAATTTTGATGAATTTACATGAGGACATATTTGTATAAAACAGAGGTTGATTATTGTTGTTGGTTGGCATTTTCAAGATATTTGTGCACACATTTTGTAATTTGAAAGTCTTGAAAACATGATGCATAATTTTTAACTGGTATATCTTGTATTTTAGAGATTCAAAAATGAATCTTTAGGATATTTGATGTATTAGTATGGAAGGTTTATGTGATTTGAATTGAAATAGAGAAACCCTTTGATATTTTATTGTTCTGTGTTTTGTAAAAAGGGTGGGTGCTCCTTGGAATGGGTGTTCCTAAATGTGTGTGGAGTTGGTGCTCCTGTATCTTATGGAGTTGGTGCTCTTGTAATTTTGAAAGTTGGGGCTTTTGATTTGTGTGGAGTTGGTGCTCCTGAACTTTGTAGAGTTGGTGCTCTAAATGAATAAAGATAAAGATTTTTCAAGTGTTTTTTATTCCCCAAGAGGGTTTTCCACTCAAGAAATATATTGTGTCATGTGATGGTTTTATGTGTGTGATTTTTCTTATTTGTCTGATTTTAATGTGTTATCAAATGCATAATTATCAGTCTTTCATATTTGTTAATGTTATGTCACATTTCACATTAGTCTTTCATATCTGTCAATGCACATTTCATGCATAAAAGGTTTTATTATTAATATGAGCTTTGAATACATGTGAAAATATTAAGTTCATCCTCTGTTAATGTTTCATGTTTAATTTATGGTTCATGTAGATACAATACTGTTCATGCACAAGTCAAATTTGTTCTTTGAACTGTCATTTGGTGTTTTTGATTTAAAATTCAAGTTTTCTTCACATACTGTCATTTGTCCTTTTGGTTCAAAAGAAAACATACATTCTTGTTTTTGAAAAAGTTTGTGACTTTCATAAATCATTGATTCACCCCCCCCTCAGTGATTTCAATCTTCCAACACATTATTCATCAACATATGCAATTCGAATCTCAATGAGCATTGAACTTTGGAATTTGCAAGAGTTTGGACTATCCCAGTGGACTTAGTACTTTGACCATTCTATGATCTATAAGCACTATACTATAGTCTGAATTGAGGCCAACCATTTACTCTTTCATTTATGATAGTTATAAAGGGACTACCTGAACTTCTTTATATTACTATTAGATATGTTGTTTCATTTATAGTTGTTGACATTAGATAGCCCTGATGATGTTGGTGGCATGATGGACTATGGAGTTGCTGCAACAATAGCTAGTTCTGATCCATTGACAGAGGTATGCAAAAAATTATTCGATTTGACATTATATTTTCTCTTTTATGGTCTATTATAGAAAATTTTCATGATACTTTTATTTATTTTAATTTCTATCTTGATGGTTGCTACAGGTGGGTGTCACTCCAGATCGTGGACATGGTAATGTTGTAAATGTGCATGATGACTATTTGTATCTGGTAAGTGACTATATTTAATTATATGTCATTCCAAAATTCAATTTCTATGTATTAACATCTACACTTTTTATTGTGTTAGATGCAACTGCAGAGGAGTCTAGAGAGGAGGTCTAGTGAGCGTGTTCAAAAGACAAGAGAACCAACATGCACTCCATCTAGCTGAATTTCTAAGGTAGCATGAGATCTTTTTCCTTCCCCTAGAGGGAAATTACTATGTATTTGGGTCATTTTTTGTATGCCTATGTGGCATTTTGGAACATATGTTTTGTACTATCAATATATATGTGACATTTTATGTCCATATGGCTCTTTTGTACTAAGCCTGTATGGCTTTTTTGGATATATTGTATACACTTTTACCAATATATATCAAAGTATAGCCTTATGACTTTTTAATTAAAAAAAATCTTATTTTGCTACTACCATTCTTGAATGATGTTATCTTGTGTATTTTGTAAATTGTATGCTTGAATGTTGTAGGCATGTATTTTGTTTACATATAATGCTTAATTAATTACTATTGATTGCTCAATAAGCTCCATCTAATGCGTATTGTGTAAATAAGCTCCATTCTTGGTGGTTTGTATCCTTTGCAATGCTTCAATTACTTGTGCCTCACTTATTCACATGTATGCTTCACTTATTAACATGTATACTTTTTGTATTTTTTGTGTATTCATGTGTATGCTTCATGCTTCCAATGCATAGAAGCAAAAATTTATTGGCGAAAATTGACAAACCAAAAGTATAATATTTTTTGAAAAAATTGGGGAAAAATCTGATTTTAAAAAATGTAAAAAAATGTAGAAGAGCTAAAAACTATTTTCTTAAAATTGAAAGGTATTTCCATAGCATAGAGATATAGAGAGAAATTAAAATAAATATTTTAACAATGAATTGTAAAAAATAAATTTTTGTAGTTTATATTCATATCGTTGATTACATTGCATTGCACATCTTTCAAACACAAAGCATTACTTCACACTATATAACTAATAACTAGATGCTGATAGATGAGAAAATTTAAATTACAATATAGTTTTTAAAGTCAACCTAAGCAGTTATACAATTACTTCACATTGCATAACTAATAACTAGGAGTAGCTACCAATTGCATTTTCTTATCATGACATTCTATGAGACTAGATTTCTTTGAGATATTTTTTCAAATAGTTCACTGCCTTGTCTATGTTACCACATTTTTCATACATGTCTACCAAAGAATTTTGTCAAACATTTCACTACCTTGTTGCTATGGCTAAAATCCTAAAACAAGTTCTTTCAAACAAGCTATGGATGCTTGGAAAAAATATATCAAAAGCATAATAGCAAGCAATAGTATAGACAAGGCAATGAATTGTTTGAACAAAATGCCTCAAAGAAATGTGGTATGATGGTGATGGAATGCCATGAAAGTAAAATTTCTATGGTTCGTCATGACATTCCATCACCATGAGACCATGTTTCTTTGAGGCATTTTTTCAAACAATTCACTGCCTTGTCTATGCTAGCACATTTTTCATACATATTTACCAAAGCATTTTATCAAACAGTTCACTGCCTTGCTGCTATGGCTAAACGCCTAAAATAGGTGCTTCCAAACAAGATATTAATGCTTGGAAAAAAATCTATCAAAGCATAATAATAAGAAATAACATAGACAAGGTAGTGAGCTATTTGAAAAAATGCCTCAAAGAAATGTGGTCTCCTGGAGACCACATTTCTTTGAGGCATTTTTTTTTCAAATAGTTCACTACCTTTTCTATGCTACCACATTTTTCATACATGTCTACCAAATAATTTTATTAATCAATTCACTTCCTTACTGCTATGGCTAAAAGTATAAAACAAGTTCTTTTGAACAAGCTATGGATGCTTGGAAAAAATCTATCAAAGCATAATAGTAAGCAATAGCATAGACAAGGTAGCGAACTATTTGAAAAAATGCCTCAAAGAAATGTGGTCTCATGGTGATGGAATGCCATGACAAGAAAATTCCATATATTTTCATGGCATTCCATCACCATGAGACCACATTTCTTTGAGGCATTTTTAAAAATAGTTTACTACCTTGTCTATGCTACCACATTTTTCATACATGTCTACCAAAGCATTTTATCAAACAGTTCACTATCTTGCTACTATAGATAATATCCTACAACAAGTTCTTTTAGACAAGCGATGGATTCTTAGAAAAAAATTATCAAAGCGTAATAGTAAGCAGTAGCATAGACAAGGTAGTGAACTGCTTGAAAAAATGCCTCAAAGAAATGTGGTTTCATGGTGATGGAATGCCATGACAATCCATAGCAATTCTCTTGTCATGGAATTCATCATGGCATTCTATCACACCATGAGACCACATTTCTTTGAGGCTTTTTTTCAAAATTTCACTGCCTTGTCTATGCTACCATGTTTTTCATACATGTCTACCAAAGCATTTTATCAAATAGTTCACTACCTTGTTGCTATGGCTAAAAGCCTAAAACAAGTGATTTCAAACAAGCTATGGATGCTTAGAAAAAATCTATCAAAGCATAATAGTAAGCAATAGCATAGACAAGGCAGTGAGCTGGTTGAAAATTTGCCTCAAAGAAATGCGGTTTCATGGTGATGGAATTCCATGACAATCCATAACAATTTTCTTGTCTTGGAATTCATCATGCCATTCCATCAACATGAGACCACATTTCTTTGAGGCATTTTTTCAAACAGTTTACTGCCTTGTCTATGGTCTCATGGGTTTTTTTCACACGAAAATCAACATAATAGTAAGCAACAAGCTAGATGGTCTCATGATTTTTCTTCACGCAAAAATCAGCATATGACATCAAACCATACGCCATGGATATTGAATATCCAGATCCAATGTTTCACTAGTAGACTGAGTTTTGCATATCAGCAAGGGTGCACTATTTAGTGATAACAATTACAGTTCAGACTATTAAGGGATTCAACCAGTTGAATGTAGCTTGGAGCGATTTGACGTGTTTGGGTGTGAAAGAGGACCATGCCTAGCATTAACGTACCCACCCAAATACATCAGAACAACTTTTTTGGTCACATGAGTTGCAGAAAAAAATTTGCACCACTTTGCAACTTTCAACTACTTGCATTTGACACTTTTTCTATCAAGTGAAAATTGGACACCACAAAAAAATGACTCTAAGATAACAAAAATTGAGAGAGGTTATTTTAGAGGGGTCCAACGCAATCCCATAGGCTCAGACAAGAAGTTTATAACCATCATGGTGTTCGAGTAACATCATGTTGAAGTTTGTAGCCATTTTGCACTTCAGACTCTTAAGGTATTCAACCAGTTGAACGTAGCTCAAAGCGATTCAACATGTTTGGGTGAAAAAGAGGACCATTTCCAATGTAATTATACCCACTTGGATGCATTGGAATAGTTTGTTTGGTCACACAAGTTGCAGAATGAAAGTTGTACCACTTTGCAACTTTTAACTACTTGCATTTGATAATTTTTTTTCCAAGCAAAAAGTCGCCACCACGGGAAAACACCTCTAAGATAGAAAAAATCAAGAGAGGCTATTGTAGAGGGGCCCAACATGATCCCATAGGCTTAGATGAGAAATTTCTAAGCATAACGGTGTTTAAGTAAGAACATGCTACAATTTGCAGTCATTTTGCACTTCAAACTTTTACGAGATTTAGCCGGTTGAATGTAGCTCAGAGCGATTTGGCATGTTTGGGTATGAAATAGGACCATTCCTAGCATAAACATACCCACCCAGATATGTTGGAATGGTTTGTTTGGTCACACGAGTTGCAGAATGAAAGTTGCACCACTTTGTAACTTTTAACTATTTGAATTTGACACTTTTTCCATCAAGTGAAAATTGGACACCATGAAGAACGACTCTAAGATAACAAAAACTGAGAGAGATTATTATAGCGGGGCCCAAATCAATCCCATAGGCTCATACGAGAATTTTCTAAGCATCACAGTGTCCAAGTAACAAGATGCTAAAGTTTGCAACCATTTTGCACTTCAAACTCTTAAGAGATTCAACTAGTTGAACGTAGCTCAGAGTGATTCAACATGTTTGGGTGTGAAAGAGGACCATGCATAGTGTAAACGTACCCACTTGGATGTGTTGGAATAGTTCGTTTGGTCATATGAGTTGCATAACAAAAGTTGCACCACTTTGTATCTTTCAACTACTTGCATTTGACAACTTTTTTCCCAAGCGAAAAGTCACCACCATGGGCAAACGCCTTTGAGATAGAAAAAACTAAGAGAGATTATCGTAGAGGGGCCCAACATGATCTCATAGGCTCAGAAGAGAAGTTTCTAAGCATCATAGTGTCCGAGTAACAATATGCTAAAGTTTGCAGCCATTTTACACTTTGGACTCTTAAGGGATTCAGTCAGTTGAACGTAGCTCAGAGAAATTCAACGTGTTTGGGTGCAAAAGAGGACTATTCCTAGCGTAAATGTACCCACCCAGACATGTCAGAATAGTTTGTTTGGTCACATGAGTTGCAAAATTAAAGTTACACCACTTTGCAACTTTAAACTACTTGCATTTGACATTTTTTTCCATTAAGTGAAAATTGGACACCATGAAAAAGTGACTCTGAGATAACAAAAATTAAGAGGGTTATTATAGAGGGGCCCGACATGATCCCATGAGCTTAGACGAGAAGTTTCTAAGTGTCACGGTGTCCGAGTAACAATATACTGAAGTTTGCAGCCATTTTGCACTTCAGACTTTTAAGGGATTCAGCCGGTTGAACGTAGCTCAGAGCGATTCAACATGTTTGGGTGTGAAAGAGGACCATTCATAGCATAAAATTACTCACTTAAATGCATTGGAATAGTTTTTTTGGTCAAACAAGTTGCAGGACAAAAGTTGCACCACTTTGCAACTTTCAACTACTTACATTTGACTACTTTTTTCCCAAGTGAAAAGTCACCACCATGGGAACACGCCTCAAAGATAGAAAAAATTGAGAGAGGTTATTGTAGAGGGGCTCAACACGATTCCAGAGGCTCAGACGAGAAGTTTCTAAGTGTACGATATCTGAGTAACAACATGTTGAAGTTTGCAACCATTTTGCACTTCAAACTCTTAAGAGATTCAGCTGGTTGAACATAGTTCAAAGCAATTTGGCATGTTTGGGTATGAAAGAGGACCATTCATAGTGTAAAAATACCCACCCAAATGCATTTAAATAGTTTGTTTGATCACACGAGTTGCAAAATGAAAGTTGCACCACTTTGCAACTTTCAACTACTTACATTTGGCACTTTTTCCATCAAGTGAAAGTTGGACACCACAAAAAAATGACTTCGAAATAACAAAAATTGAGAGAGGTTATTATAGAGGGGCCCAATGCAATCTCATAGGCTTATATACAATAAGTTTATAAGCATCACGGTTTCCAAGCAGCATCATGTTGAATTTTATAGTCATTTTGCACTTCAAACTCTTAAGGGATTCAGCTGGTTGAATGTAGTTCAAAGTGATTTGACAGATTTGGGTGCAAAGGAGGATTGTGCCTAGTGTAAATGTACCCACTCAAACATGTAGGAACAATTCATTTGGTCACACGAGTTGCAGAACGAAAGTTGCACCACTTTGCAACTTTCAACTACTTGCATTTGACACTTTTTCCATCAAGTGAAAACTGAACACCACAAAAAATGACTCTAAGATAACAAAAACTGAGAGAGGTTATTGTAGAGGGTCTCAACATGATCACATAGGCTTGGGCAAATATTTTTTAAGCATCATAGTTTCTGAGTAATAGCCCATTAGAGATTGCTACCCTTTTGCACTTTGGACCCTCAAGGGATCGAGCCAGTTGAACATAGCTCAGAGAAATTTGGCATGTTTGGGTGTGAAAGATGACCATACCTAGTGTAAACGTACCCATCTAGATGCATTGGAATAGTTCATTTGGTCACATGAGTTGCAGAACGAAAGTTGCACCACTTTACAACTATACATTGCAATTGACACTTTTTCCATCAAGTCATAATTGGACACCAAAAATTGATAGAAGTTATTGTAGAGGTGCCCTACGTGATTATGATGCCTCAGACATAATGCCCATAACTAACACGGTATCCAGGTAACAACCGTCAAAGATTGTTGCTCTTTTGCAATTTGGACTGTTAAGGGATTGCATTGCATGAATTACAAATGTTTGAGACAACTTTTCCCAACATTCACATAGGATTTTAAAGACATTACAAAGACTTTCTAACCATTTCCCACCAAAAACTAACACACGACCATTCAACTTCCCTTTACATCAAAAATGAAAAGTTGCATAGCAACTTTTTGCATCTTTTTTGTAAAATGACAGCTTTTCACAACTTATTACCAAGTGACTCAAAAACATGACAAAACATGACAAGTGGTCTTAAAAGACCTTATTACATCATATTAACACAAAACCAAACAAAACTTAACACCTAACCTTTTTTTACATCATGAAACCTATGGTGCCCTACACCATAATGTGAATTGTTTCTACAATGCAAGTTATGGATATGAGATTGATGAAGCTATTGATGATAGTAAGATGGATTTTGGAGTAGGGAGTAGAGTTTGAGGGAGTTTTAATATTGCCCTAGTTAGAATTTCAAGAGTTTTTGGCTTAATTGGATTGCTAGATACTAGGGTTTGTATAAAGGCCTTTGGAATTGGTCAAGTAATGGTGGGAAAAGCTTGTGCAGGGCATATTGGATGTGTTTGAAGCCTTGGTTTGCAGAGAGAAGGCTTGGGGGTTGTAGTTTCAATAAACCCTCCTTGACCAAGTACAAATAAGCCTAAAGCAAGGGTTTTGGGGTTTGATGAATGAGTGAGTGTTTCTTTGGCCAAAAATTGTTGTTTTAGTCCATTGGAGACCTATTTAGGGTGATGGAATTGAGTTTCGAAGTTTGGATGAAGAACTTCACAAAGTTGCTTTGATAAAGTGGCCTATTTGGGTTAAGGGGCAATGGGACAGTCATTTTTAAGGAAGGAAGGTCTGAAACAAGTATATGTATAAATTGGATATGTTAAAATAGAGGATAAAGGGTACTTATAAAAGTGAAGAGTTTATGGGTTTGAGGCCTTCTCTAAAAGATATGGCCAATTTACACTATTTGATATGCTACAAGGAGAATAAACAAGAATTGTGAAAATGTGCCAAGATAGGGTTTGGAAGAATGGAAAGATGTTTGAAAATTTTTTAATTGTGAGTGTCAATTCTGTAGGGTTGAAAAGGTAGGGGCAACATATGAATCGTAGAAATGGGGTGTCATGATGATGTAAACCACCATGACACCCCATTTCTATGAGGCATACGCTGCCCCTACCTTGTCAACCCTATCAAATTGGAAAGCTAGTGAGTGCCAATTCGGTAGGCTTGACAAGGTAGGGGACTAGCTTTCTAATTTGATAAGGTTGAAATGGTAGGGGTAGCGTATGCCTCATAGAAATGGGGTGTCACGGTGATGTAAATCACCGTGACACCCCATTTCTATGAGGCAAACATTGCCCCTACCTTGTCAACCCTACCGAATTGGAAAGCTAGTGAGTGCCAATTCGATAGGCTTGACAAGGTAGGGGCAGCGTATTCCTCATAGAAATGGGTGAGTTCATAGCCTTCTAATTCAAATAATAATGATGTAAGGATTTATAGGGTTTATAGAAGCAAGAAAATATGCCTTTGTAGAATATAAGATATTGTTTCAGATTTTGTCATAAATCCACATGCTTTTCCTTGAAGACAACTTTAAATGTAAACCATAAACCATTACAACTAACTTTAAATGTACTATACATATTTAATTGATGCATATATTAAGGATATACAAATTTACATATATTAATTTCTCATAATTTTTGTATATCAAAAAATACACTAAGTCAAGAACAAATATTACAATAGTGATGGAAGAACATCTTGAAAATCCTCCCATTTCCCAATATTTGTAGCAATACACGTAGAGAAATAATCCTCCCATTTGTAGCACACATCATGGAATATATTGTACAAGAAGAAACAAAAGGAGCTACTGCCCAATTTCTTTTCTTCAATCCACCTCAGGTGGACCAGTTATTTGCATTCCAAAATGCTTCAAAACATGTACTTCCTCTACTCCCTTGGAAACTCATGGGTAGTAGCCTCTCTGTGGTTGTGTACTGTCACTGGAATTTGGTCCACAACAATCCTGCAAAAGCCTAAAAATTTCAGACATGGACTCACAAAAATATCATTAAAAGACCAATAGCCAAATAATGTCAGACGTACACCTTCTAACAAGATCTATTATCACCTTCATGCATGTTGTAAGTAGATCTATTGAAGGTCCTACAATGGTGATGTGGCCCATCTTTCACTACTTTCTCATCTCTTGATGATCATATGTATAAATTTTAAATATATCACTGACACCCTCAACATAAAATATGGAGCATATAAGAATCTGAGAAATCTACGAAATGGAAAAGAAAGAGAAGATTGAGAACTAGAAAATGCACCAGCAACTGATGTTTCTCATACCACTGAACACTTGCACCAACAACCGATGTTGTTCTTTTCTTAAGTTGACAAACTTAAGTATAATGTACAATCACAAATGCATCAATGACAGTCCTAAATGCATATGACATCAAACACCAATAGAGAATACCAACTTAAATGTGGTCAATAGAGAGCAATATATAATCATCATTGTGCAAATTAACAATAGTGCAATTTTGTAAACCCTTCTACAATCAAACTTAAATGCTTGAAAGAAAGCAGTGATCAATAACATGACTTTACAAATTCAATGTGCATACTTACAAATCAATCCAGGGAACCATCTGAGTCTATTCTACTCTTTATTGTGTCAAGTATTGCCTCATGGTTAGACTCACGCACTTTCCACAGGTTCTTTCTTGTAGGTCTACCCTTATATTTGATCAAATGAACATTGGTGGTGACGACAAGGTTCAAGTAGTGAATAATCTTCAGATGGGTTTCGAAGTCCTCAAACAACCAAACTGCAACATTCTTAACTACGTACCTTCTCAGCCATGTTCCAGTAACAACCACCAAACCTGTAGGATATTCTATGTTTTATCCATCTATAACTGGGGCATCCAATTTATTTTTGGCCTCGATACAATGACACAGGTAATAATCTGTACCCTCTTCATTTTCTTCATTTGCAATCACCGCATAAAAATTCCATGCATTGATATGTTCATCTTGTTAGATGTATTTAATGAACATCAAAATAAAACCTATAAGTAAGATATATTACCTAGTTCTACTAGGTCCGATACATGATCAAATTCAACAAATGATTGCATCTCCATGATTTGTAGAGCCATTATGAGCTGATAAGTGTCAAGTGGGGTTAGACTTCTTATAGACCATTTGTAAACCCACTCTATTGAATCGCAATTATTCCATTCTTGAAGTGTACATGCAGAACAAAAGCATGCCATCTTCCGCGTATGGATAGTCCATGTACCTACATTGGAGTTTCTAAAAGAGTGTACCTCGCTCGATCATGTTAGTGTACAACAATCCTCATATTTTTCAATGTTAGTATCATCTACTAAATGAAAAAATCTATGAACTAAAGAATTACCTTTACTACCTGGACCCATTGCATGATTGCACCACTCGATAATTGATCTTGCATCTATCAACTTTACACTGTCTTTGTACTTTAACTCCTCTCATGCTAGGGCTCTTTTGATACATGCACCTGCTCCATCATGCTCCCCCTTTCCATGCCCGACCTCTGAGAAGTTCCACATATGTTGAACACCATTGATCCTATGCATCCTGCTCAACCAGTTAAACATTTTGGCATTCTTGAATTATGATGTACAGTTATCTAACCATATGATATGCTGACTAACTGATATTCCCCTATTAGCTAGATCAACGTAGAACATCTGAAATCAACCTTACACAAACTCGGTAGAATGTGTGTGATTATCACTGATGTAAAAGTGATACTCCCTCAATACTTTTCTATTATCCTCTGTACTATCATTTGCATGAATGAATGCTATATACACAAATATAGAAACCTACATGGAGTTGTAGTATTGTGATTGCACCTCGTTTTGTGGCTATAGTTTCTAGTTCTTTGTGAAGTCGACAACTGAAACAATTCTATGAAGTGGAAACGTGTCCTTGCATAACTTGAACTATGAGTCCAACCATTGAGCCCTATGTGTATTCCTTGCATAGTCATAGACCACCTGATCACAAAAAATGACCATAAACTGATACACTGGAATCTTATCACTGACCAATTCACACTTCTTTGCTTCTTTCCCATCTTTTAAACTGTATGCCACTATCTTGTATTTGCCATATTCGACAATTCTATCTCCAATTGTGTGTGTACTAGCCATGTGTTGGAAAATTGGAAAATGTTGCATGCCACCATAATGATCACATGTGCCATCCAAACATGACTTGTAAAAAATTTGACAATCCTCTCTTTCACATAAAATGGAAGATAAGAATTCCCTTGAGGATTTAGGTGGAGGCCTTATGTTACATTCCTTCAAAACATTGTCAGTATGTATATCTACACATATACGTCGATAAACATTATAATGGTTAGAAAAATCAATATGTACTCTACAACAACAAGTAGTGCGTGTGTGATTTATTTTGACATAAAAAGGATTTAACATTTCAAAATACCTTTGAAATATTTTAATTTCAGCAAACTTAAATTGTACAAAATCAACAAAAAATTGGATTTGAGTGGCATCCAAATAATGCTTTGGATGTGGCTCACGGATTTTACTACCAATTCTCCAAAGAAAATTTTACATGCAACATCCATCTAATTTAATGTTAAATTATATGTGTAACTTGATGAAGATTAATAAAATCATCAAATGAATGGTCTATAAATTGTCAAAACAAAACAAAAAAATTGAATATAAACATCTACCTAAAATGAAATAGGTTGAATTCCACTAGCCATGCTGGAAATGGACTACTATAAGCAATGAAAATATAATTCATAATCAAATTTGTGTTAAGTTGATGTTGTTTATATAAGTTTAAACATGAATTCACCTAAATTATGTCATTTTTTTCATTTTTTTTCTTCAAACTCATAAAAATTAAACTTTTTTATGCAACTCCCATCTAATTCAATGTTGAATTATATGTCTAATTATTATGATTAATAAAATAATTAAAGGAATTTAGATTATTGTCAAAAACAAACAAACATACTAAATATACACATTTGAATATTACCAAAATGAATATATTACTTGAGATAATGTAAAATGATGCAGAAACTTCAAAATGTCTTCATTTACATTGTTTAGCATGAAAATTGGTGGTAAAAAGGTGATGGATCAAGCATAGATTTGTACAATAGGGAGTCAACTGCATAAAAAGGGCATTTTTGTGTTGGATAAAGCTTTGAACTAAACAAATGTAGAAGCATGTGGGCCTGAACCACGAGGTCAACCCCTATTTTACCATTTCAAGGTAAAACACATTTGGTGAGCACTAATTGTGTTGCTTTGAAATGATTTCACAATATAAAGAGGAAGAGAGTGAGACTTGAGATAGAGGGAGAGGGGATATAAGTGAGAGATATTAGACTAGGTAGCATGGTAGGGACTGCGACCTAAGAGTGATAGAGACTTGAGAGGGATAGAGAGTTATCTAGTTAGGGTGGGGGGAAAGACTTGACAATGGGAGATGGGTTGGAGTGAAATAGATTTGTCTACCCTTTATCCTCTACCCTTAAACTATAAATTGTAAATCCTTAAACCCTCTACCCTCTACCCTCAACCCTAAAACCCTCAACCCTCTCTCTCTCTATGTCTCTCTCTACCCTCTACCCTCAACCCTTGACACTTAAACCCTAAACCTTAAACCCTCTACCCTCTACCCTTAAACCCTTAAACCCTCTACCATCTACCCTCAACCCTCAACCCTCTACCCTCTACCCTCAACCCTCTCTCTCTCTCCATCTCTCTCTCTACCCTCTACCCTTAACCCTCTATCCACAACCCTCTCTCTCTCTCTCTCTACCCTCTACCCTCAACCCTCTACCCTCAACCCTCAACCCTTAAACCCTTGAATCCTTAAATCCTTAACCCCCTTCTCTCTCTCAACCCTACACCCTCTGCCCTTAAACCGTAAACTGTAAACTGTAATCCCTAAACCCTAAACCCTAAACCCTCTATCCTTAATCCTCAAACCCTAAACCCTTAAACTGTCTACCCTCTACCCTTTACCCTCTACCCTCAACCCTAAAACCCTAAACCCCAAGCCCTTAAAATCTCTACCCTTAAACTATAAATTGTAAACCCTTAAACCCTATAACATCTACCCTTAACCCTCAACCCTCAACCCTCTACTCTTAACCCTTAACTCTCTACCCTCTACCCTCAACCCTAAAACCCTCAACCCTCTTTGTCTCTTTGTCTCTCTCTACCCTCTACCCTCAACCCTCTCTCTCTCTACTCTCTACCCTCAACCCTTAAACCCTAAAACCCTCAAGCCTCCCTCTCTCTCAACCCTACACCCTCTACCCTTAAACCGTAAACCATAATCCCTAAACTCTAAACCCTAAACCCTAAACCCTAAACCCTCTACCCTTAACCCTCAAACCCTAAACCCTTAAACTATCTACTCTCTACTCTTAACCCTCTACCCTCTACCCTCAACCCTAAAACCCTAAACCATAGGCCCTTAAACCCTCTAACCTTAACCCTCTACCCTCTACCATCAATCGTAAAATCCTCAACCCTCTCTCTCTTTATGTATCTCTCTACCATCTACCCTCTACCCTCAACCATCAACCCTTAAACCCTAAAACCCTAAAACCCTAAAATCCTAAACACTAAAACTCTCGACCCTTAAACCCTTAAACCCTCAACCCTTAAATTGTAAACCATAAACCCTTAAACCCTAAAACCATTAAACCATAAACCCTTAAAATATTAAATTCCAAACCCTTAAAACCTAAAACCTAAACCCTAAAACCCTTGACCCTTAAACCCTATAACCCTTAAACCCTCTACCCTAAAATATCAACCCTTAAACCATAAACCATAAAGACTTAAACCCTAAACCCTTAAACCTTGAAGCCTAAACCCTTAAACCCTCTACCATCTACCCTTAACCCTCAACCCTGAACCCTCTACCCTCAACCCTCAACCCTCTACCCTCTACCCTTAACCCTTAACCCTCTACCCTCAAACCTTAAAATCTCAACCCTCTCCCTCTACCCTCTACCCTCAACCCTTAAAACCTAAAACCCTTGAACCTTCAACTACCCCCTCTCTCTCTCAACCCTACACCCTCTACCCTTAAACCCTACACCCTCTACCCTTAAACCATAAACCCTAAACCATTAAACCCTTTACTCTCTACCCTCAAACCATCAATCCTCAACCCTCTACCCTCTACACTTAAACCTTCAACCCTCAAGCCCCCCTCTCTCTCTCAACCCTACACCCTCTACCCTTAAATGGTAAATCCTAAACCCTTAAACCCTTAAAACCTAAGCCCTAAACCCTTAAACCCTCTACCATCTACCCTTAACCCTTAGCCCTCAACCCTCCACCCTCTACCCTCAACCCTTAACCCTTAAACCCTAAATCCTTCAACCCCCCCTCTCTCTCTCAAACCTACACCCTCTACCCTTAAATTGTAAACTGTAAACCCTAAACCCTAAACCCTTAAACCCTAAACCTTAAAACCATTTTCCCTCTACCCTTAAGCCTCTACCCTTAACCCTTATACCCTAAACCCTTAAACCCTGAATCCTTAAACCATAAACTGTAAACCCTTAAACTCTATACCCTCTACCCTCAACCCTCTATCCTCAACCCTCAAACCTTAAAACCTAAAACCCTTAAACCATCAACTCCTCTCTCTCCACCCTACACCCTCTACCCTTAAACCGTAAAACGTAATCCCTAAACCCTAAACCCTAAACCCTCTACCCTTAACCCTTAAACCTAAACCCTTAAACTATCTACCCTCTACCCTCTACCCTCAAACCTAAAACCCTAAACCATAAGCCCTTAAATCCTTTAACCTTAACCCTCTACCCTCTACCATCAACCCCAAAACCCTCAACCCTCTCTCTCTCTCTCTCTCTCTTTGTCTCTCTCTATCTCTCTACCGTCTACCCTATACCCTTGACTCTTAAACCCTCTAACCTATACCCTTAACCATCTACCCTCTACCATCTACCCTAAACCCTCTCCCTCTCACACTCTCTACCCTAAACCATCAACCCTATAGGTCCTCAACCCTATGCCCTCAATTATCAACCCTCTAACCTAAACATTGAATCCTCAATCCTCATCTATCTCTATCCCTTCCTCCTCTTCTCTACCTCACTCTATCTCACTTCTCCTTCTATCTATCCCTCCACCCATTCCTCCCTCTCTACCCTAATCCCTCAACCCTTAAACCCTCTACCCTCTACCCATAACCCTCTATCCTCTACCCTCTACCCTCGACCCTCAACCCTCTCTCTCTCTAGTCTCTCCCTCCTACCCCTTCTCCCACTCTTAGGTCTCTCTCTCTCTCACTCCCTCTATTTCTCTCCCCTCTACCCTTAACCCTTAACCCATAAAACCTCTACCCTCTACCCTCTACACTAAACCCTCTCCCTCTCACTCTCTACCCTAAACCGTCAACCCTATAGGTGCTCAACCCTATGCCCTCAATTATCAACCCTCTAACCTAAACATTTGATCCTCAATCCTCATCTATCTCTATCCCTTCTTCATCTTCTCTCCTTCTCTCTATCTCAATTTTCCCTCCATCCATTCATCCCTCTCTACCTTAATCCATCAAACCTATATCCTCAACCCTCAAAACCTTAAACACTCAACCCTAAACCCTAAACCCTAAACCCTAAACCCTCAACCATTAAAACCTAAACCGTTAAACCCTCTACCCTCAACCCAATACCCTCTACCCTCAAACCTAATCCCTCAACCTTATACCCTCAACCCTTGAACACTCAACACTCAACACTCAAAAATCAACCCTAAACCCTCAACCCTCTTTCTATCTCTCACTCCCTCTCACTCTCTCTCAAGTCTCTCCATCCTACCTAAGAGAGGGGGAGAGAGAGTGAGGGAGAGAGAGAGAGGGAGGGGGAGAGAGAGGGATGGGAAAGAGATAGAGGGAGTGAGAGAGAGAGGGAGTGGGAGAGAGATAGAGGGAGTTAGCAAGAGAGAGTGAGAGAGATACCTGAGAGAGGGAGAGACTTGAGAGAGAGAGGGAGGGAGAGACCTAAGAGATAGGGAGAGGGAGAGAGAAAGGGTAGGGGTGGGAGGGTGATACCTAAGAGAGAGGGAGAGAGAGACTAAGACTGAGAGAGATATAGGGGGAGAGAGAGAGAGAGAGAGAGAGAGAGAGAGAGAGAGAGAGAGAGAGAGAGAGAGAGAGAGAGAGACCTAGGAGATAGAGGGAGAGAGATAGAGGGTGTGTGAGAGAGAGGGACCCAAGAGAGGGAGGAGAAAGGGAGGAGGGGAGAGAGATGGAGGGAGTTACTATGAAAGGGAGAGGGGGTAGGAGGAGGAGACCTGACAAAGAGAGAGAGGGAGAGGGGGTAGGAGGGAGATACTTGAGAGAGGTAGGGAGAGGGGGTGGAGGAGATACTGAGAGAGAGGAGAGAGAGAGAGAGGGTCCAGAGGGGAGAGAGAGAGAGAGAGAGAGAGAGAGAGAGAGAGAGAGAGAGAGAGAGAGAGAGAGAGAGAGAGAGAGAGAGAGAGAGAGAGAGAGAGAGAGAGAGAGAGAGAGAGAGAGAGAGAGAGAGAGAGAGAGAGACTTGTGAGAGAGACAAAGAAAGATAACAACCTAAGAGAGGGTGATGGAGTGAGAGAGACAAAAAGACCAGAGGGGGAGAGAGAGAGGGAGAGTGAGAAAGGGGTTTGGAGTGAGATAGATTTATCTAGGTAGGGTGTGAGGGAATGATACCTGAGAGAGAGATTTGGAGTGAGAGAGAGTAGTCGGTAGCATGGGAGGGAGTGAGATATGAGAGAGAGGGAGAATTCAGAGGGATAGAGAGTTATCCAGTTAGGGTAATGAGGTAGAGAGCGTATGAAAGGTAAAACCTCAACTGTCCATCTACGATCATAAACCGCGCACTCTTAACATTATCAGAGTGGTTGACCAAAGAGAGGGGAAAGTTACGTTCTCTTCAAAGTAGGTCATTTTGTGAGTGCCAAATTTGGTGCTCACCAAATGACTTTCTTTGGACGTGTTAATTGACAAGATTTTCCAAATTTTCTCATAGTTTCATCTATGCTCCCCATCACGTTTGCATATCTTTCAATGCAAGTTTATAAAAAAAAATGATAATGTTAACCTCTCTCTTAGTTATCTAAATATATAATTCTTTTTTCATTTTGATTCAGTTAAGGTTTTAATCCTTAGCTTCTATTGTAAATGCCTCCGTTTTTGGTCAAAAACCAACATGTGCTAATTTTAGGATATATTTTTATTCATTCATCAAAACATAAAACAAATTATATTTTTTGAAACTAGACTCCATTCTACACATGATGATTTTTTTTTTCAATTTTCGATTAGTTTTCAAACAAGTTAGGGGAGAGCACACTCAAATTTTAGCTTTTTAGGATGTATCCACTTTGAAAATTGATAAAATATTATATATTCATTAAAAAAATTATTTGAAAAAATGAGGATAAATTACATGGTGTTAGCCAATTTCTCACCGTTGGGATTTTTGTAATTCTAAAAAAAAGTTAATAAAAAAGCGGGGAGCCCTTAGGCGCTATGCTATTTTTTTTGATAAAAACAAGACCTATTTTGGCCCCCCCCTTAATCTTCATTAATTTAAAAAAAAATAGTAGCTTAGCATCTAGACTTAGAGCACTTCAACTTTTTTTCTTGCAACATCTTAAAATTTTGAGTGCAACTATCTTCATTTTCTTGTGCAAATCAGATTTTTCTAATTTTAGAAAAAAAGTGGCATCTTAAGAGCCAAAATTGTGTCATAGATCCATGCACTTACCCTTGTATTCTCCAAAAGTTGTTTCCAAATCAACTCACATAAGTCATAATCCTTCCCAGTCACCACCATATCATAAGCAACATAGATTGCAGTTGCAAACACAAAATTATCTTTGTTAGTGAAACAAATCTTATGACATATCATGATTGAAGCATAATTCATAGTAGGATTAGTGATAGGTTTAGTTGTTAATGCTCCTCTATCAAATTTTTCACTAGTCAAATCCATTACCACTTTGTTCTTCATAGACTTTAGTATCGGTACAGGTTTGGTATCACATAATCCAGTTACAACCTTGATCACTTCTTTTGAAATTAATCTGGGCATATTTTTCCACATGAATTTTTCATGCATTCTGCTCAATGCAATCCTCATATAATTTGCATCTAGATTACTACTGTAGCTAGGAAACTAGTTCCAAACATCTAGTTTCTTTCACACTAGGTTAGCATATTCTAGTTTTATCAAGAAATTGTCTTTAGTCAACTCCTTAGACCACAGATCCTTGATTTTTTGGTGATCGTATTCATCCAAATTTCGATGAATGTAAACCCTTGTGTCCTCAATAGGTAAAACCCTAGGAGGTAAATAATGTTTTTAGTAAGAACTTGAGGAAGTTTTTGTTTATTTTATTTGATGATTTTTTCATCTATAGCAAAACATGGGAAGAACATTTTAATAATTTGGATATAGTCTTGGGAATTTTAGAACAATAGTCTCTCTTTGTAAAGATGTCCAAATGTGAGTTTGATATACCAATTTTTTTTTATTTGGGACATGTCATAAGTGCTAAAGAAGTTTAGGTCAATCAACATAAGATCCAAGCCATTCTAGATTGGCCACCTCCTACAAACGTGTCTTAGCTAAGAGGTTTCTTTGGAATATGTAGCTATTATTGGAGATTTGTTAGAGGATTTTCTTAGTCTGTGGAACATCTCACCAATATGACTAAATAAGGAGCCTTTGAATGGATAGAGGAAGCAAAAAGGACCTTTTTGAACTTAGAAGAGGTAATGAGTTCTTGTTTAATTCTTGCAACTCTTGATTTCTCACTTCCATTTGTTGTAGAGTGTGATGCCTTTGGAGAAGAAATTAGAGCTATCCTTTCTCAAAAGGGGCATACTATTTCCTTTGAGAGAATAAAGTTGAAGCTCTATGAGAGAGGATACTCAGTATATAATAAAGTGATGTTGGCTATAATGCATTCCTTGGAGAGGTTTTGGAAATACCCAGTGTGTAAAAGATTTATGGTAAAATCAGATCACAACAGCTTGAAATTATTTTTAAGACAACAAAATTTGAATGATAGGAAATTAAAATGGGTAATTAAAATTCAAGCATATGATTTTGATATTGAATATATCAAAGGAAAAAATAATATCGTGGTGGATGCACTCTCTAGGAGACCTACTTTATGTCATGTGTTAATCACATCAACATACTAGAAGAATTCAATCATGGAGGAATACAACATGAATCCCTTTGTTACCAGAGTTATGGAAGGTATAAAAAAGATGACCTATATTTGGTGTCGAAAGTTCTAATTCTATTCAAGAATAGGATGTTCTTGGTTCTTGGACCCAAGGTTAAAGAGAAGATATTGGAAGCCTATCATAATGCACCTATGGTAGGGCATCTTAGGTTCTACAAAACTTAGTGGCAGATCAAAGAAAGGTTTTCATGGAAGGGCCTTAAAGAGGATAGTCTATCCCACATAAAGGAGTGCACCACATGTCAGAGGAACAAACAAGAGCAAGAGTTTCTATCCAAATTGCTACAACCACTCACTATTCTAGAACAAAAATGGGAAAGTATCTCTATGGACTTCATCATTGTATTGCCTAAAGCTCAAGGGAATGATTTCATTTATGTTGTTGTTGATAGGTTTTAAACAAAATATTTTAAATTATTTTCTATCTCCACTGAGTACATGGCTCTATAAGTTACAAATTTACTTTTCAAGGAGATCTTTTGGTTGCATGGGTTACCCAAAAACATTGTCAGTGATAGAGATAATGGTTTCTCAATAATTTTTGGAAGGAATTTTTCCATTTGATAGGCACCAAGGTCACTCCCAACCCAATCTATCATCCATAAATGAATGTGAATATTTAAATAGAAAACAAATGGCTAGAAGGGTATTTGAAGAATTATGTCACTAGTCAGCAATCCACTTGGATCAAGTGGCTTCATATAGGAGAATACTAGTACAACACAACTCACCACATGTCCATCAATATGTTCATTCAACACACTCTATGGATATGATGCCTTAACATTTATAGAACTGACCCTCATGGACAATAGAGTTTCAACAACAAGTGATCTAGTGAATCAAAGTTAGGACATATTGAGATCACTCAAGGATCATTTACAAGTGGTTCATAATCAACAAAATATGTATACAAAAAAAAAAGTGCACAAAGAGATCATTTGGTGTTTCTAATATTGCAGTCATATAAACAATCCTTCATCAAGAAAAGTGGGTCAGAAAAGCTCAAGCCTAAGTTTTATGGGCCATATAAGATAACCGAGAAGGTTGGAGAAGTTGCATATGAGGTGGAGATTCTAGCAGATAGTAAAATTCATAATTTCTTATATGTATCATGTCTAAATAAGGCTCTCGGATTGTGTAATACTTCAAAAGAGTTACCCCCACTAGATGATGAAGGGAATCTCATTCTCATTTTGGAAGTTGTGATTGATACCAGCTCATCAAAACTTTGAGAAACATAAGCATAACTAAATATCTTGGTCAGTGTAATAATCGACCCCTTGAAGATACTACTTGGGAAGGATATCATATTTTATAACATCTCAATCTACATTTCTTGAGGACAAGCAATCTTAAGAAGGGAGGAATTGTCATGTCCCCTTTTCTAAGAAATCGACTAAAGGGAAGAATCTGGGAATCCTACCATATTTCATCATGGAACACCTTCTTCACTTATAGGTTGGAACACAACTTCTACAATAATACCTACACATCATATCCATATCTCATAGAAAAAGGATCATACATTGGAAAGATATCGCCATCAGGAGGTCATACATTTAGGCTCACTATACCAAAGCAAGATCACTTTTAGGAATTCCTTCACATTTCTCCACATGAGAAC
Source organism: Sequoia sempervirens (assembly GCA_007258455.2). NCBI lineage: Eukaryota > Viridiplantae > Streptophyta > Pinopsida > Cupressales > Cupressaceae > Sequoia > Sequoia sempervirens. Next base: position 41,537,850 of record VDFB02256132.1, read on the forward strand.
ATTCCAACTTGTAGTTTTGAATATTATCTATGATGAAACCTGGACATCATATCTAAAATCTCAAGAGGAATGGATTAGGTACCAAAAATATATTACTATCATAAGGTAACTATGCTAGACCATTGACAACTACTTTAGGAGGAATAATGGATAAGACACCTTCAGATCATGCAATATCAATCACATAGCATTAAGATGATGAAAATGGATTAGTAAGGCTCATGGATAAGTCTGCAAGGCCACATGCTATTTGGAAAGGAAACAGGTTTGACCCAATGGAACATGTAGTATTGTAAATTTTGGGCTTTGGTGCCAATTTGGCTCAAGCTGACTTTCTCCTCTTGGGAGAATGATAAAATATAAATATATGTAGATAATTCTTGTAGAGGGTATGTATGGATTATGATATTTTTTGGACATTTATGTTCTAATTACTTCTATGGATGAAAACCCATAGGAGTTTGTGATCATTAGACAAAAACCCAGTGATCACTAGGACTAGATGATGAAATCCCTTTGGTTCTTGAGGGCATTCTCATTTAGGGATTGTATCCAAGCTTCACAAAATCTATAAGAAAGTTAGTAGTATTTTTGTTGGTATGTGGTAGCATTGTATATCATTTTGGATCATTATTATCGAGTTGTATTTAATATATCATATATGTGGATGAAATTTTGAAGTTTATATATATAACAAAGTGATCTTTGTGTTCATATGTTCTTATTTGTTGAATTCAACTTGCAAATCATTCTCTATGTTAAAATTATATGTTAGGGACATTACATAGAGTCCTTGTGCACATAGTCAATTTTAATGAAGTCAACTTTGTTTTTCTTCTTGTTTTCTTTTGTTGGTTGGTTAGTTTAGGTTTTATTTAGCTTTCTTTTGTAGTCTAGTTTGGGGGCCCTATCATTTTCTTAGTTTTTTTGTAGATGCAACAATAAAATTAATTATCTAGAAAATGTGATTATTTCTTTAAAAAGACTAGTCATATCACTATGAATGGCTAGAGAATGTCCCTTGGTAGTATTAGATGATTTTGATACTCTCTTTAGGAAGATGAATTAATGGTATGATTGTACTTGATGTATCCTAAAATATCATATCTTTCACATATTTTAAAGATCTTGAGTTTACAATGAGATTATTTGTGAAGTCATGTTAAGTGAAAAATCTTAAGTTCTTGCTTCAGCGCCATTGTGATTCCCAACCCTAATAGCAAGATTTTTTTCTTGTATGTCGAAAAGAAAAAAATAAAATTGAAAGAAAGAAAATATAACAAATAAAATGAATGAAAATAATTTTTTTAAATTTTTTTAGGAGGATTCAAATATCTCTATTGGGGTTGTGGATTCTTTGATGTCAGTAGAGCTATATTCGAGGGAATTATAACAACAACCTCGTTGAGGCTATAGGCACTTGATTGGTAGCAAGATAATATCTAGGCTTCTTTTCAAGTGGAATCATTTACATATATTAACATGATTGAACATATATTCCTATAATCACTTATGGATGGGAAATGAACACATTTTCACACACTTGGATTTTTAGTATATGAATGGTTAGATCAACCAAGGGTTTTTGATTCCTTGATCATGTTTTCAACTTATTTGACCTAGTATATAGACTGAAACTAGAGATTCTTGGTGTGTGATTCTTGTTTATCTTTGAAATTCTCTAGAGCATTTATCCAACATAGCTACCACTTGTTGTTTCTTGCAAACATGCCCAATAAACTGAGGATCCTCTCTTTTCTTTTTTCTTGGTATTCTCTCTTTTTGTTTCTTATTTTAGTGTGCTTTATATTACATTTTCCTTTTGTGTTGGTGCTAGCTTGATTTTGAGTCTTGGTTGTGTTAAAATTTAACTTTTGGGTGATATTATGGTGATTTGGGAGTTAGTTGAATGACCCCCATTTCCTTGCAAGGTTGAGTAACCCCTATTTTTTTGCAAGGTTGAGTGACCCCCATTTTTCTATAAGATTGAGTGACCCCCATTTTTTCTAAGGTTGAGTGACCCCCATTTCTCTACAAGGTTTTTCCATGGCCATTTTTGCACAAGGTTGTGTGTATATTCAAATTGCATAAAGTTCTTATTATGATTAATGCTCTACAAATGATACATGTTTTGAGAAATGATGCTAAAAATAAGCATAATACATCTTTCTCCTTACAATCCCCACTATTATCATATTGGTTTCATTATCCCCTCACATCCATATGGATTCTCTAAAATTCTATTCATTCATAACATTGTGGGGCACCTATTCATATTGAGATACCGCTACTACCATCAAATTTCTACTAAGACTTTAATATCTCCCCAACTCTATACACACTTAATGCTATTAACATTTTATAATCTAAAAGAGGGTTGAAGGGATAAATTTTGATGGTGTAAGACATAAATTTTGATCTTGGAAAACACATTCTTGTGTGATTAATCTTATATTATGTCAATATATTGACGAGCTACAATCCATCTTGCACCTTTGATGATCTACCTCTATTGTCAAGGGATTGCAAGGCTTTCTTTATTAATGGGACATATCATAAGTACACAAAAATTATATGACATTTATCTATATTATGGGATCCTACAGGAGGTGTATTATTTGTGCAAGTTTGTAACAATTTCTACATTGTAAAATCCTTTCATTCATCTTAAATCTTACCATATCCTACCCACCTTCCTTCTCAATGGATCTATGCTAGAAAATATTTCAATGGTTGCTAAATATGGTTGGTATTGTAGAATTTTCTTATGAATCAAGGGTATGGGTATGTGCAGGATCATCATGGAAAAAACAGGCCCTTAAGTGGCAAAAAAATTAGAAAAATTATCATTAGGCAATTTGACGTAAAAATTTGAATAAATTATCTATATTATTTCAAAGATATGTAAGAATAGAATTTGTAGCAAATTGAATATAGTTTCTAAACTACTAGATTTATTTGAAAAAAAAAATCTATTTGGTGAAAATTTGAAATTTCAATGCAATAGTACTTAAATTTCAGGGAAAAAATAAGAAATAGGTGTCAGTCTCACCACCCTAACCACAATAAAATGATAATATTTTTTTATAAGATTTTAGATATAAGTAGAGGACTCATCTCCCAATGTGATACGTATTTTTTTGTAATTTTTTTCTAAGTAAATAATTAATTATGAATTTTTTATTACAACTTTTAAAAAATATAAAAAAACTTGTATGTCTGACCACCTTAAGTTGGTAAAAAATTCATGAAATTCAATTTTTATTTTCTTAATCCTATAGTATGTGAAGCATAGAATGTGACACATTTTTTGGATACAAAAAATATGATATCATTTGAAAGCTATAAATGTTTTTCAATCAACCTATCAATCAGGACTTTAGTCATAATTTGAATAGAAAATGAATAATAATTACTTATTAAATTCAAAGTAAAGCATAATTTATATTGGTGGAAAGCTGAGAATCTCCTTTAAAAACCCTTTTCATTTCATCAATTTTGGGTAAAAAAAAGTCGTCAGCCACATACCCATCATATTGCCACTTTTTGGCCCATCATGATCCTGCACATACCCCTATATATATTTAACCTCCTTTTGGTAAGTGATTTGGCACTTGAAATGATACTTGAATCACTCAATGGAAAGTGTTAAAAATTATTCAATAGAACTTGGAGAGGTTTTTTGTGAAACAATAATCTTCCTCTATGTTTGAGAGGGGTAGCTCCCTCATATGATGTGGGTGTTTATAGTTTTTTATGTACTTTAAACCTGAAATTACATAAAGGAGAAAAGTAAAAAATAAAGGAAAGTGAATAACAAGAACCTTAATGGTAGACATACAAATCACAGTTAAGATTTCAAAATGCATGACAAATTACAAAATGAGGTCTATCACAAAATATGTTTTGATATGTAATAACGATGAAAGAAAGAATGAATTTCAACATATGAGGAAATAAGTTACCTTAGTACATTCAAACCAATATACAAGGGTATGATTATGTTTCATTAATCACTTATAAATGACCAATGGATTTTACAATCATGTAAAAGGATTACCAATTTAACGTACGAGAAATCAATAATAATAACACAAAGAAAATTTAAATCATATCGACCAAATGAATTATTTATTATCTTTTTGAAATTATACAATTCCAAAAGGCCTCTTAATTACAAATTTTCAAAACCAAAGGTCTTTATACAACCTCTCTGAAAAGTCTTAAAATTTTTCCCCTTCAATAAGAGTCCTTTTACAATATCAATAGCCTTGTATTTACAAGACTCCTTCAATAACTACCTTGTAACCACTTTATAACTACCTCCTAACTACCTTTGAAACACAATAATACTACTTGGTTAGGATTTACATCATTTTTCTAGAAACAAGATTTATTTTAACCTTTTGGTTATAATGAGTGACATAAGTCACTTTTCCAAAAAGGTAATTAGAAACTTGTAACATTGGAAGAAAGACCAAGTTGTGGTTTGTTTAGGCTAGAACTATATCTTATTGTGATCTATGAATCATCCATTCAAAACTAACTTATCTTAATCATGGAATAGAAGGAGAAAATGATGTCTAGCTTATCTTCCTCTCTAAATCTAATAACACTTTCTATTAGATGTTAACCTTATATTCAAATATACATATAGTAATAAAGTTCATGATAAAATTCCCTCAGTCTCTTCAAACACATGCAAAATTCAAAGTTCCCAATTTGACACCAGCATCAAGTTTCACATTCTATTTTTAGAAAACCTCAGATATTGTATTCCCTTGATCACAAATATACCTTATTTTTTATATATTTTCAATAGTGTTGTCCCCATGGGTTTGATCATGAACTTCTGGAAATATATTCCTTGATATTGGAACAAATGCATCATTGTTCCAATGAATAATATTTAATAAGATCCATAACTTCCAGTATTTTTTGAATCCCAATATTATCTTTAATAATTCATTTAATCCATTTGGTATTTCATCATATTCACAAAAACCGATTTCAAGTGACAACTTGGTGCATTAACTTGGAAAATACATTTTAGAAGACTTTTGTTCCAAGAAATATTGGATTGCAATCCTTTCAACAAGTGATTGAAATTAATACACATCTTCATATTAATTCCATGTTTATGCTATGAAAATTTCACCTATTTACCTATAATTCTTGATTCTCAATAGATCACACTTGCATTCAATGTGTTAACACTTTTCTTTCTACCACTTTGGAATCAACATCTCATAAAGCCACATATTATTTACTTGATTAAAAATGTGCTCCCTAGAAAAAAAGAAGATTTTTTTATCCCAAACCTTGAGCTTGACACAACCAAATAGCATAAACATCATAGAATTGTAGCTACTAGGTAAATTTCATAGGTTAGAACTAAAGCATCCTCTAGCAACATCACTAATCATCATTGTCTAGAAAGTTGTAACAAATCCTTTATACATCTCATAACTACCAAGTCTAACATCATGATATATTTATTTTCTTTTGTGGACCCATTTCTCCAAGTTTAGGCTTGTATTTTATCCCTAGGAAATGCTCAACATTTGCATCACCAAGAATTGGTGCCAAACTTCCTAGGTTCTCATTCTCAACTATTACCAAACCAATTCTTAGATCGCTAGTTTTCCTTGGTTTGATTTGATAACTAAAAACAATATAAGAAGTCCTCATCTTGGACTAGACATCATGCATTTTCTCCATGGACATTAATGGGGTGTCCCTAGTATTCATTTCTTTAGCTTTAACTCTTCCTGATAGTGTTTCATTTGTTTCTCTTGCTTCATTTTTGTACGGCCTTTTTATGGAACTTGTGTGATAGACTTCAAAATGCTTCCTTAGGTTTTATAATGTGACCAAACTCATCTAGATGGTCCAAAATTGTCTCCTATGGTCCATCATTATCTTGGAAACCAATAAGATTTCTCTTCTTTTTATCCATATTCATCCATAAAGCATGTTACAACCCCTTTGTTGTCACCATTGATTAGTTAATTTGTGCATCCCATTGAAGAACTGTCTGTTGTATGCCACCTAAAACTCCCTACTCAACCCCACTCATTATCCAAAAAATTTAATAAATCCATATCTATATCAACATTATATTTGTATTGAGCTCTTTCATTTGATGGATTATTTAACTAAGTTCGAGGGATCTAATTTATTCACATATTTAAGAGCTCCCCTTATAAAATATTGACCTAGGTCATAAATTCTCATGTGCCTCTATGATACTCAAGTATCAATACCATTTACAATTTTGTCAAATGATCGTCAAACAAAACCAAGATATGCAATTATGAACATAACATATTGCAGATAGCCCCCAAGGCCAAAGTGGGTTTGAATGCCACTTATACCCACATTCTCTTTAGTGTACAAGTCTCCATACTTGAAAAACACATTTTCTTGTAATTTTCTAAATCCTTTTCTTCAAATATATTTTGTGCATTTTACAATCATAACTTGTCCCATAAGAATAAATCTCTTCAAATAACTTTACCAAATAACTTTGAAGGGGAGAGGCAATGGATAAAATAACACCCAAAAATAGAGTGCAAAATAAAGCATAGATGTATCCCAAAAAATTGAGTTTATATGTTTCATTTAAAGCATATACAATTTATTATCATACAATAGAGATAGTACTCTTTCTTCATTCAAAAAATGATACATGGAGAGACCCTTGTCCATTGGCTACTTCTTCAATTTACTGCTACAACTGAACAAACTTTTGCTTGTTGTTAGACTTCAAAAGAATAAAAAACCCCTGACAAAATGAACTACTAAACTCCACGTATATGCCCAAAAAGATGGAGGAAATCAATAAATAAAAAAATTAATTACAAATACATTTTGATATCAGTAGAATCTTTTGAAGGAGATTTGCATTTAATTAAATTCTCTAGTATAGAGAATGAGAAAATAGAATAGTGGTGTGTGAAAGAAGTACAAAAGATTTTAGTGTTGCAAAAAGAGAGAGGATGGACTATGAAGGAATAAATGATGGTGGGAAGGTAATTGGGATTGATTCCAACACTCCCCCTTAATCACAACTATAGCCATCTATGATGCCCACTCAATCTCTTTGATAAAAAAAATATTTTTGTACTATCTTGGTAAAAAATTATGCACTTTGATCTTAAGACTTGCAAAAATCCAAAAATATTTCTCCATTTTTGATTAGTTATCTAATGAAATGATATAGTGTCAATATGTTTTCTTCTCTTGTGAAATACTAGATTCTTTGGCAATTCTATGGTTGAGTTATTGTCATAATATATATTTGTTGCATCTTCTTGTTCTTATGTGAGATCTTTCAAAACTCTTCTCATCCAAACTGGTTGGCATGATGCACTTATGGTTACTATCTACTCTACTTCAGGAGATGAAAGAGTGACAATTGGTTGTTTATTTGAAGCCCATGATACTACCCCTATTTTAAAATAAAAAAAACATAACTAGAATTTCTCTTCCTATCATAAATTCTTCCCGCACAATAACTATTCATATACACTATTAGTTTGAACTCATTTGACCTTGAATAATGTATACCATAGGTCCTTATTCTACTCACATATTTGAGAAATATTTCCTTGCTTGTTGATGAGTATCTTTTAGAGACTCTATGAACCTTGAGATAAGACTAACTACATACATAATATCCGACCTTGTGGATATTAAATACATGAGGCTAGGAACAAGTATTTTATAAGAGGTTGGATCAATGTTGCCTCCTTTATCATCCTTACCTAATTTTAGTCATGTGACAATTAGTGTTGGAGCTTATTTGCAATTTTTCATGTTAAAACTCTTCAAAATGTCATTAGCATACTTATATTGGGAGATGTGTTGGAATTGGATTCACTCTGAGGGGGGGGTGAATTAGAGTGAAATAATTTAAAACTTTTATGACATAAAATGCAAATTTGAACTCTTTTTCAATTTGAACTGGTTGTGACTTTAAATATGCAATGTAATAACCGAGATTTGAATGATCAACATAATAATTCAATCAAATGCAACATGAATATCAAACAACTTAAACTGAACTTTCAAATGATAGCCATTGAATTTCAGATTTTGCACATTTACAACTGAACCATGAACATCTAGATAACCTTGAAAAATGATAAAGTATCAGAGCACTGCATGAAACTCAACATAAATGACTAAAAAATATGCAAGATAGACTCAATCCACACAAAAGAGAGACACATATATTGCTGAGTGGAAAACCATTTCAAGGAAGAAAAACCACTCCAAAATGCCTTATAGGCTTAAATCAAATCTGCTTTACAATGTATTTTTAGAGCACCAACTCTGTCATAATGGTGGAGCAACAACTCAACACTGATTTCTGAAGCACCAACTTCATAGGAGCATCAACTCCTTTGTTTTAGAGTTTTAGATAATAATATATGATTTTCAACAATGCCCACTAAATGTGTACTGAATGAAACAATACAAACTAATTTCATGAAATCTCTATGATCAAATCAGAGATACAAATATTTTAGACCCTCTTTTCACTCTTTTTATTTTAAAAAATATCATGTTAATAGCAACAAAAACCCTTGTTCTCAGCCAATATTTTCACCTCTCTTAAATGGCTTTCAACCATACATTTATACTTGATACAATATAGTTAACAATAGGTTCCAAAAAGGAATAATTGAAGGATCTTTGCTGAACAATGAAACTTTATTTTTTAATCAACCAACTTTCTCAAACTGATTCTCAAAGCAATGGATGTAGTTAGGGTTCCAAACATCAGATGCCATTTCAATCTAAAAAAAAACTCTCAAATACTGATTAACAAATAACACATTTCAATTCTAAGCAGTTTATAAAAAACAAACTAACCAAAGCTATTCACATTTGAGCTTGATAACAAATCATTCTTACTTGAAACAAATCATAAAAAGGCTCAATAATACCTGTTAACAAATGCAGAAACCAGAAATGAAATACTCGACTTTGAGCTTTTCCAAACTATTGATCAAATCTCTCTTCCATGTTGGCTCCAGGCGGCTAGGGTTTCGCCTTTAACAAAATGATAGATACAAAACTCATTTTTCCCTATTCCTTCACTCCATCGAATACAAAACTCAAGTGTATAATGATGTCAAATATGAATACAATGATATTCCATATCATTTAAAGTCCAAAAAAAACATCATAATGAATTTTGAAGTCCGCCAACAAACACTATAGAAACTGCCAAGTCAACCCATAATGATGATGTCGCTACCAAATCAACCACAATGATTATGTGTCTACAACATTATCAATGCAAATAAACCATGATAAGGCCAACAGTCAAATAAGTCTGGTAATAAGGCAGATAGTCATGTGTTACATGACTTTAAAATGATACAAAGGCCGATACATAATAAAAGTAATATGAACTATATATCATATGGTAAGCCCAATATCATTTGATTTCCCTTTAAAATAAACACTTGCCATTAGAAACAATAGAGGCCTGATAAATATCAAGGGAAAATAAAGTATATCCCCTTGTACATATATTTTAACATCAAAGTGAAACCAAGATCATTCCATGTAAAATGCAAGTGTCCACTTTTAAATCATAAAATGTTACTTTGAAGAACCAGAATACTAACAATGCCAAGTCAAAGCCATGTGTGGCTAATATCATGTGGAAGCTCACTGATAATTTAATATCATATGCCAAGATCATCCTGGAATAAAATAACTGTTGAGCCAATATACCTGAACATGTCAATGTGACAATTCCATAAATCTGAAGGTATTGAATGCCCTGTGGAATATGTTAAAGAAAGCCAACTTGTACTTTATCACAAGAAAAAAAAAATCATAATCAACTGAAAACAAAATCCATTCACAAATCTGAAAAGATATGAAAAGATTATCTGAGATACCAAAGACCTCTGCACATGAATTCATCTGCACATAAATTTATCATGATCAGTAATGAATACCAAAACTGAAAGTAAATCACTTTCCACAATGATATGATAAACAAATGTACCCAAATGCATCAATTCAAAGCATGGTCCACAAAATATTGAATATGTCAAATTGAATACAAAGAGCACCAAGTATCATAATGCCAATCACCAATCAATTTTGACAACAAGGACAATATACCACAAAGAGAAAGTAAACAAGATGAATATACCATTATCACTTTGATTCACCTCAATGCCAAGGAATACTTCATGAGACCTAAATCAGTCATTCCAAATTCTTTTTTCATGTCTCCTTTGAAAAAATCTTTTTCTCAACCACCTGTGAATATCAAGTCATCGGTATACAATGTAAGCTCACTGCTGCACCTATTGAAGCCATTTTGCAAAAGATAAAGAGAATTATACTATACCAAGATTTTGAGCTTGCTTGAGTCCATAGAGTGATTTCTTGAGCTTGTAGACTTTTCCTTCTTGACCCAAAATCTCATACCTAGGTAGCTGCTCCATGATATAAACTTCTTCTTCAAGACAACCATTCAAAAAAGTTGATTTTACACTCATTTGATGAATTGGACACTTTTTTGAGTTACTATTACAAGTATTATTCTTATGGTATCTAGACATGCTATTGGAGAAAATGTCTCATTGTAACCAACCTCGGGGTGTTGTGAATATCCCTTAGCTACTATTCTAGCTTTATGTTTTTACACATCACCATTTGCATTTAATTTGATTTTATAAACCCACTTCATTCCTATGACATCCTTGTCTTTTGGAATGCTAACTAACTCTCATGTTTGATTCTTTTCAATTACATCAATTTCTTCATCCATTGTATTTACCCATTTTTCATATTTAATTGCATCTTCCAAATGAATTAGATCTTCTATTTGCGAATAAAATGAAAAAAGAGAAATCAAGCTAGTATTATTCTCACCTTCATTTTTCTCATATATGTCTCTTATACTTTTGATTTTTTGTCTCCTCAAGCTTTTCAATGTAGGATTTGACATATCACTTGAACTAGAACTTGTGGAATGTGGACTTGATGGTCATGCACCTTGAATGCCGCTTGTAGTTGGTGTTTGTTGTCCATTTGAAGGAGTAGATGTTGGAATGTGTGGGGTTGTCCTTATACTTGATGATGGTGTCATTTTTTAGCCACTTTATTGACCTTGAATGGATTTGGGAGGAGTCACATTTGATGGAATACCTGCTAGTATAAAAACTTCTTTATCTTCTTGCGGTAAGTTGGCTATTATATTGATTGTTTTCTTCAAACATCCATCCCATGCTTCATCTTCTATGAAGTACACATCACTATTGATTATCACTTTCTTGGTTATTGGATTGTATAGTTTGTATGCCTTGGATTCATCACTATATCTAAAATATATATATTTTTCTCCTTTGTTGTCTAATTTTCTTGTAAACCGATTCAACACATGTGCGTATGCCACACATCAAAATACTCTCATGTGAGCAACATTATTTTTTCTTCCAATCCATGCTTCTTCTAGAATCATGTTCTTCAAACTCTTAGTTGGACATATATTCATAATATATTTTGCACAAGCTATAACATAAACCCAATACTCATTTGACAAATGTTTTTCTTTCAACATGCTTCTTGTCATTTCCATGATTGTTTTTTTTTCTTTCAGCTGCCCCATTTTGTTGAGGTGCCTATCTAGTTGTGAATTACTTGTGAATTCCATGGTTTTTGCAAAAAATAGAAATTCTTTTGAAATGTATTCACCACCTCTATCAATTCTCAATGATTTGATGTAGTACCGACTTTTCTTTTCAACAAGAGCCTTAAATTGACAAAAGAAATCAAACACTTCATTATTTTTCTCTAGAAAGTAGACCCATGTTTTCCTTGCATAATCATCAATAAAAGTCAAGAAGCAGAAACTTCCACCTTGGATTGAGGGTGTTTGCATAGGTTCATACAAATTGGAAAGCACAATCTCCAAAGGTGCTTTTGCTCTAACTGACTTATCAGTTGGAAATGTTTCTCTATGCTATTTTCCCAAGATGCATCCTTTAGAAACTCTTTCCAGTTTCTCTATTAATGGAAAAACCTTTACCATACTCTTCCTATTTAGTTGTTTTAGACCTCCAAAGTTGAGATGTCCAAATCTTAGGTGTCATAACCAATTTTCATCTTTTATTTCTACTTGAAAGATTATTTGTGTGACTACTACAACTTCTTCTTTATCGACTTGTGAGTTCATTGTGGGTTGTACTTGAGCATATTCCACATTCAAATATAGCTTAATCTTTAGGGGAAATATTTTGTTACTTGTCATTTTGACTTCGACAATGAGCTGGTTACTTGGAAATTTATCCAAAATAATGCTTTGTCTATTTTTGAAGAAGACTTTATACCCCTTTTGAACAAGTTGTCCAATGCTCATTAGATTGTGTTTTAGACCAAGAATAAAATGCACATCTGAAACATATTTCTTCTCCCCCTATTTAGTTATAATGTTGATGTTTCCTTTACCTATAACCAACAATTTGTTGTCATTACACAATGTGACATTAGATTTTACATTTTCATCTAAACTTGAGAATATTTCTAGGTTCTCAATCATGTGATTGCTACAACCTAAGTCTAAGAACCACACATCTTTTTTATTTTCTTGTGCTAAATTGCATGCTATGAACATATTACCCTTATTTTGATTTTATTTTGTGAAGTTTGCATTGGGTTTGCTAAAATCATATTGTTTCTTCCTACACTCATTTGAATAATGCCCATACTTTTTACTATAATATCGAAGTTGAGATTTTTCATATCTTTGACCTTGTGATTGATTTTGAGATGAGTTTTGGTTGTTGCCTCTTCCACTTGAGCTTCATGGGCTACTTATTCCACTTCTTTAAGAATTTCTTCCTTTACCTCTGAAATTTGATCTATCTCTGCCTCTACCATGGCTGATTGAAACTTGTGACTTGAATGCATGCTTCAATGATGTGTTTGTTGAACTACTTAGTCTATGTTCATGTGAAACGAGAGATGCATGGAGATCATCAATTGAAAATTGTGAGAGGTTCTTTGTTTCCTCTATGGCTACAACAATTGATTCACATTTTGTGGGCAAACTCCTTAGAATCTTTTCAACCACTCTCATATCTTCAAATGTCTCACCATGTGATCTGATTTGATTTACTAGTCCAATAATTTGGATGAAGAATGAATCTATTGATTTAGTGTCCTTAATGATATTGTTTCAAAATCCTTTCTCAATATTTACAATTTAGCTGTTTTAACTTTTACCATGCCATGATAGGTTGTTTGAAGAATATCCCATGCTTGTTTGGACTTTGTTGTTGCTGCAATTTTTGAGAAAATGCTCTCATGCACTACTTGAAATATTTAAAAGAGAGTCTTTGAATACTTCTTTTTATTATCTCTCAACAAATCTTTCTTTGCTTGAGTCATTGCATTGTATGTTGCTACATCAGGTGGCCCTGGAAATCCATTCTCAACAAGATCCCAAATATCTTGAGAGTAAAATACAATTTTCATGGTGATTGCCCAATAATCATAATTCTTCCTATTAAACTATGAGATTTGTGTGTTTGTTAAGCTTTTGCATGCTGCCATTGTTGACTGTGAGAAGTTGTCTCTTTGAAAACATCTTTGCTGAAAACCGTAACTTTGAAAATCCTTGCTATGATAAACCTGCTCTAGTACCAAGTGAAGGGGATAGGTAGAGGATAAAACAAAACCCAAAAATAGAGTGCAAAAATAAAACACAGATGTATCCAAAAGATTTTGAGATTATATATTTCATTCAAAACATATACAGTATAATATCATAGAACAGAGCCGTGACTCTTTCTTCATTCATAAAACAATATATGGAGAGACGCCTGTTCGGTGGCTATTTCTTCAAATTACTGCTACAACAGAACAAGCTTTTGCTTTCTGTTCTTCAAAAGTATAAAAACCCCCCTTAAAAATGAACTACTAAACTCTACGTATATGCCCAACAAGATCGAGGCAATAAACAAAGAAAAAACAATTAATTACAAATACGTTCTAATATCAGTAGAATCCTGCGGAGGAGATTTGCCTTTAATTCAATTGTCTTGATATAGAGAATGAGAAGATAGAATGGTAATATGGGGGAAGAAGTAGAAAATATTTTAGCACTGGAGAAAGACAGAGGATGGAGTACGGAGGAATATATGGCGGTGTGCTCAACAAGATGGAGGCAATAAACAATGAAAAAAACAATTAGCCCAATTACAAATACATTCTAATAATATGAGTAGAATCCTGCGGAGGAGATTTTGCATTTAATTCAGTTGTCTTGATATAGAGAATGAGAAGATAGAATGGTGACGTGTGGAAGAAATAGAAAATAATTCAGCACTGCAGAAATAGAGAAGTTGGAGTACGGAAGACTAAATGATGGTGGGCACAGTTGGGATTAATTCCAACAAGTTCATGTACTTTGTCTATATTTCCAAAAGTCGCATGAATATTGATAATAGTGGACCATGTTGTTATTACTCTCCCTACACATTCTACTTCAATCAAGAGGATATGGTGAAGGTTGTGGTTTCTTGTTTTCACTTGCCAATTGAATTCTCCCAAACCTTTCCATAACCAGCAATAATTGTGCTCCATGAGACCGCATTTCTTCGAGGCATTCTGGAACACATTTCTAACACCTACCCTGTCTATGCTTCCATATATTGCATGCATGTGTTTGATGTTGAATAGCTATAAGTGTCTATAACTGCTTGCCTTTGTAGGTGTTGCAATTCTTTCATCGAAGTTTGGCATTAAAAGCATAACTTTTAAAACCTCTAACCTATAGTTAAGAAAAATAATTACGCTTTAATGCCAGTCCATTTGTCGGTGTTTGCACAACTAATCACAACTTCATCGGTGATATGCACGTCTTGTTAACTTCAGAGAAAGATCCGATTCAAAGTGTTAGTCGGTGATGGAAGAGGAGTTAAAAAGTAGGAGTAAAATACCCACAATACTCTTCCCTCTCTTTTTTTTTTTTGGTGCGGCATAGAAAGTTATTTTCATCATAATCATTTTCTCAATGTGGCGGCTGAAGTCTTCATCGGCGTTAAAGAGTTAGAAACTTAGGAATCGGCCTTTAAGGAATAATTCCCAACCTCCATGATCTAACGGAAGCATACTAAAAATAGACCAAATGAATCTCCATGATCTAAAGGAAGCATACTAAAAATAGACCAAAATTGATTCATTTTGGTTGCGCTATAAACTTTTTCCAACATGTGTACATATATATTCACAATGACCTCAGCATGTCGAGGTAAGCGATCGAATTAGATGCCATTTATAAATCTATCAACCGAGCAAACAGAGTATGATTGCATAACTTTCATCTGGATTTGTATTTTCTTGTGAAACCTGACTACATTGTCAATAATAGTTCTGCTAACCTCCCTGCCAACCGTTGTTCTCTATCTTTTATGAAACTTCAAATTTAATTGTTTTCATTGAAGTTTTAATATTCTAGAAGGTTTTGGGTTTTTTATTTTATTAAAGCATAATTTGACATGGATTTTAAAATTGGATTATTTTTGTGAAATTGGATAATTGACAAGATGGTTTTCAGATTATGTCAGGAACAACAAAGAACTTTGTCTTAGTTTGAAGCATATGTTTGATTTAGGCATAACTAGCCTCCATGAAACAATTGAAAGCTGATGTAGAGTACATATTAGATAGATCACATAAGGACGACATAGAGCAGACAACTATATGGCAACGTCTATACAGCTCCTATGATGCACCCATACATGCATTATGTCTCAAATGTTTGAAAAGTTATTTCGATTTTAGGACAGCCCAACTCAGATAATTATTAGAGGATTAATGTATCATTTGATTTAGTTAGGGTGAATTAGGAGATTTAAAAATATTAAATTTTATTGATATGTTTTAGTAAAGAGAGTGGTGGACGTTTGTATTTAGTTTTTTTTAATTTATAAGTTCAAAATCAATTAGTAATAGTAAAGATTCATAAATTAATAGATTTTTATTATATAAATTCTAAATTATTCTAATTTTTTTATAAATATATATTAATTTAGAATTATTAAAATAAGTTATTTTAAGAAAGTAATTGTAACAAATAATATGTATTTAGTTTTTTAATGCAAGAATGTTTTCAATTTGGAATAATACATTGTTTTGGACAATTATAATCTAAAATGACTAATATTTAAAATTAAAATTTAAGATTTAATATCAAATATAATTTTTTTTATTTTTTTTCAAAAAATTACTTTTTTATAGTAATTGGTTATTTTAAATAAAATCAACACAAAATTTAAAATGAATAATAAAAGACATAAATAAAATATAAAATGTAAAATACAATATAATATAAAACATAAGGCTCAACTTTGAATTTAGAAACTAAAATTTAAAATATATACTTCAATACAAAATTATGGAAAACAATAAATAAAAAATGTAGTCAAACTATTCTTTCAATATATAGTTTCAATATATATATATGAGTTTAAGTTAAATTGTTCGATATATTTACTAGAAAATATAGTGTAATTAAAAAATAAAATATACAATTCTAATATATAAATAAAAAATAAATATAAGTAAAATATAATAAAACTTAAAATTGTATAATAATAATATTTTAAATTATATAGAAAATATAATTTAATTTAAAATATAGAATTAAATGTATATAGTGAATTGTGAAATATATAATAATTTTTTAAAGTAAAAAGTAAAGTTTAATAATATCTAGTCATTTATTACATAGTTTTAACTATAAATTATCAAAATCAAACCATTTATATTATGTAATTATATAAATATATTGTAGATATATAAAATAATTTAGTTTTCAAATATATAAAGTTCAATGATTAAAATTTGTATACATTAATAATGTTAATATTGTTTGTAATATCTTAATTAATTATATTTTTAGGTGTATACTCAATTAATATTTTAATTGTAATAATTTTTCAATTTTTTTCAATATATTAACTTAATAAGTTTATTATTTTTTTATTTTTATTTTATTATTATTTAGGTTTTAATATATTTTGGTTTTGCATTTAATTTATTATATTTTTCAATGAATCTCCCTTCATCAAGATTTTTGAGCTCTTGTAAGTAGTAATCTTAATATGTCCATACTTGTCACACATGATGATAAAATATTAATATCAAGAAGCACTATAGCATTTGTACCATAAACCAAAGAATAAGGTGTGAAGCCAATCATTCTACTATACCCAAGACTATAATTATAAAAATTCTCTTACTTTTACTAATAATTAAAAACATACTTCATAACTATGAATGCAAGTATACAATTAAAAAACTAAGTCAATTCTACTAATGAAATAATCTTAATAGTACATTAAAGAAGATAAAAAATGGAATCAGTTAATAATCAATATAAATTTTTTGAAACATGCATCTAATTAATCTTAACACTATTATAGATTAAGGTTTTAGTTCTTGATATTGTGATAGTTGCTATATAAATCTTAAGAAATTTCATGACTAAATATTTTTGAACACTATAATATAATGTTAGAAGAGGTTACATTGTGAAAATTACTCATTAGAATTTCTCACTTAGTTTAGCTATATGAAATCTTAGAATTTCTTTAGTTTAGCTATATCATATTAGTTTTGTTAGTTTATCTCTCAAATTAGTGGATAAGGGTAGTTTTGATTAATGAATTAGGAACCTAAAATACATAAAATCTATGTTCATAAAGCATCTAAGGGATAAGGAATGTGTTACTTATCACCTATTAGCAAGTAGATAACTATTATATTGATTGATTGCAAGGACTCATAAATAGATATGAAAGAAAATTGATTGATGACCTAACTTTAGGATCTTAAACTAAACCACACATGTGTTCAATTACTTGAATTTCTTTGCCATATTTAAAGTAAATTGTGATGTTCCATTGGGATTCTCTTGTAAGAAGTTCTTTGTTTGAAAAACTTGTGGAAGATAGCTATTTTCCTTCTTTCTTACCCATCCTAATTAAGACAAGGATTATAGGGTTATGTTAAACTTTAAATGAGCATGAAGGGATGTTTTCACAATTAAATACATATTCTACATTTTATTCTATATTTTAAATAAATTTCTATTTGTTATATACTTTATATTGTTATTTCATGAATTATATTATATTATATTTATATATTTTTTTAATTTTATGTTGAAATTTTATTTTATTTTTTATTTTTTAAATGTACTCTATATTTTACATAATTGTACATAATTTTCAAATGATAATGAAATCTTTTAATATCAAGAAGAATTATGGCCTTCATACCATAAACCAAAGAATAAAGTGTGAAACCAATCTTTGTACCATAACCAAGCCTATAATTATAAAATTAATATACTTTTTACAATAATTCCAAACATACCTCACAATTATGTCATGTAAGTATAAACAAGAAAAAATTAAGTCAATTATACTAATGAAGTAATCTAAGTAGTACATAAAATAGTATAAACATTGAATCAGTTAATAATCTATAATACAATTGGGTCAACAACTATGAACATCATTTCTAATTATATTAAATATAATTAGGCCATTAAGCCAATTTTGTACAATTTTGTACCTATACTATGTATATCAAAAGTACAATATATAAATGATATCTCTATCTTGAATCTGCAAGATTCTCCCTTACAATATCATCAAAACCTATAAATTACATAATCTACTTATAAAATTATATATCTATTTTGATTCATAAGTGGAATTGTATTAATTATGAAAATGGAATTACATCGAATAGTTTTCATATGCTCCTATCCCCAAGGCCTAGGCGAGTGTGGCCTACAAGCCAAATGCACCAAAATGTGCCCTAATTCCATCCCCGAGCTCAAAATAGAGCATACAATGACAAAATTAAAGTGCCCATGGACAAAATAGACATTAAAAGAATCTGTTTCATCCTTTGTTCATGCTTTCCAAAAACCTTCACAATCCCTAGCACACCCTCAGAAAAAATGCTCATTTCTACAACAACAACCATTTACCCAAGCTTTGGAACTACCAATCTCATTCTTAATCTCGTGCTAACTCCAGAGTGCAACCTTCAACGAAGCCCTTTGATTCTTTTCCAAAAATACTTAGTTGATCATATCTATTGAATCCAAACCTAAATTTACTTTGCATGCTTCTATTCTGTTAGAGAGAATTAAAGCAAGGTCTAGGAATTCCTTACGAATGAATTTCAAGAAATCCTCTACCCATTCGTACTCGCCCAAAGGAGCGTAGCCCAATAAGTTTTTAAGAAATGTGATGCCCTACAATTCTCTGGAATGGTGCCAACAAATATCCTCACCTTGGACGTCGAGTAGGAATGGCAGACGCTCGGGGAGATGACCAAGGACCCAAAGCAACTGCAGCTCACCAACGCAAGGAATAGCCACGCCCACCATTGCCAAAGCCACCACATCCTCCAAGCCTATAAGCCATTTCCTCTTGAAAATTTTTAATGTCATATCTTGCACCATCCCTTTTGAAACATGCAAATCTAATCGACTTTCCAAAAAACACGATGCAACGTCTGAGTTCACTCTGTAAAATTCATCAGAATAAACAAACCCCTCACCTAAGACTAGCTTAATAGCTTCCAAACTCCATGCTTCTAGTCCGTAATCATCCCTTTGAAAGTTGTCTGTTGGCAAGTGGTTGAGGGGCACATAGGAGTCGCTACAATGTTTATGGCATTGCTACAGACCATCCCTCCTTTGTGCTCATGATGTTTTTTGAGACTGGAAAGGTCCCCCTTATCACAAATTTATGCTAAGAGATTTACCAAGAGTGCCCGAATTTTAATGAATGTACCACTTTGTTGTTGAATTTTTGACGAAGATAATGAATTAAATGACAATTTTTAGCACTTGCGCTTATTCTTTAATCTTCTTTCAAACACAACCTTTTATCCTTGAGAAAAGCCAAAGAGATTACCTAAAATTTTCTCTCGAACTGCTATTTTTGAATACGATACTCCTTAGGGTAACTATGAAGACCCGACCACCCCAACACATCCAAAGAACCCCGGATACCATTTTTATCCTCAATATTGGAACAAAGACCTCTTCCAATCTTCCCATAAAATTGTCAAATCCTATTTTCTGCAATGTCTGGTTCTGCCAAACAAATCTCTTTTAAATTTTGGCCATTTTCTCCTTCATTTGACAAGGAATCTACTTCTGAGTTGCCTTCCTGTAGAATGTGGTTCACCATATAGTTATCAAAGCTTTTGAGGATACTTATGGCTTGTTCTAGTAATGCCCTCAATTTCCAATAGGGCATTTTTTTGTGCGTAGGGCATTGATTATTATTGTTGAATCTCCTTCCACAACCATCTATTTAACTATACTTCTGAACATAGTTTAAATCCTAGTATTGTAGCTTGCATCTCAGCAACATTATTAGTTCCAGTAGCTAGTGGCTTTACCAGTTTTCAACCACTCTCCCTCTCCAATCCCTAATCACACATCCAACCCTTGAGACACCAATATTTCCTTGCATTGCACTGTCAAAGTTAATCTTATACCAACCGAAGTGTGGGGGCTCCCATTTCACATATGTCCTGTCCATTTTTGTTCTCACCCCTCCTTCCCCTATAAATGTTGGTATTTTGAGTCCATTCCACTTCTTTCTCATATCAACATCCCAAGTTGTAAAGTTTGATTGCTTTTTCAAACCTGCTCTTGTGTTGACCATCTTGCTTGCCTCAAATTTGTTTAGGAAGGAGGTAATAATAATCTCCTTGTCCTAAAAAATGTGGTGGTTCCACTCTTTCCATATCTCCCATATCATTAGGGAATGACTTGTCCACCATAAATTTGCAAACATTGACCCCTTTTTGGGCCCCAACCAACCTTTGAATACTTCCAACACACTATCTTACATAGCAGAGCTCCATTGGAGTTGAAACAATGGAAAGAGGGGGTTGGATGCTAACATATGGTTTAGGACATAGAGCACACCCACTTTCCAATTATTTCATTGAAGGATAACCCTAGAGATCTCAATGCAAAGGAGAAAGAGATCTTGTAATAAGGTTGTCTTAGAGGCTAATTGTAAACTAATAAGGGGTTCACCGCCAAGTTAAGACATGGAAAGAAAAATGCAATGGAAAATGTAACACTAAACCCTAATATGATGCAATGACTTACAAAATGACCTATAAATGTATGAAAAATAAAATAACAAGTTGTAGGATGGAATATGTGCACCTGGGAATCTGAAGCAGACTTGAATGAATTTTGAAATGTACCAAATTTTTTGAATTTTTTATCTACTGGGACTCATTCGCCAATCTGGATGAATCAGTTCCAGATTGAGGTTTTGGTACATGAACAAGTTTATAGAAAAAGGGCATCTCAATCTACAAAAACCCTAAAAGATACCTGTAGTGGGACTCATTCACCACTTCTGGTGAATTAGTCCCGTTTCATTTTTTCAAGAATTTAAAGTACAGATCTGCACTTCAACACCTACTCTTTTCTCCCAAATTGATTTTCGGATTTGAATATGCGAAAATACCTACAAAACAAAATATAGACTTATCTGTCCTCTCACCAACCTAGTTTGTAATGCTGGTGATTCTATTTAATTCTCTCCTTACCCATGTCGAGTTGTGAATTTTTTTTGTATTTTTATCCCCAAACTCTAACCATACTTCCCTTAACTTTTTCTGCCAAAAAATTTCCTCCTTGACTAGAATCTCCTCTAGTTGTCCCAATAATTCCTTTCTCGCTAATACAGTGTGTTATCCATCCCTTTGTTAAAGACTAGGTCTCATTCAAAATCTTAAGTTCTTCCTCAATTCTTGACATTTCTTCAAAAATATTCTTGAAACTGTTCCTATTCTAGACCTTCAAGTGTTATTTGACAGACCTTATTTTTGTTACCAAATTGAAAATTTTAGAGCCATTGGATGAGTCCTCATTCTACCATTTCCTAATTAGATCCTTAAAGTTCTGGTCTTTGAACCACATACTTTAAAATTTGAATGGCCACCTTACTGGCTTCTTTTCACTAGTAATTTCTAGAATAACTAGGAAGCGATCTGAGCTCGAGAAAGGAAATAGTTTTCCCACACAAATGGAAATGCACCAAGATCCCCTTTGAAGAGGAATTTGTCCAGTCTTTCTGAAATACTGTAGAAGTCCCTCCTTCTATTTGTCCATGTGTATTGACCCCCACCCATTGGAATGTCTGTAAGGGAATTTTGTTCCACAAATCATTCAAAATCTATTTGGGATTGTAGTTTCCTTTTAACCCCACCCACTTTATCCTTTGAACTCAAAATTGCATTAAATTGTCCCCTAATTATGATGATTTCATATACTGGATTGTTACAAACCTAATCTATTTCTTTCCATACCTCTCTTTTCTATGTACAAATTGTTGGACCATAAACATTTATCAACAAAAACTTGAGATTGCTTGTAAGACTGCTTACCTTGCATACTATCTAATTCTTCCTTGATTCCAACACCTCTAGCAGAACCCATTAAGGCCTCCAAGAAGTTATTAGGCCACCTGCAACACCCTCAGCAAGCACCGTAGACACCTTCCAAAATTTTAGGCTTCTCCCAAACCCCATCAATTCACTCTACTCCAACTTTTTTTTTTTGGATTAAGCATATATATCTGCCTGAGACACCTCTAGATGATGCCTAATCAGGAGCTTCTTGTTAGGGGCATTCAAGCCCCTAACATTCCATTTTAGGATTTTCATCTTGTTTCAGGAAGGGTTTCCCCCTTCCCTACTCTCAACATCTCCTCAATATTTTTTTGACTAATTGCTTCCCCATCCATTTTACAGGTATGTGCAGGATCATCATGGAAAAAACAAGACCTTAAGTTATGAAAAATTCAGAAAAATCAAAGTTAGGAAACTTGACGTAAAAATTTGAATAAGTTATCTATATTATTTCAAAAATATGTAAGAATAAAATCTATAGAAAATTGAATGTAGTTTCTAAACTACTAAGTTTATTTAAAAACAAAAAATCTACTTGGTGAAAATTTGAAATTTCAATGCAGTAACACTTAAATTTCAAGGAAAAAATAAGTAGGTGTCTGTTTGACCACTCTAACTATAATCAAATGATAATAATTTTTATAAGATTTTAGATATAAGTAGAGGACTCATGTCTCGATGTGATGCATATTTTTTTGTAATTTTTTCCAAGTAAATAATTAATTATGAATTTTTTATTACAACTTTAAAAAAATATAAAACTTGTATGTCTGGCCACCTTAACTTGGTCAAAACTTCATGAAATTCAATTTTCTTTTTAATCCTATATTATGTGAAGCATAGAATGTGACACATGTTTTAAATTAAAAAAATGTGATACCATTTGAAATCTATAGATGTTTTTCAATCAACCTATCAATCAGGACTTTAGTCGTAATTGGAAAGCTGAGAATCTCCTTTAAAAACCCTTTTTGTTTCATCAATTTTGAGTAAAAAAAAGTCGTCAACCACATACCTTACACATACCCATCATATCACCATTTTTTGGCCCATCATGATCCTGCACATACCCTTACGTTTCTCTTGATTAGGGATACACCCCATTTTCTTTGGATCACCATAATCTGACATTACCTTCCTTGTGACCCTTTGATGAATCCCTAGCTCAACTTTCCCATTTGATTCCATGACTTCTTGGCATAAGTTTTGTATGTCTAAGGTAAGGATCTCCCCCTCCTTAAGTTCTGCTCCTCTAGCGATCAAATCCAAACCCCCTTCCCAATCCTCCCCACAAGATTCTAGGTCCAATTCCTCTTCTTTGGAAACTTTTACCAAATTTAACAGCTCTTGCCCTACTTCTATTAAAGAGTTCATAGCTTCCATTCTTCGGCTACATCCTAATAGATCGACCGCCTAAGAGATTGTCTCCTCCAAATTACATTTTTGACTTGATCCTTCTCCTCCATCCACCAGTTGTGTGTTATGTTATCCTCCTAAGCTCCACTTGTTTGTTGCATCTTATTGATCTCCATCCTTTGGTTATCTAAATCACTATTATTATGATCTAGTTGCTTTTCCTTTATGTTGGTGTTTATCCTGTCCCCCTGCCTTTATATCTCTAGCCTAGGGTTTTGAGATCACCCTCTGGATTTAGGTCTAGGATAAGCTTTTGGTTCTATGTTCCCCAATGTGTAATGATTTCTATTTCTCTCTAGAAAGGAGCTTGGGGTTTCATTTCTATGCATAGCCTGATGTAAGAGTTAATGCCATATTTGCATTGTCTCTCCTTCGCACATACGTAGTTCCCTAGGTGATTGCCTATCTCTTCAAGAATCTCTACTTTTCAGAACTCTAGTGGGAGACCCAGAAGTTGGTACCATTCTTAAATCCAATCCATGTTGTGGTTGAAAGGATTAAATTCAATTTGCCACGTCTACATGTAAAAACCTCATTCATCTAGAAAACAAACACCATTTAATATTTCATCCCTAATCTCCTTAGTGGGGCATATCATAGTAAAATATCCATTTGCAATCACTTTGAAATCCAAATTTGATCCCCATCATCCTTTCCACTAGTGCAATAGGCTATCCCAATTCAAGCACTTTCCCAACCATTTGTTAATTAACCCCTTTTGCTCCAAACTCCTGATTGATTCTTTTAGCTTGTTTGTGCTTAGAACCATGGAAATTCTATTCACTTTGATCCTATCCTTTTCACTCTATCGGGATTGGGGGCTCTTTAACTAGATCTTCTCATTTGTGTGAATATTTACAAGGGATTGATCTCTAATCACTTCGGTCTTGAATTTTGTCTTTCCTCTCGGATGTCCATGAACAGTGAAAGAACTATTCTAGCTTCTCATTTGTTGGCTATGAACTTTCTTTTTTCTCCAATGGTTCACCCTGCGCGTTTCATACCAAGGCCTCCTATTCCCATTTCTTGTTTCAAAATCTTGTTCATTAACGATCGCTTCAATTCTTGGCGGGGTGAGATTTCATGGCTCCGTGTTAGCCCAATTGCACATTTGCTAGATTAGGATCTCCATTTTGGATTTTGTTGCCTAGTTTCAGCGAGGAATATTATACAAATATTTTCCTTTCACCATCAACTACGTAACTCCTAAAAAAAATGACTTCTAATATATAATTATAATATTATATAATTTAAAATTGTATAAATTTTATTATAATATAAAATATATCGATATTTAACTTAAAGAAAAGAGATTAAGGTTTGGGTCTTGGTTGTTGGCACTACAAGCAAGAAGCCCCAAAAGTTCATAAAGGAGCCTCCCCTTAACACCAGGGTAAGCAAACTCCATTTTTGATGTAGTAGAGAGCGACACTACGAGGTTTGAACCTTGGTTTTTGGCTCTACAGACAAGAAGCCCCACCATTTCACCAAAGGGTTTCCCTTTATAAAATTATATTAAAATTTAAACATGTTCAAAATTGTTAGAAACTAATTTCATAATTTATTTACCAATTCTGGTTTGCATTGCATCAATTATTGTTGTTATGTGATTAAGATCAATAGAAATTGGTAGCATATGTTGGGGTAAAATAAAAAAAATGTGTCCACTTCTAGTGGAAGTTTCAAACTTAGAAAAAAATTGTAATCAGGCAAAATGAAATGGGATCCCGTTATTTAGCAAATAGGATCCTGTTTCATTTTGGGGCCTTGAGCAAAATGGGATCTTGTTTTGTTTTGTAAAAAATGGGATCCCATTCTAAAATGCGATCATGTTTCATAAAGACTCAAAATTTTTAAAAAATAAAATGGGATCCCGTTCTAAAAATTTAAATTTTTAGCTTAGTTTTTGCTATGGGTTTCAGGTAAAAAAAAAAACTTGGGGAGCCAACCCTTAGCTTTGGACCTGCTTCGACCTGCAACTTGAAGGTCATGTTAGTATTAGTAGAAAATAGTGACTCATATGTCTAAAAACCTTTTTTGTATTTTTTTTACAAGATTAACATCCATTATAGATGAGACTGTCTAAATCTCAAATATGTAATTTTTTTTACAATTGGATTATTTTTTCTATTTTTCAAATAATTTCTAATGAAATTGGTCTAAACTTGAAATATAGGGGTTTTTAAAATTTAAATCATTTTATTAAATAGTTTAAAAAGAAATGAATTATACATAGGAAATATTCAGACAATTTTTTTTTTCAAATTGATTTTTTTTTAAAAATGATAAGTTTAGGTCATCTTATACGTGATGTATACACCAATTTTTCAAAATAGCAAATATGACCAATAAAAAATTAACAAAAAAAAGTTCAAAAAAAATACAAAAAAATATCATGAGCATTCTTGAGTGTGTTACAAATATTTTCCCAAAAGGATTAAAAAAATATGATTATTTAGGTCAAAATATGGATGATGTACATGTGCATGGTATGAGTAAAAAAATGACTTTTAAATAGTGGTTTTTAAACATGCCTATTGAAAATCAATTTGTATAATCTGAGTATTAAAATAAATTACATATTTGGAAACTAGAATCCGAGTACTACATTTTATGATTAGTGACTTTTTTTAAGATTTTATTTCTAAGTGCTTCAAATTTTAAGGTCAAATGTGACAAATTCTGAAAATCATGGAAAATGTTTCCACTTTTTGACCAAAAAGTGGACTCAACTTCTTACACACACCTGTTGCTCAGTGTTTTGTTGATCATCTGAAACTGCAATGGCATGTGCATTAAATACATCAACATAAATAAAGAATTAAGTATAAGAATACAATATGTAGTTAATCTAAATAATATTAACATTCTTAATTACCTAAATGATTTGTTGAAATGTTTAGGTGGACATAACATTGAGATTTGATGGTTGACTTCCACAAGTTGAATCTAATATTTATTTTATCAAGTATACAAAAATGGTTAAAAGTAGGAGCAAAACAATATTCTATTCAATGAATGAACATATTTAACAGTTAGAAAATTATCATCTATAATTTATATTTCATCAGTTATTGTTTGGTTTAGATCAATAGAGAAAAACAATCAATGTTGAAAAGTATTTTGTTTATCATCTACAACTATAATGATATTATTAATATATGAAATAAAAAAAATATTATTATATAAAATATGAAAATAATTTTAAATAAATGTACCCACTATGTTGTTAATGCATCCTCGGGGCTGGGTAGCCACAACCATCATATATTGCTATCCACTATTTTCCTACTCTCTTTATGGCTAACTATCGTGGGGAATAAAAAATAAATAAAAAAAATGGAGCGCGAGCAGGAGCGGAGTGCTGGGCGAGAAAATGGGTTTTTCGAATCTTCAGGAATTGAGCAGGGTGATGGCGATGGATCTGCGAAGGCCCAAGCGTGTCACGGGTCTGCCTCGAGTAAGAAGAAAAGTGAGGAGGAACCAGAATAGGAGGAATCCCCAAAAAAGTGTGCGGACGACCCAGGGGGGAAGAATATTCTGGTCCCTCCCCTTGTTATACCTGTCAGCGACTGCCCTAAAGATAATCTCAAAGGCGCAGTGGGGTCTGGTGACACAAATGGCGGGCAGCGCAAGAAGTGGGCCTCACTGTTTGGGGTTAAACCTAATGGTAAGTCTTTTTTTCCCCCAATACGCAACATTTCCTGCCCTTCTGTGGGTAAATTTGCAATTTCTATTCTAGATGAAATCATTGATCATAATATTGCAATAATTGAAAACTCCCTAGTTGGAAAATTCATGGGCTAGAGGCCAAATATTGAGATTGTTGGGATTTCGTTAAAAAAAATGGAGAACAAATGGCAGTGTCTTTATTGCGGCTCTCCCAAAAGGATTCTTTGCTTTTGAGTTCTCGAACAGAGATGACATTAAGGCTATTAGATGTGGAGGTCCTTGGGTTATTGGGAAATCTACTCTTGCACTTAAGAAATGGTCCTCAAACTTAGATCTATCGGATTCTATCTTTGAGACTGCTCCAGTTTGGGTTAGGCTTCATGGTCTTGCTCTGGAATACTGGAACAAGGATGTTTTCAAGGGGATTGCTAGCTCCTTTGGGGAGCTGCTATCGATCGACCCTATGACAGCAGCAAGAAGGAGACTGGTGTTTGCCAGAATTTGTGTGGGTGTTTCTCAGGAAGTAGATCTTCCCTCCTCTGTGGAGTTCCACTCGAAACTTGGCTCTTGGTTGCAGGCTATTGAGTTCTAGACCATCCCTTTTGCCTGCTTCAACTGCAGAAAATCTGGCCATTGGGCTAAGCATTGCCCCCTTAAGGCAGTAAAAGAAATGGAAAACCCTAAAAGGGCCTCAAAAGTGGTGTGGAAAAAGAAGCAGGAAAAAAACTTTGCTTCGGAACCAGTGGGAAAGGTTACTGATACCTGTGATATTCTCTCGGGTGATGATGGAAACGATGGCTCCACCATTTAGGTATCCCAAGCTCTTGCTCCTGAGATTAAGGATGGATCTCAGAACAACGAAGAAGGAATGGATTGTAATAATGGGAACTTGGCCCTTAGCAAGGTGGTTGTTTCTCAACAAAATTTCTCTGATGTTGCTGGAAACGAAGGTTTCACCTTTAAGATCCCCCATGTTTTGGTTCCAGTTCTAATCTCTAACTCTCAAGACAAAGAGGATAGTGTGGAATGGGAAGCTGGGAAATTTTCCCTAAGCAAGTCAGAAGACTCTATTATCTCGGAGATGAGCCCCATCTTTCGGGACCCTGTGACGCCAGGGCTGGATGATATTCCTACTCAGGGTCTTTTTCTGGAAGTTGGCATTCCCCTGAGTGTATCTCCGGTTAGAAAAAATATCCAAGGTGTTGATTCTTGGTTGGAGGTGGCTTCTCTTGATGTTGTTAAAGACACCTTTTCAGACCCTAGCCAGGCAAGCCTTCTTGAAAGAAGTAATTCCTTGCCTTGTGGGAACGGGCTCATGGACACCCTCCCCTGGGAGCAGAAATTCCTCTCTGAAAAAGAATGGGAATCCAGCAAAGAGTCAGATAGTCAAGATGACACAGATAGAGAAGAGGTGCTTTCAAAGAAAAAGAAGAAAAAATCGAAAATCAAAATCAAAATCACCCTTTGTGGGATTTCAACAAGATCGCGAGCAAAAGCGGACTGCGGGGCAATTTATCTAGCCAAAGGAAGAAGACCCAAAAATTTGATAAAAGAGCACCATAGCCTTCAAGATATTGTGGATGGTTCCCAGAAAACCATCCTAGAGCTCCTTCTTTCTCCCAAATTCCCATGAAGTTATTGTCCTGGAATATAAGGGGACTAAATAATCCCCACAAGCAAGATATTTTACACAATTTTACTCGGGACCAAAAGCTTGATATTCTCCTTATTCAGGAAACCAAAATGTTAAGTGTTAAGGTGGAAAAGATTTTTTTGTTTCAAGATTGCTCCATTCAGGGAAGTGATTCTGCTGGTGCTTCTGGTGGGGTAGCGACTTTTTGGAATTGTAAGGTTATAAAAGGTGATCCCCTGTTTTCTCATCCTAATCATGTTGCCACTAGATTTACTCATATAAGGGACAATTTCAGTTGGATCCAGTCTAATATTTATGCTCCTAATTGCAAAAAAGCTCGAAAGGTTTTTTGGAAAGAGTTGGCTACTTTCTGGAAAAAATTTCAAAATGACCCCTAGGTTGTCATGGGAGATTTTAACTCCCCTCTCCTTCAGGCTGAGAAGTTTGGTGGCTCTCAGATCAATGAAGAAAGCAAAGAAGATCTTTTGGAATTCATCAACAATCATGCCTTGATCGACCTGGACCTGTAAAGGAGTTCTTACACTTGGTCGAACCGTAGAGTTCTGTTTGATCTGATCTAGGTGAGGCTTGACAGAACCCTTGTTTCTGATATTTGGATCTTAAATTATTGTTGCTCTTTAAAAACCCTTCCTAGAGTTGGGTCTGACCATTTTCCTATTAGTTTTGTTGCTGACCCTCTAAAAATCAAAAGAAATACCCCCTTTCGCTTTGAGAAGATGTGGCTTTCCCATCCCCTTCTCCGGGAGGAAATAAGGAAATGGTGGAATATAAAAATAAAGGGTACTGCTTTATTTAGAATTGCCAAAAAATTAAGAGAAGTTAAAATGAACCTCAGAAAGTGGAAAAAAGAGTCTTTTGGTAATATCTTTCAAATCAAATCTGATCTTCAGTTTAGGCTGTCTGAAATCCAAAACAAAATTCAGAAGGAAGGCTACCTGAATGAAACTAAGGAAAAGGAAATTGAGATTCTCACAAAACTTCATGAGATAATTACAAGAGAAGAGGAATTCTGGAGACAAAGATCCAGAGCTCTTTGGTTAAAGGCTGGAGACAAAAACACTAGATATTTTCATCTTTCTGCTTCCAAACACAGGGCTACCAACAAAATCTTAGCGATTGTGGTTGATGGCAGAACTTTTGAGGAGGAAGAGGACATTAGAAGAGAAGTTGTCCTATTCTTCAAGAACCTTATGTCTGAGAAAGAGGATATTAACTTGGAGGATCAAAATCAATTATTGGAGGCCATCCCCAGGATTGTTAATTCTAGAGACAATGATATGCTGACAGATATACCCACTAGAGAGGAAATTAAAAAAGCTGTTTTCTCTTTTGAAGGAAGCAAAGCGCCTGGTCCTGATGGCTTCCCTTTAATTTTTTTCCACTGGTTCTGGGACATTGTTGGGGAGGATGTTGAGAAGGCGGTGAAAGAGTTCTTCCACTTTAGAAATCTTTTAAAAGAGCTAAACGCCACTTTCTTAGTTCTTATCCCCAAAAGACCTGGAGCGCAGGATTTTGAAAGCTTCAGACCTATCAGCCTTTGTAATTCCTTCTATAAAATTATTTCGAAGGTGCTAACCTCTAGGTTGCTCCTCATCCTGCCCTCCATTATTGCTCCTCAACAGAATGGTTTTGTTCCTGGAAGACAAATTTTTGACTCTATTGTCCATGCTCATGAGAATGTTCACTCCCTCTCAGTCTCTAAATCGGAAGGATTCCTTCTTAAGCTTGATATTTTGAAGGCCTATGACAGGGTGGACTGGAACTTTCTGTTCAAAATTTTAAAGTCTTTTGGTTTTAATGAAAGAGTTTTGCAGCTTATTGAACAACTCATCACTTCTGTTTCTGTGGCGGTTCTTATTAATGGATCCCCCTCCACTTTCTTCCGTAGCTCTAGAGGTTTAAGACAGGGAGATCCCATTTCTCCTATCCTCTTCACGATTATGGCTGAGAGTTTTGGTAGGAATATGAGTAAGTTGGTTGCTCAAAGATCTATTATGGGGCTCAAACCGTCTTCGAACAACCTAATATGCTCTTATCAATAGTTCGTGGATGATACTTTGCTGATGGGAAGGTCTGCTGTGTCGGAAGCGAAAGAGATGAAGAAACTTTTGGATACCTATGACAGAGTTTCTGGTCAGGTGATAAATAAACAAAAAAACTCACTGTATTTCTTTAACACACCTTTGCATAGACAGAGAAAAATAGCGGGAATTCTTGGCTGCAAGATTGATTCCCTTCTTGCTACTTATCTGGGATTGCCTCTTTGTTTAAAACCTCTGGACGATTTTTGGATCTCTCTGGTTGATAGGTTTGGAAAAAAACTCGCCGGTTGGAAAGGAGTTCGCCTAAGTCAAGTCGGAAAACTCCAGCTTCTTAAAGCTTCGCTGTAGAACCTTCCTATCTATGCTCTTAGCCTTTTTAAAATCCCATCTAAATATGCTGAAACCATTGAGAAGATCCAAAAGAGATTCCTTTGGTCAGGAGTTGAAGAAAGAAAAAGAATGCCTCTTGTTGGATGGGACCTGGTTTGCAGATCTAAAAAGGATGGAGGCCTTGGGCTAAGAAAAATCAGACTGCTAAACAAGTCGCTCCTAGCTAAACAGATATGGAGACTTTTCTTCTCCTCTGGGGAATGGAGTGAAATAATTAAAAGCAAGTACATGCAGAATAACAATTCCCTTAAAGATTTGGCTGAGAATTTCAACCTCCCGAAAGGATCTAGTTGCTGGAACTATATGATTGATGGGATTAAGGTGGTGAAATTGGGTTTGAAATGGCAGGTTCACAATGGTAACCAGATTAGATTTTGGGACGATTGTTGGCTGTGTAATGAACCTCTATCTCAGGACGGGAATCTCAGCAGATGGGCTGAGTTTTGTAAAGATACTTTTGGCCATTTTGTTAAAGATTACTGGAGGGATGGTAAGTGGATCAATCTCCCATTGATTAGCCCTGCTTTGGTCTCTGTTTCCTCCTCCTTGAATGCTGTTAGACTTTGCTTAAATCAAGAGGATAACCTAATCTGGAAGTTTGAACCTTCAGGGTGCTTCTCTGTTTCTTCTACTTTTTCCCGGATTTCACATGCTAACAGCCCTCCCCCTCTGTGGTCGCAAGCCTGGACTAAGCATCTCTTACTTAAGGTTAACATTTTTTTCTAGTCTCTGCTGCAAAATAAAATTCTAACTGTGGATAATCTTAGTAAAAGAGGTTTTTTGCTCCCCAATAGATGCTACCTTTGTAAATATAATGCTGAATCGGTTAACCACCTCTTTATCCATTGTCCTTTCTCCTCTTTGGTTTGGGACAAGCTTCTGAAAAGCTGGCATTTTTCTTGGGTCCCCTCGGAGTCGGTCGCAGATTTTTTTGTTCAATGGCAAGCCCCTTCTTACAATCTCTTTATTAAAAAATTGTAGGCTTTCTCGTTCCCCCATGTGTCCTGGGGAAATTGGAAAGAGAGAAATAATCGGATCTTCAGGGATAAGGAATCATTAGAGGAAATAGTGTTTGAAAGAATTCTAAGGAGGATTAAAGAAAACTTCTCTATTGTCCCCTTCAGGGAGGACAAGGTTGAGACTGTTGTTTGCTCTCCTTTTGACAGCCTGATTGCTGGGGAATGGAGAATTAAATGGGATATTTCCAATGTGCCTAATACGACCAAAAAATCTAAGGATGGAGTGTGCTGGAGTTTTCCTATGAAAGGATGGGCCAAAGCCAACTTTGATGGCGCGGCCAAAGGAAACCTGGGGAAGGCCGGGTGTGGTGGGGTCCTAAGGGACTCGGCAGGTAACTTTATGGGAGCTATTGCCACTCCCTTGGGAATCCAAACTAATCATGTGGTGGAAGCGGTGGGGGCTTATTACATAATCAACCTTGCTGTGGGTATTAAATGCAAAAATTTATGGCTTGAAGGGGACTCAAAAAATATAATTGATAATCTTTGTGGTAGGTCCCAGCCCGCATGGTCGATCAAAAATTGGATCGAAGAGGCTAAGGCTTTACTTAATATGTTTGACAGAATAAAAATAACTCATGCCTACCATGAGGCGAATGCGGTTGCGGATTTTTTTGCCAATGAGGGAGTCAAGAGCGACTATATCCTCACGTGGAACAAAAAGTCTGACCTCCACTTCGAAGCTCAAGCTTTATTGGAGCTCGATGTTGTGAATGGGAAAGTGGCAACTTATTGTATTAATGAGGAAGGTACGAGCCATGAATAACAATAATAGAAGATATAATGGTGCTGAGAGGATCCGATAAATAAATTACTTTCTTTGGCATGCTTTGTGGGTCCTGCGAAGGAAAGGAACTATTTGGAACAGGTTTTCTGTCTGCAATAATATCCGAACTAAGATCTCTAAAATGGGTGGTGAACGGAAGAGGGTTGAACCTACTAGCTTCGAATCTCACACCAAGAACGCCAAAGCGTGGAGTAAAATTAGAAGGGGTGGCTTACTTCCATTCATTGAGAAACTCCATGGCCCTAAAGAGGAGATTACAGATTTCTTTGAGAAAAATTGGAACAATGGGGAGGTTCTCCTATTTGGGAGGAAAGTTCAGATTGATGAAGCTTTGATTGCGGAAGTGACTGGCATTCCGATGGAAGAGCATAAATTTTTTAGAGAGGAGATTCTCTGATAAAGCTGTGTTGAGGTTCCCTAAGTCTGAAACTGAGAGGCAAAAACTTGTCAAGATGACGAACAGTTACTATGAAGTGGACACTATAAAAGCTTTATGGAGAAAAGTGCTAAGGGTTATCATGGAGTACATCACTCTCGATGGCTGCCTCACTAGGGTTTATGGATACCACTTCATATTGCTCAATCACTTCTGGCATAAGGTGCATGTCTCTATCCCCTTCTTCCTGCTCTGTTCCCTGAGAAATAGCTTTTTTGATCATAGTAGAAGACCTAAAAGATACCCGATTCTTCATACGGGTCTTTTAAGGCTCATTTATGAACACTCTCAGAATTTGCCTACCCTTCCAAACCCTGTTGCCCCTCCAGAGCTTGATGAGGATGATACTGAACCTAGCATTTCTGATTCTAAAGCTTCCCCTAACCATGTCAAGAGCTCCTCGCCTCCTCTGCCTCCCCCTTCTGCTTCAGGCCGTTCCTCCCAGCCTTTAGGTGCCTGCTTTGTTCCCGCCTCTGGCCGAACTAACCCTAACTCTAAAGGGACGGGCTCTAGCTCACCGGTTAATAAGTTAGTTTCCTACCCTGATGACTCCCCGGTTGTTTCTGCTAAAGCGGCCGAGGCTTGTCCTGAGAACCCCCACTTCCCTCAAAATTTTCAACAGGAGAAATATAGCCCCGCTAGAAGGATGGAGTCGGTTATTTTTGGGGCCAATGCTGAATGTGATCCCCCTTTCGATTTCATTGGAAACGCCAAGAAGTGTTCTTTGGACCAGCTTAATGCTGCCAATTGGTTATTTCATGAAATTAGTGAGTTGAAAACAAAAAAATTGTCTCTTCACTGTAAGCTGGGGGAAATTGAAGCCAAAGTTGCAGAGTTAATTCAGAATGATGCGGAGAAGAATACCACTGTGCAGGATAATACATATAAGGACAACACCGTTGAAAATGAAATGGAAAAAATGAAAGTTACAATGAAAAAACTTGCTAATCAAAATTGTAGAATTGTCAGACACAACTCTGTTATCATTAAAGCTATGTCTGAAAGATTGGAGAAAACCCAGAAGAGAGCTCTGATTGTCGACCTTGACCAGGAGAAAGACTAGGATGAGGAAGCTGGGATTTCTAAGCGCACCAAATCCAGTACGAAAAGAAAAGCCCTGACCACCCCTAATATGACTCAGATCTTTATGGAGGGGGTTCAGGATATGGTGGACTTGGAAGAGGTTGCGGACGAGCTTTTGAAGTCCATGGATTAGCTGTGGCTGGCCCTGCTTTGTCTGGTTGCTGGCCGTTTAATGGTTTTTTTGTGGTTTTTCGTGGCTGTCTGTTTTAGCTGGTTTATTTCTTTCTGGCAGCCTTTTTGTCTTTTGGGCCTCTTTTGTGGTCTTTGTTTGTAATGATACTCTGCGGTTTCGAGTCCCTGTAAAACCCGTTTTCCCCCCTTTTATCAAAAACTATTGTGGGGATTCTACTCCTAATACATTCCTGATTTCCACAAACCTAGACCTATCGTAATATCTGCAACTGTATTTTCTGCTTAGATTTCTATAGTGACGTGGGATGTGGATCGGCGAGTCTAAGGAAACGCAATTTTAAATCATCATATATCCACAATCTTGTCAAGTCCCTACCATCTCCTTTCTCCGCATCTCTTCCACATTCTTCATATTTGCTAAGTCAACTTACTATTGCAAGATTTTTATTGCCAAAGTTCGAGAGTGGCTTCATCGCGGGATTTCCATGCACATTAATAATTCTCTACAATCTTATCCTTTACAAGGTTTCCCAATGCCATTTTTACGTCATTAATACCTTTGCTTCATCTCATTCATCCTTACAGTCCCACGGTTTTTAATCATTCACAGCTTTCACAAATCATACGTCATGAGAATTCAATGCGATCTCAAGCATATTATGTTCTGGACACATCCATGCCCGTTTAATATCTCTGCAAGGATCTAAAAGGTTCAAAATTATTTCCAACTCCTTAATCTACGTATTAACTTGTGCATTTGATTCAATGTTGATTCTCAGTGATGTTCAGTGATCCACTTATAATCTGTCAGGAATGTAATTCATTAGAGTCATTTGAACTGATCCATTTCATGAGTTTTTGAGGATAAAGCATTTTTATTTTACACCAAACATTTCCACCAACCTATAAGCTTGATATAATATTACATCACAATCTTTGGAGCCCCCGATCTCACCTTTCTATGATACTTCAAAAGACTTGCTAAGCGAGATGTCACATCAATTTGGTGCTCTCATATTAGGGATGAAAATACCACTTTATCCATTTGAATATGAGATTCTTGCAATAAGTGAAAAAAAATTTCAAACTCAATATGATAATTAGCAGCTTCAGATATTATACTAGGGTGTGATGTACGCGATTGGGTTTAAGATTTTAATTCACTAAGATTTGTTTTACAATCATCAACATTGTTTTAAGGGGTTCTCACAGCTCGGGCATATTTTTAGGGAAAATTGTGATAGTTTATTGATTCAAATGAATATTTTTGGGAATTAATTTTTCATTTTTATATGAATTAATAAAATTTGTAGTACAATGTGTCATGATGTATGAATCTTTTGAATTAAATTGAATGAATCTTAGGTTCTAAAGGTTTGATATGTACAAATTATGATGATAAATTCGTCAGTTTTCGGCCTAATAAGTATAATGTTGATTTATTTTATTATGGTTTTATGTAGGAATAAAGATACAAGGTCAAATTAATCCCACAGTTTTAATGGAAAATGTGATATTTATACTAGGATTTGTTGATTGATGTCATGTTCAAAAATTGTGCCTAGATATGTAATAGGTTGCTGAATTGTTCAAAATTTACAATGGGTTGAAAATTTCATAACTATGTTTAATATTTCTCAAGGAGACAAGAGGGTGTCTAAAGGAGCTACAACTAAAAGTGAACCAAGAATTAAATGTAGAACCATAAATTTAAAGTTGGGTTTATGCTAGTTATCTACTAGCTATGTGCTAGTTAGTTTTAGTTATGCAAAATGATTTGAAGGATTAGGGGGGATATTTGGTGTAATTCCCAAGGAATTTTTGTAGCTAAAGTCATTTAGAGATAGATGATGAATGAGTATTAATTATTTAATGCACTCCAATTATTAAATGTTGATGTAATCTAGACCCTTGGTGTTGAGATGATCTCCACCATTAATCTTGCCTTAGGTTTTGTTGTCTTTGCCTAAGAAAGGTATTCTCTCATTGTAATGGTTGTTGAACTAGAATTTTTGTAACGATAAATTTTGGAATCAATACAAGCAAAGCATTGGATATTGGTGTTTCACTTGTGGTTTCTCATGTTCACCTCATTTGTTTCTTCAATGTTAGATAAATTTGAGTTATAATGATGATGAAGTGTGAAGATATTTGATAGACCTATAGTTTATACCATTTATGGCTTACTAATTGTAAGTTGCTTTGTATGGTTAGTCTAAACCTTATTTAGTATTAGTTCAATTGTGAAAATTTATTTATGTTACGCTAGAATTGGGTATTTATATGAATTTTCATGATCTAAAACTCTTTCATTACTTTTGAATATTTCACTATTCTTGTAGCATTGTTAGTCAATATATGATTAAGAAGGAATTGATTTTATGAGGGATCCATCTATTTGAAGTATCAAGTCATTATTTTTATTGTCCTTAGTGTTTCTCAACTTAATCTCTTCTTACCCAATCTTTTGAAATTTATTTGAAAATTTGAGTTAGTTTAGAAAGAAAAGCATCACCTCAATTACATTAATAGATGTTGAAGTTCATTTGTAGATCCCAGTTCTGAAAATCTAGTTAGGGTTTGATACAAAATCCAAACAATTCAAAACCCTTTATTTTCAAGTTTTGTGAGGTAATTGTAAGGCCCCTTGTTAAACAACAAAACATTAAACCACTAAGTCATTTTTGTAAATTTAAGACTTGACTATCAAAGCCTTGGGGTAATCTTTCTGAAGTCTTAGAGGTTATATTTCCTTTCAAGAGAGACAATGTACTAAGTACTTTGTAGGTGTTGTAATGTACAAAAAAACTTGTCAACATTAACCATATCAAAAAGTGAATTGGAAGGTATGTATCAAGATTTTATTCAAAAGAAATATATGATTTCCTAACCCTAGTATGAACTAATCATGTAAATAAAAACATGATATTTCCTCTAGTCAAGATAAAAATTGATTGATAAGTTGTTGATGATGATAATAATAGCATTATTGATAGTAAAAAAGAAAGGATTAGGAAATATATGTCCATTGATAATTTTTTGATGGTAATAATAATGCTAGTATAGAAACAAGGTATCCCAAATTATGATAGTTTGAGGAAAGTGAATTAAGGGTTACAACAAGGCTAGGAACAATATTGAGGCATATTGTTAGATAATGCACTAGATTTCTAAGAAAGACCACATAGATTAGGATTATTTAACTTTTGATGGAATTTAATGAGGTTTATTTGGAGTATGGGGGAATAATTGGATTAGATGGGAATGAATTAAGGTAGGAAATTTTTGAGACCAATGAAATGGGCAATCCAAATATATGAAGAAATGTGAAAAGGATGGGGGAATTGCTTCAATAGGAGATAGGGAATATGTGTGTAAAGGAAGTATGAGGATAGAAAATATCATATAAAAAAAATTGTGAGATGGGTAGACAATATGGGGAGTTGGAATGGATTTAGGATGAATCTCCAAGGGTGATGTCATATAGGAATAATATACTTTATTTTATATATTGTAGCGGATATGTTGAATCAATGTGAAACAATCTTCCAAACAAATATAGAATTATAGAGAAAGGTTTACATGTGAAAAGATAGATTGATTACATAAGGTAGTGAAGGATGTTGTAAGAGGGAATGTGTGGAAAAATTAAGGCTTAGATAATCTAAAGTAGGATTAGATACAATTCCCCTATCCTTATGAAGATTGAAAGGAGGATGGATGGAGTGCATATGATGGGGGAGATAGGATGGGAATGATAGGTATATAATAGATAGGTATATATGGTAGAATATATAAAAATGATGCATATTTCCTATTTTTCAATCATGGAAATTTCCCAAAGTACCACTAAAATTATTTTCACCATTAGACAAAATATTATCTTAACTTTATATTTTTTTTATATTTATTATTTTTAATTTAGGATGGGATGGGAAAGTGGATATGTTGAGGATGTAGTAGGTAGAAAACATAATTAATTCTCTATTTCAATGAATATAATATACCTTGTTGATATATAAGTACTAAGGAATTAAAGATGTTAGAAGATGCCACTAATGGAAATAAAGCAGTTAAATGAAGGATGTATATTATTTTATGCAAAGGCATGAATCAAAGTAGCATGGTCGGTGGGATAAAGGAGTAAATATTGGGGGATGAATGTATGGAAAGAGGGTATGACACATTGATGAAGTGTTATGAGATTAGGGGGAACTAGGACCAACTACTATACATATCATGGTGAATGGTGAAATATGAATATAGATGGGGGAGTTTGGATAGTTGATTTTGGGATGTATGGACCAAAAAAATATGGATGAGATGGAGAAACGAAATTAATAGTTTGGGTACATAAGGCACCAAAATGGATTTAGAATTTGGAAGATGGGCATGCTTAAATTTAGATGGAGCAATGTGGTATTGGGAAGAAGGATATGTATGTGTAGATTAAGGAATGAAATTAAGCTTTGGACAAGTAGATTTGGATATTCATTTTATATGTCATTTTTCTTTTTAGAATAAACAGTATTTTTTTGTCTCATTTTCCTTGGAGCCTACACTCTTTTGATACTTTCCTTTATATTGATGTGCTATTGTGGCCTTTTCAAGTGTTGATAATTTTAATTTTTCTTTTGTTTTTTAATTAAGTGTTGATGCCCAAGGATATGGTAATCCTTGGATTTGTGTGGATTTTTTTCTTGATATGCTTTGATATTCAAGTTACTTCCAAAGGTGAAGGTATGGTCCCATAGGGAGAGATTATCTTGATATTACATGAGTTGGGTGATTGTTTCTACTAGGTCCCAAAACTACTACTCCACTTCCTAGAACTAAATCTCAGTCAAAAGGCTAGGGTTGTCATACTTTGAGTGAAATTAGTTCATCCACAAAACTATGGAGGATTTAAATCCAACTTATTGAGAGTGAGCTATCTCTCATACACTTTGATCTCAACTTAAAACCAAGAGGCTGTTCCTATAGTCTTGAATAAACATGTGATAATTAATGATGGTGGTAACCTAAATTGTTGATACAACTATAAATATTTTTCATTGATAATGAGATCAACTACTTATCCTTATACCTCTGTATAGTTGATTAATGCCTTTGAAATTAGTGCATAAAATATGAAAGATACACTATTTATACAATTTTGTAAAGGATATTTCATATAAAGTGGTCAAACTATGAACTTCATGAATTTTTAAACTAAGATAAATGATTTGATTTAATTATTTATTGGGATAGATTATCCTAGTTTGGTTCCTATTTATGGGTAACAAGGTCAACTTAATAAATAAGACACAATGAAAGGAGAATATTAAAAATTTATCTAACAAATATTTATCAAATGAGAGTGTTATAAAAAAACATACTTATTTATCCATAATCAAATTGTACAAATTCATATGTAGACTTTGAATGTTTTTACAATGGCATAACTATATTAGAAGTACCTCATCAAGCCTTGTAGTTGAGACACTTTCATGCATCCATTCTTTCCTTAATCATTTGGTTTATAGTTTATTCTTAAGTTGTAAATAAGGAGGGTGTTAGAGTAAAATATGAAATCACCTAATTAATTAATTAATTGCCCCCCCTTTATACTTTATTACATTTAAGGTATAATTAGGAGTTCTTTTTAATTTTTGGGTTATGTTATTTTTATCTCATAGTATAGGATGACGACACATGCCATAATCCAATTTAATCCTCACCTAAGGTTTTATCTATGTTTTTTTTTCCTTTTATAAGGATTCATTATTCATTATTGCATTCATATAGGTCAATCCAACATCCATAATTTAAATGTTTTTTTGGATCAATTCATCTCTCAAAGTTGCATGAAAAAATCTATTTATTTTCTTTTCATTTGTGATAGGAGTTTTGGTTATATACGATTTTAGGGAGTTGTGGGAAACGTATTATCACTCCAAAATTATCTTTGTTAGAAACTAGCAATTGTTTCATAACCTTTTCAAAGTTTGACATAGGTTTTCTAACCTGTTAAATTTTATTTAATGCTAGTATTTGTTAGTATTTTGGGGAAGTCTTAAAACCTTTTTTAGGTCTCAACAATATTTTCATAACCTCGTTGGGTCATGAAATTAGTTTTCTAACCTTTTCATTTCAATTGTAAAATATATTAAATATTTATGTGTTGGAAAGCTTTAAGAAGGTTTTGAAATCTTTGTCGGCTCCCAACAAGGTTTTCACAAGCTTTTCAAAGCCCAATAAGTCTTTCAAAACTTGTAAGGTAGAAGGGAGAATGATTTTATTTGTTGGTATAGTATGGATTCAAGATGTGGTTTTTGAATCACTTTTGGTTCCTAAATTTGATTCTATTAATTCCATTTTTCATTAAAAGACAAAGTGTGAGAGTCTAGGTTTTGTGTGTTGAAGGTATGAGGTGGTCTTGCTCTTAGGAAAAAGGTGTCGAGCAACCTTGCAATTAAAAATGTTACTATTTGTAGTAATTTTACATTTGAGAATGGATTGGTCCAAAAATTTCCCCAAAGATATGGAATGGCTAAATAAACATTCTATTAAATTTTCACCCCAATATTATGTTTGAATTTTAAGATATTAAAGTTTTCATTCTTGAAAGTTTTAAATTCTATTTTGAGGAACTTAAAGGCCATTTTTGGGATTGAAATTGGTTGTAATTGGGAACTATAGTTATATATTGATAGATAACTTCACGATATTACCGATGGTTTAAATAATTCATCATTGACACTCTTGAATTAAGAGTTATGGCCTTCAAAAGTTGGGTCTTCTAAAATGGAAAATGTGAAATGTGTTGGACATATAAAATAGCTACAAGAGGGAGTTACATGTATTGGTGTGTGTTTTGACACATCAGAGGGAATATTTGATTGGAGATAAGTTGGGAACAATTTTTGGGTGTTTTAGTTCATGAATTTGTAAATACTATTTAACAATTTCATGTATTATATATCTCTAATATATTGTGTACATGAGATGGAGGTTGTGTGTAAGAGTCTTATAAATGTTGAGTTTATTTCAGATATCTAGTTATTGATACTCTTATAAAAGCTTTATTTACAAGTATTTTGTAATCTAATTGATTTTTAAATAATAAAATTGGTTGGATTTTGGAGTGTAGGGTTCTTCTCTAGAAAGGGTTTTCTCCACATAAATCATTGTGTTATGGGATGAATGGTATTTATGTTTTCTTTGTTTCTATAACTATTGTAAAGATCTTAAATTTTTTTCATAACCCTCCTCTAAAGATTAGTGTACAAATTTACTATGCTACCTTAGCTTCCTTATATTTATAACTATCAAGGGCTATCAAAATACGTTTGTTTCCCAACATCAGGTGATGTAGATGATGCAAATTTTAATTATAAAAATAGTAACAATATAATGGAAGTACCAAATTCAAACCTTAAAAATCACTTGATGAAGCTAAATATCTTGGCTCAACATGAAATAACAAATAATTTCATCATAGAAAGGACCTTGATTTTCTCCATTGTGGTTTGCTCTTTAATGTAACATAAACATGAAACAACAATGATAGTATGATAGAAATAACAATGATAGATTCTCAAAGATGTCTAATACCTTTTATTGATAATTATAATGATATATTTATTGCTTGATAATGATTTATTTCTTGAGAATGATAACTTAATTTCTTGATAATATTCTCTTGTGATCATAATGTAGGCTAGCTCTAAGAGATTGATAATGATAGCTCTTGATCATAATGTAGGCTAACTAGGGGATATGAATTATATGCTTCTCTTGATATTTGATCAATGGTGGAGATTAATTAAAAAGATCAATGAATAAAAAATTAATATAGTATAGGAGCTAAAGAAATTTAATTCATAAGCATGTAGTTGGATAAATACATAAATATTAATTTTATTTATGTACTTTGGAAGAAAATATTTAATTTAAATAAATCATTTTAATTTATTTATTTATTAAGAAGAGTGTTAACTAATTAAGTGAACTAGCTAATTAAATATTTTTTGAAAATTATTTAATTATAGTGGACCAAGGTAATTTGAATTTGATTAATGTTGGATGGAAAATAAATAAGTGATGAATTAATTAAATAATTAAAAAATAGTTAATTAATATAGATATGATAAAAATATTATGATAATTAAATAATTAAAAATTATTTAATTAATATGGATAGAAGAACTGATAAGGATAATAATATCATGACAATATAGAAATGCATTAGTCATTTTTAAGTTTCTACAAGTGCCAAAGCACCGACTATTTAATAAATAAGGTTGGTGGGCTTTCAAATAGTTTTAACATGGTTTTGTAACTATCATGCCCATAATTTCACAAGACATGAACATATACTATATTTTCTAATAACAAAAAAATTTCACTCAACACTATTCTTTATTTCATTCTCTGAATTCTGATTTAGAATAATTAAGTGATAAAAATAAAGTTTAATTTCATTATATTTCCCTAATTGATTAGTTAGTTTTAAATCATTAACAATTAAATTCCAATCTCCTTGATCAACTAATCACAATAGGATTAGTCTTAGACTTGGATAGTTTTAATGTTTTTTTTTTGTATTGAATTTAGAGAATCAAAGATTACAACAAACTGAGTCTGCAATTCATCAAATATGATCAACAAGACATAGTATGTCTTCAATTACATTTTCCTTCAGATCGTTCTAGCTTAACAACTTTCACAAAATTACAAATTAAATGACATATAAATAATTTCGAATACAAGAGAATGCACAAGAAATATTGTTCATAAAATTCCATAGAGACATGAAGATCATTCAGAAAATTATATTCTCCACCACTGTATGGCCAATGGGATTTAATTTTTAGCTTCAATATTTTGATCCATCACTCCTTTTGTTTAGGTGGCAAGCTGTTGGGGTCCTCTTTGTCTAGTAGCTCTAACTGCCTTATTCATCTCCTTTTGAAGCTCCTCAAAGGTTGTTTTAAAAAAAATTTCTTCACTTGTGATGAATGTTGATCCTTCACTAGTCAATCTCCTGAATTTCTCCAAGGACCTCTTTGCATGAAATGAGACCTGCAATGAAACAAATGCATACATGAGTCTTTTTTCTGACTCAGTAAGCGCCCTCTTTACTCCCATAAACTTTTCATTGTTCCTCGCCTTCCATATGTGCCATAAAATCTCGTTAGTGAGTAAATTCCAGAACAATTTGCAATCATAATTAATTTTGAGATTACAAAACAAAATATCATGCCAACTGATTTTACCATCTTTGTTCCAAATATTCAATCCATGACAAAATAGATTCCAAATTTCTTTTGCATATAAACACTCAAAAATAATGTGATTAATAGATTCAGGTGTCATACAGAGGCTGCATATAT
The DNA here is from genome assembly GCA_007258455.2 of Sequoia sempervirens. Lineage (NCBI taxonomy): Eukaryota > Viridiplantae > Streptophyta > Pinopsida > Cupressales > Cupressaceae > Sequoia > Sequoia sempervirens. The sequence goes on from VDFB02256132.1 coordinate 41,582,379, forward strand.
CTAGATCCATATAGTTAGTTTTGAAAGGTAATCTATGTAAAATGACCAGCCATCTAAAGCAAGCCTTTTTGGGCTCCATTGACTCATGCCAAACGAAAAAAAGAGTTTTCTACCAATCCTTATTGTTCAAAGAAATATCTCAAAATTTATTAACATGTTCCAGAATAGAATCAGTTCTTGTCAATTCATTATAGATCACTTTAGCTTTAATACTGTTAAGAAGAGAACCATCTTTCCAGGGGATATTACTAGCAACATTATAATCCTAATCTATAGTCCTAGGAAGGCATGCATCTTTGCATGCTTCCACCAAAGTAGAGTAAGTTCTAAAATGGGAATCAGGAAGGCCAAACTACTCCCTAATTTTGTCCTAGCTTATCAACTCCCCATTTGAGAGGATATCAACAAAGGTTTTAATGCCTTTGTTATGCTACTTTTTAGCTGAGCAACCCTAGAGGAGGGAAAGTTATTTTCCTTTATGTTCAAGGTTCCACCATATAGAACTGTGAGGATTGCATTTCCTATTTGTATTAAGAGTTATGTTAGTATTCTTAAGATAAACAGTGTGCTTAGAAATTTCCCATGCCTTCCACAGACTTTTGAAGACAACAGACCTTGCAGGGACCATTGAATGATCAATAGTTTTAATGTTGGATGGGAAAAATAGAACATTCCCACTACATCAAGGCATTTTATTTAATAAAGAAAATTCTCATTTAGTGTAAACTTCATAAACCAGGTGGATTCTCCCGATTAAAATTTAAAGTTTTAGGGATTAACACACCTTTATCCTACCTAAGAAATTGAAGCTAGCCTCATTAGGTTTGCATATTGCTATTCTAAACCACATTCACTACTATACTAAGAGTCATTCAAAATAAACAAGTGGATTCCCCCACATTGGTATCCAATGAACATTAATTTGAATTACTTGATATGTGATGGATCGCCCTTAATATATGCTACATATTAAAAATTTTAAGATGTATATATAAGTTTCATGTCTTGAGAGAAAAATTATGGACATGATAGTGACCATAGTAAAGTGCCAAGTGGGTTGTAAAAACCTATATTTTCATTTAAATGTAATGAAAAAGGTGCCAATAATATTTTAAAATACATTAGAAGAAGTTTGACAAAATGAAACTGTGTTTCTTTCCTACCTATCCACCTTAATAGTGATGCCTTGTTTCACCTAAAAGAAATTATTCTAGATGTTCCCTTTCAATATTGTATTTTTATTTTGGGTGGGATTTCTTTGACACCATGGATCTTCTTGGTGCTACAATGTAAAAATTAATGTTTCACCCTACTACTATTAAGGGGAAGCTTTTTTTCTCATTTTGGGTATGTTGGTTGTAATATGGTTTGTAGATATTTGTATGGCCATTAGGAGTTTCTAGGTTAAAATAATTCTATTCCAAACTACTTTGCATGATATTTTGTGTTCTTTATGGAAATACATGAATTGTTATGTGATATGTAAATGAATGTCTCCATGGATGTTTGTAGATCTTCAAAGGAATTTTCATATGATCCAGGGTTTCTCTTACCATACTTTCTAGTACAATTATAATGTTAAATCAATGAATGTAACAATATTATAAATATTAAAAGCCTTGTAATGTCCTTTTGTATGTTTCAAGTGAATTTATGTAATGTTTTTTATGGATGATTAAGTATACTAGATATTTCTATGCCATTATTATGGTGCATATGAATGTATGGTTTTTGTCTTCATCTTTCCAATATGATATTCAACTTGGTATCTATGAATTTGAACCCAATGAATAGGCACTGTTCTAAAGCTACATACCAATCTCACATCTCAACAAAAATCATTAATTATTAACGTAGCAGTAGGATTAATTTTGTGGATTTGTCACCTCATAATATAACTAGGGATTTATATTAAAGAGAGTTGTTAAATGAAGCTATTTCATGTGGGTTATGCTTGCAAAATTTTATCATCTATATAGGGGTTTTTAGATAGCTAGTTATACTTAGTTTAGTGACAATCTGAGTCAATAGGTTTGTTTTGGCTATAGATATACTTTTTTCTCATTTTATTTGATTGAAATACCTATTAAGGTATACCCTTGGTAACACCCTCCCAATTATAAGTTGAGCTCAAAGAGTAGGAGATGAAACATACTCTCATAAATTTGGTCCTTAACCCTCCAAAATATATTGATGAGTTAATTTCACTTGTAATAATGACTACCTTGGCCTTGTGAGTGACATTTAGTTCTAAAAGGTGGAATAGTGGTTTTGGGACCCAACAATTATATATCTACAATTTTGGGGTCATTCTAATTCTCAATAGGGAAATCAAATTCCTCATTATTTTTATTATGGTCTAGATATTCTTCACCAAGGAACACAAATGAACCTATCATCATAATAGTGCTCATTTTGCTAATATTAGGCTTCTTATTTGTCTAAATTATCCTAGACATTATTTAAATCTCTAGATAGTTAGCCTCAAGATGACCAATAATTTCATTAAATCTGCATCCATTCATCATAAGGTTTACACTAGAGTAATTGATAACATGTGCATGATTATTATTTTCTAAAGGATTATTAACCCCTATATTGTTTGTTCTTGTATTCTACTATCTACTAGACCTATATTGATTAAAATTAAAATTTTAAAATTTTCATTGTTTTGATTATTAATTTGAGGATTATTATGATTTAAATTATTGATTCCTTATGAAGGATTGACCCTTAGGAATATAAATTCAATGGTGACTTGAGATAGTGTTTTCTTCATATTTTTCAGTTCATAGGTTAGTTGAGTAGTCTGATCTAAGCTACAATAGGTTGAAGGGTTTTTTATTTAGAGGAAGTGTAATGGATGGTTTTGAAGTGTTAACAAGGGTGAACACATAATTTCCTCCTCTATGGTAAGTTATCATATGAGAAAATTGATTTTTTTTAGAGGCTATTGATATAGAGATTATTTCTATCCTTGATGATTAATACCTAGAATGGGATTCATCAATGGTGTATAATTTTTCCAAGAGTTTTAAATAGAAGGGAACTAGTTACTCATACCAAGAAAAAGTCAATATTGAAAGGATTCCATGAATCCTCCCATGAGAGGATCCATATATTGTGAAAATTTAATTATGTAATATAGGCCTTCTAAAGAATCCATATCAACATGTGATAATCTTCTAAAAAAAATTTTGGTCAAAGGATCTAGCAATCTAAGTTATGTGTGTATGGTAGCAAGTTCTCCCATTGGGTAAGGATCTATCCTACAAGTAATAGAGTGATGATACAAAATGGAAAAGTCAATATAAATATTGAATTGATTCATAAATATTCTTTGTAATTGGTTTTGAGTGGTAATAGATCTAGGAGGTAGGGTTAACTACCAATTATATGTAAATTATCCCAAAGAAAACCAAAAAACCTAAAAATCACATCCTCATGCTCAACTTGTACTTAGTTGCATATCTCCTTAAAGGTTTTAATGTTTTCCTTAGAAATTTTAGATCCTACATAAATTGAATTAGTATATAATTTATTAGGATTCATAAGAAATTAATACAAGGGTCGACCAATGTTGATAGGAGAGTTTTTAAATGGTTAGGAACAAAGTTATTCTTACTACTGGGGATGTAGTGGTTGTTAAGATACTAGATGTAGAATGATCCATGTTTTGATTATGAAAAGTAGGTTTTTGTAGCTAAGAATATTTTTCCATATATTTTCCTTTATCACTCCTTTTTCTACTATGCTAACCTAGCTCAACAAATTCATGACCTATTTTGTTTAAGGATAAGGAACAAGTTAATCTTTTATAAGGATCATTAAAAAGCTTCTTATCTAGTTTTAGCTTAATTAGACCCTTCTTCTAGTGCCATTTTTTTATGGTGATATTAGCACTACCAACACTAGGTATAATGATAGATTACTCTAATTCTCTTGAAAAGATGAAAGACTAGCTCCAAGCTTAAGTTTTAGTTAGACCTTGACTATGTTGGAAAAGCTAGGAGGCTTATGCGATTTATTTACAAGGGTCCTTTTTTGTTGATATAAAATTGGATAATGATGCATATTTAAATGATTTATTTATTCTTAAATAGAAGGTAAAAAATTTAGGGATCATATGGGAAACTACTTTCCTAACTTACTATACTAACCTAATATATCATAAATTTACCCTAGGTTCTAACTAATCTAGATATAAATTTATCCCAAGACTATCTAGTTACAAAAAAGGTTAAAATAAAGTTAGGGTTTATATAAAATAAAATAAATGCTTATATTAAATGAAAAATTATGAGTTCAAATCTATCTCTTAGTTTTATTTTTTTTGATGAGATCATATAAAAATAATACTATAATAGTTAGTATTTCCACATGCATCCAAAATATTAGTGCAATCATCTAAGGAAAATGAAATTATAGTTATTTTTCAAGTTTAATGTGATTGAACCACCATATCCTAGGAAAATATTCAACACACAACCCTATGATAAACACACTAAATTGATCTCACCAAGTCTTTCAATTTTAAAGAAATAAATAATAGAATAACATCACTAAGGCTGAAACACTTGGAACATAATAGTCATTATCCTTCATTAATTTTAAGATATCCATTAATTATAATGTTTAGTAGAACTTCCACATTGAAATTTCTATATATTTCTAGTATTGAAAATGTCCAACTCTTTTATAGTATCCACATGAAGGAAATAACAATTACTGGGCACCAAAAGTTTGAAATAAAAAACTAAATTTTCTTACTCCATAGTAGGCACTTCAACCCAAAATTTAAGATTCACAAGTTACATCATGCATTAGATCTATAGGCATCATATGAAATTAAATTTATATGAATTAAGTTATTACATATTTTGGAACAATACCAAATGATATAATTATTCACAATAAAGAAAAGATATGCTTGGCCCAAGAAATGAGTCAAGAAAGAGGCCACAACCTTATTCAAGTCATTAATATTTGTCCCTTTGTGATATTTAGTCATTATTTTCTAGGAGAACATTGAATACTTGATCTTATTTTTTGGTTATCCAAACATAATCAAGTCCTTTTAGAAGCCTCAAACTAGAACCTTCTTTTTTGTTGAATGCACACAAGACAACTGAGAGGGGGGGTGAATCAGTTGTATATTTAAACTTCAAAACCCTCATAAACATCTAGATCCACATCAACTTAATTAACCCTTAATATGTTAGAATGATTTAGCATGAAAGAAAATAACATAAACTAAAATGCATCAACACCATGCACAATAGAACACTAGATTTATGTGGAAAACAAAGGAAGGGAAAAACCATGGTGAGGATTAACTAACAATATAAAGTAGTTGTAACACTAAATACAAAGGGCTCACTATTGGAGGGCTCACTGTCCAAAAGAAATAAGGGCTCACTACCTAAGGCTCATTACCAGATTATAAAAAAGAAGAAAGAAGCATGTTACAGTGAGAAATTCATCTCAATGCAACAAAAAAATCCACCACATCATCACCAACATATTCACACCCTTCTTGAAGATTGTAGACACCTTTTTCTCACTTCTTCCAGTAGTCTAACTCATTGAATTTTGTACTACACTTCACAAATTCACACTTCACACTTCTATAATGTGCATCAAACCCTTTGCCACATAATTATCCATCAACTCAATACTTATTTATACCATCTTCAACCTTGAAACCTTTCTCCAAGGTTGACTATGTACCTCAACCATGAAATTTAAAATTAGGTCAACACTAAGCATTCTCACGGTGGCAAGGAATGAAAGTGGACCACACCATATCTTAACTTGGACCTAAATCAAGCATATACACCACACCATGCTTCCATAAACACTGAAGAAAATCCATAATTATTGTAAACACCCAAGGTTGGCCGAACCAGTGTAAAAATAATTAACATTTAATTACACACTTCCTCAAATCCAAAGACAAATTGTGAATCACTCAAAATTTTTGAACACAATCTAGAATATTCCACAAACATCCTAAAATCCAATAAATTCCTTTAGAACAACTTTTACTTGAAGAATTTACACACCCAGTACACTTAGACAACCTTCCATACTCTGTAACTCAAGAAACCAACTTTCGAAGCATCAAACCATGAAAAAATTTGACTGAAGGTAGATATGATCATTATCATCACACTTCCAAAATCAAAAAAATAGAAACAAAACTTTGGAGAAATGCTGAGTGAAACCATTTCTCCCAGATACCATTGCAACATATAATTCACACATTGGTGAACACAAATCTCTCTTCAAAATGAATCAAACCAAGAAAGTATAGATATAGAACCTTTGAACAGCTCTAACCAACATATTTGAACTACACAAGTAGATCTTCAACCATGAAGAAATGCGAAGAAAAACCAAAACACTTTTGCAACACATTGTTTCCTCTTTTATTTAATTTTTTTCAAAAGCCCTTGGAAACCAAACACCAAAGACATGTACTCACCATCTTCAACACTTCCTCATCACCACTAAACCAATTGCAATTCAACTATACATCCATAATGTTGGGGGTGGTTTTAATAAATTTTGTTGAACACCTAAATTTCTTTTGTTTTCCACTGATTTTAGGTCCATATCTAGCTTGTTTCTTGGTCCCAATTATTTGTCCTTTGGACAGGGATTTGAGTTTCAATGTTTAGGGTTTATCAAATTAACTTTTGAAACCTTAGTCCCTTTTGGTCTAATTCCTCATTGATATATCTTGATCTGTGGTCTAATGTTAACATATGGTTGGTGCCTTGATATATTTCACTATCCTAAGTTGGACTTATGCCTTAGATTTTGTTGTCTTTATTACTCATATTACCCAGGCGGCCCTCTTTTAAAAACAACTTTTGAACATGTGCAAAATTGCTTCACTTAAGTGGTACCCATCACACACCCCATGTACATCATGGTTTGTCTCCTCATCGGCTCCATATATGTGATGAGTGATGCATTGTTTTCTTCCCATCGCTTGTCACCTTCACATCACTAATTGTTGATTGCCTACTCAAATCCTTTGGGTGATGAGCAATGCCTTAATTTTTACTTTGCATTGCTAGCATCCATTACATTGTTGTGCTACCTCACGCATTTCATTGCATTTCCCCCACTCATTTCATTTCAGTGATATGTGATGAATGTGTTTAGTTCATTGCGGCTTGGTTTGCTTATCACTTGTTTGCTTCATTTTTATGATATGCAATGCAACCCTTGACCTCATATAAAGGACACGTGCCTTACATCCCACTCATCACTACTTCCCTTCATAGCACTAATTACATACCCACTCACCCAAAGCTTTGCACGATGCATGTTGAGCAACTAAAATATTTCCACTTGTTTTGATCCTGTGCCATCACCCTGCTCATTCACATTACTAATGCATTTTTATCTCTAAAGCACATAACAACGATGAGCGATAGACAATGAAAGAAATGAAGAATATTCTCAAAGGTTTTGATCTTAGTACATCACATAGTTCTATTGCATCGCGGTTTTATTTTCAAATGCTCATATCAAATGTGTGATGCATGATGTGCCATTAGAAGGAAAAAGAAAGAATATTACAAAAAGGATATTCCAATCAAAAGGTTGTAAATGCATTGCATACATTCTATGTATAAAAAATTGTAGTTTTTTAAAGGAAATGAAATAGCGATGAGCGATCAAAGGCTTAAGATTTTATCTCATCACGTGGTATTAATAAATCACTAAATATTACAATTTCAAACATGAATATCATTTCAGCGATGGCGATGGGCGAATCAAGGGATATAGTATGGAATATTCCTCCCATCGCGAGGACTCTTTGCATCACGATTTTTAACTCTTCAAGGAAAAAAAATTCAGCGATGAGCAATGGCTTTGCAAAAAAAATTGGCGACTAGTTTTTAAAGAAACAACATGGCATCACCATAGGACATCGCACCAATTGTTCACATTGTTGATTCACAACGAGTCATAAAAAAAAAAACATTGATGAGTGATGAGTATGGACAACCATTGATCATGTTTTAAAATAAATTGATCAATGATGATAATTCAAACATGAATGATTAAGGATGAAGCACAATAGCCAAAATTTTTAGAGGCTTATGAGAAGAAGAAGGGCGTAAAGAGGGATTTCACTCATTTCATGGAGGGTGATCCTCAAGAGACACTTCTTGGGTCAAAGCCAGTTGGGAGGTGTCATGACTAATAGATTGCAGGATTTAGCAAGGGGAATTGGAGAAGTTGCACTTGTTGCAAGAATGATGGTGTTGTCATCGATGTCAATAGAAATTCTACTAACTAGTGTTTTCATTGATGTCAACTATGGAACATTTGAAGATGTTGAGGATATTGAGGAAATTGTTGAAAAGAAGAAAATAGATTGTGCATGTGTAGTTGAGACCTTGAGGAAGTGTTGTGAGTACATGGAGCTATTCTTTTGTTGTAGAATTTGAGGATGAGTTGAATGAAGCAATGAGCTGAGATGATGTTTTTGGTACTTGGTTTCCAAGTGCTTTTGAGAAAATTTAATTAGTAGCTCGTAAACTGTGTTGTGTAAATGTTCATAGCATGCTCCATGTTCTTTCAATGTTGATGTTATTCTTGTGCCAATCTTATAGGTTATTCAAGGTTTTCAGAGGTTGCTATATTCAAAATTTAGGTTTTTGGATCCTTGTACATGTGAGATATTTTCACTGGTCAGTGTGTGAACTAGTTGTTTAGTGATGTTTTTTAGTGGTTTGGGAGAAATGTACTTTCTCTCAATTTCTCCATTGTTTGGATTCAGGTTGTGTAGATTTAAGAAGTTTCTTATAATGTATTTATCTTTCTGTGTTCAAGTTTCTACTTGATTTGGTGTAGTACAATGAGATTTTCATTTATTAGTATGCAATTAAGGGTTATCAGTTGTCCTGAGTTGAAGTATTTGTTGATGAGAGCTTTAATTATGTGTTTGATGGATCTTAAGTGGCTTGTGGATTGTTCTTGATTGACTTCAAGTGAATTATGTTGTCCAAAAGTTTTGGGTTGATTTATGGAAGTGTGTACTTAATGTCTATGGTGTTTTGCGTGGGTGTTGGCCAATGTTGTGTTTAACCCTGCATGTGAAGCTTGTGAAAGCATGTTGAAGTGTTTTGGAATCTATTTGGGTCCTAATTAAGGATTTTTGTAGGTTGGATTTGGTTCCTATCCACTGCAAGAATGTTTAAGTGCTGACCTATTTTGAATTTGATTGTATAATGCCTAGTGGTTGACATTGGAGGAAGTTTTCGAGATTGAACTTGATATAAATATGTATGGTATTAATGCAAGAGGGTGTGGAAAGAGTAAGAAGCAAGATAGATGTGATATTATTGCAAGTGATGCGTGTAATACGTAATTGAGCAAAGTGGTGAAAACTTCATGTTAGGATTCCTAAAGGTACTAAGTTGAAGGCATACGATACCTTTCATGTGAGACTGTGAAAGTGTGCGGGAAATTGTGGTAGACTCCTTGTTGCATTGAGAAGTTTTTCCTTTGTGTAACTTTCTTCTTCTATCTTCTTGTCTTCTTTTTGTGCCAGTGAGCCCTAGCTATGAGCCTTTTTGGATAGTGTGTCCTATTATGGCAGTGAGCCTCTTTGTACTGGTTTTGCTATTACTTATACTGTGAGCTAATCCTCACCATGGTTTTTCCCTCATTGGGTTTTCCATGTATATTTGGTATTCTCAAGTGTATGGTTTTGTGATTTCAATTTTTGTTATTGGCATTTCATGTTCAATCAATTTAATAGAATAAGGGTTTGATAAATTCTTGTGGATTTGCTTACTGTTGAGGGTTTTGAAGGTTTAATTGTCTACAACTGATTCACCCCCCTCTCAGTTTTCTTGCTCATTAATTGTGTTGTTTCTAGTTTTCATTATGTGCAAATTATTGTATCAATGTTTCCAATCACACTCTGTGATCTGAAACGTTGATACAAAAATTTGCACACAATCAAAACCATAAATAACATAATTAATGTTCTTCTGGATTGTTGAAATTTATTATCACCCATTTCTTATTCATTTCAACAATTGCTATCAGATCAAGGTTCCTTGAAGAAGAGCTTAACTACTTGAGGTAGATCCGGGATGGCAAACAAGATTCCTTTGGAAATCCTAGATTCGATGGCTTAGATTATGCATTTTAGAAGATAAAGATGGAAGGATATTTGTGTGCTCATGGATATGAGATTGAGAAGGTTTATCAAACTAAATACTCTCCACCTCCCAATGGTCTGAGTACAAGTGCAAAATCCAAGCCGCATGAGATCAATGCTAGAGCAAGGTACATTATTGTGAATAGTATTTCAAATACTAAATTAGTTAAAGTTATGAGTTTGAAGGCTACTAAAGAAGTTTGGGATAAGTTAGAAATAATTTATGAGGGAGATTTGAGTGTCAAGCAAGAAAAGTTGCAGAACTTGAAGGCACAGTTTTAAATGATGCATATGTTTGAAGATGAAACAATTAAAGCTACATTTAGAGAGTTGATGAATTGGTGAGTAATATGAGAGGTCTTGGTGCAATAGTTAAAGAATCTACAGTGGTGAAGAAGGTCATCAAATCTCTTTCAGATTGCTATTGTGAATTTAAGGTATCTGCTATTGAGGAAATAGTTGATTTTGATAATTATTCTAGAAATCAGTTGATTGACACTCTAACTGCATTTGCGATGAGAAAACTGAAGAAAAGTACAAAAGTAGAGACTACTTTCAAGGATGGTAAATTAGAGAAGGTTGAAGATTTAGGTGATGAATATTGATTTGGAAGCTAACTTTGTGAGAAGGATGAAAAAGGGCACTGATAAGTATCAAGGTAAATTACCTTTCAAATGTTTAAGCTATGGTGGTATAGGTCATTATGCTTCTAGATGTCCAAAATGAGCTCTAAACAATAAGAACAAGGAAAATAAAGGAAAGATGATTAAGACATCTTACTATGTGAAAGAAGATGCTGGTATCTTTGATGATGAATCTGATTATGGAGATTTTGATGATAATGAATGTTTATTTTTGGCTATATAAAAGAAGAATCTAGTTCTTCAAACTATGAAAGTTGTGTGAAGGAAAGTGAACTCCGAAGAAGGATAAGATTGAAGGTACTTTGGTATCTAATTTTCATGTCAAAGAAGATAAGAATTACTGGGTTGTTGACAGTGGGTACTCTAATCATATGACTAGAGTCAAAAGTAAGTTTGAACATTAAACTTGAAAAGTATGCTGGAGGGTTAGTTAAATTTGGAGATGATTCAGGAGCAAAGATTTGTGGAATAGGATCAATTAGTTTTGAGGGCAAGAATAATATTGATAATATTTACTATGTTAAGGGATTAAGACATAATCTTTTGAGTGTTAGAAAAATGTGTAGAAAAGAGTATAGTCTTTTGTTCAAGGATGAAGCTTGTGAGATCCAAAAAGGGTCTGAAACTATGATCGCTACTAGTAAGAGAACAAATGTAAACATATATACACTTAGGTGTGTTGATAGTCATTGCTTTATCTCATAGATTAATGGGTAAGTGCACCAAGATGGTTCCCAAAAAGGGGGCTTAAGTGGCCACTTTTTTTTTTGAAATCAGGAAATATTGACATTGGACGTGAAATTGAGGATAGTTACACTCAAAATTTTGAGATGGAACAAAAGCAAGGATCGAAGTGCTCTTAGTCTACTTTCTAAACTACTAATTTATTTTGAAAATGGTTGAGATTAAGGGGTTCAAAAGAGGTACGTACACAAATTGGTGTTGTTTTTGTCAGTAAAAAATAACATAGCAACTCTTGTACGACTTGAGCACGGTGAATTTTTTTTTAGTATTTTTAAAATCACTATGGTTAGAAGTTAGCTAACATCTAGTTGATGCACAATTTTTCTGATAATTTTTTAATGAATATTTGACTTTTTACTAATTTTCTAAGTGGGGACTTCCTAAAGAGCATAATTTTCGCTGTGCTCCCCCTACAAATTTTGGAAATTAATATATTATTTTAAATTTTTATTTTTAAAAATTTGTAGAATGGAGTCTAGTTTCTAAAAATGTAATTTATTTAAAATTTTGATGAACGGTTAATTTATAACCAAAAAAAACACCAAACGTTGCTTTTTGACAAAAAATAGATGTACAAAAAAAAAATTATGGATGAAAGGCCTAACATTGTCAGAAAGTGAAAAAAATTACATCGTTGGAAAGCTAAGAGAGAACTTAACATTACCCATGTGTTCGATTTTGTTGATATTGAACCAAATGCAATCCTGACGGTGAGCACGAACCCGATTATGTGAAAATTTGTAGAATTTACAAAAAACACATCTTTGGTCATTGGGAATTCCCTCCAAGCCTTTGAGTTGGTATTCCAAAGAAAATAACAAAGCTAAGGCTCAGGGATTCCCAAAGCAAAATATAACGCGAGTGCATTATAACACACGTGTGTTATAATGTGCTCACGTTATTTATTAGTTTTGACATTTTTGCTTCTCTGGGGAACATATCTAGCAACACATAACACACTCGCGTTATGTCTTCCTTTAGTTAAATGCCACTTTTTTGAATGTTTTTTCATGTTTGTATGTATATGTATGCTAGTGTGTCATGTATGTATGTATGTATACCTATATATATGTATTTATGCTTATGGGAGAGAGGGTCAGAGAGGGTGGGAGTGGGAGAGAGTGTGGGAGGGTGTGAGAGAGGGTGGGAGAGTGTGGGAGAGAGTGGGAGAGTGT